>OY726525.1:83752046-84069546 GCA_963383655.1 Bathymodiolus septemdierum
AGCTATACCACCGCCAACGAATGTTATTGTTCCCATCAGATTCCCAGCATGGAATGTACTGTTGCTATACCGCAAGACTCGAACGCGGCCATCCACGGGGCGCAATACAAATAATTGTTCGAATTTCTGTTAAAATGTCATAAACATAATTGTATGTTGACAAATACAAATACAAATACAAATACAAATCTTTTATTGTCAATCATGACGCCCAATATATTGAGCAGAATAATTAAGTGAATTACATACATTTGATTTCATATTGACTGGTTTGATTGGTTTTACAACAAAGAAAGAAAGAAGGACAATATAACAAATGAATAAATACAATTATGAAATCTGACCCTGCATGGTGATCTTACATAATTTCCAGATATTTACTTGCACACCATGTATAAGTGTAATATTTTATTAATATTAGTATGAGAGAACCACCAGTGATTCATATTCAGTATAGTTATAATATGCATATAGTATTTTTATGGACAGTATTTCATTAATATTATTAATATTTTATTTATTATTAAATACTATTATTTTTATTCTTTATTTTTCAATCTATCTTAATTTCCTTTGAGAACTAAATCTCTTTCTTTAAGTAAAGAACATAGTAGTGAACTAGTGTTCTTAATTATAAAATTATCTTCTGATGACATTAACAATATTAATTTTGATTTATTTGACATATTATTGAAATTTGTATTCACATTTTTAATATTATTAATAATTTGGGTTCTCTTGTTTTCTAAAACAGGACACTGAAGAAGAAAATGGGTTCATAAGACTCCAAATTCCGTTCTTTGAAACGTCATAGAAGTTGGTATGCAAACCTCACCTATTACGGGAAGGAAGAGATGCATCTACATATATTGATACTTAATCGTTTACACCTACACTGACCATGGTCAATAGACATAATGTTATATGTTTTAGTTTAGCTTAATTTGATATTATATTAAATTTTTCCTTTTCTGTCGAACTTACACAAACAATTGTATTCATTGCACACTTCCTCATAGTACGACTCTCCAACACAGGACGCTCCAATTTCATTTGGTGACGGATTTGTACAACTTCTAGTATACAATTGTATACCTTCACCACAAGTAACACTACAAGTTGAATTCCTGATCCAATTTGACCAGCCGCCATTTCCTACAATACAATAAGCTGTGTTTAGAGTGGGAAAGAAGCAACCACTTATAACACAAGCTTTAGTGAGCTTTTCAATCCGACATGAGAATAAGCATATATAAACAATAAACAAAGCATGTGCATAATAAAATGAAAAGCACTGTCACCATTAAAATGAATTCCATCTATGAAATTTAAAACCTAGCTAAAATATTAAAAAGTATAACACGAAAGGCAATCCTGGTTAAATGAGTATTTGCTTTGGGTTATGTATGTATAGTTTAATTTGATGAGCATAATGCAATCTGATTGGTTGATCCACTTGGAGGAACATTGGTTATACTTGATCAACTGGGTTGGTATCGTGATATCGCCAAAATATTCATTCGCCAACGACTATTTCAATTAGTCCCATGAAATAATCGTAAATAAAATCGAAGAATCATAAAAGTTTGTTAAAAAAATTAAATTCTAAAGACTTATGTTCAATGTTTAAATGTACAACCTGTTTTAGCTTACGCTTTTCGTAGACCACATGGCGGTGTATTAATCATAACCTGCCTCAAACAAAGTTATATCATATAACCTGTTAAACCATTGAACATATTCCTTATCGCCACGATCTTATGGTAATTGAATTGATATCTACGTTTGCAATGAATGTCTATTCAACACTAAAGTTTTTAATTCGGATTGCAAATAATCCACATATATCTATATTTTATGTGATGTGATGTGATAGTGTTTTGTAGATTTTGTTTGTCCTCGGGTAAACGAATGTTTTATTAGGTCCATGACTAAATAACACTGAAGTTTATTTGTCCTCCTTTATTAGTACTGAAAATCACACAATTGCAGGAAAAATTGAAGTAATGTTTGTACGAAATATAACTTACGTTTACAGTTATACGAAACTTGCAATGACGCCTTCCCATCAGACCCACACGAGCTTCCGACGTTGCTATTGGTAACATTAAAACTGCATGCTCTTTGACCATCGCAAAAATTTTGGATGCCATATTTATCAGCATGACTACACCTGCTGTAGCTATAAAGAACAGAGGATATGTGTATGGTTTCGTTATATTCACCTGTACAAGTCAACATGGCTCTCTCTCCTTCTAAATATTGCATTGCGAATGGATCTGAAAAAAAATACAAAAAAAAACATTACTCTGAGTGATTGATTGCTGTTTAACGCCAAGTGAGTAATATTTCAGCTATATCATGGCGACAACAAGTTACATTCGATGAGATTATAATGATGTTGGCTTTGTACTAGACCAACACGATTAGATAGTTATAGTGATAGCTCGGTGAAACAAGAGTATGTGAATAGAAATGTCGCTCAACTAGTAAACATTATCCTCGTTGCGAACCAAACAGTATTTGCTTTTATTACTTAATGTTGTGTGTTAGCGCAGAAGTAGCAGCTATCAATCAATTTCACAGTCTTGTTTTGACCCCACAGTGCCCTGAACCCACGATATATCACACTCGAGGTGAGCACACTAATCATTACACCACGTATACTGTATAAATACAATAAGGTGTAATTATATTAAAACAATATTTTCAACATGAATGACATCAAGTAGGTATTTGTGCTAAAAATGTTGGTACTTTCGAATTTGATCCAACATTTGTGACAACTGTGTACACATTTTTATATTCTATTGTAAAGTTGTGTCAATACTTTATGGATTTCTTCCGTATTATCTTTCAGTTGTGTCCTTTATATGGCAGGTATTTTGTTCTGTGCTTACTAAACTTACATCCATTATATAGGACAAAAGCGGTAAATCGAAGGACAGCAAATTCGATGGCAAACAAAAAAAAAACTAAACGTGCATCCATTCCATAGGACAACACAGTTTGGGTGATCAGAAGTGGTAAAATCGATGATGAACAGCAAATACAATGGCAAAAAAAAGTATTCTAGCATAACCTCCTTCTTTCGCTTTTCTAACAAACGAGCGAGATATCCATTCGGTATAATCTCATTAGCACATGGGCCTGTGAATGCGTGACTGACTATTCCATTTGCAGCATAAATTGTGTGCATCATTTTCTGCAAGCGTAAATATAAATTACTGTCTTCCAATCAAAGTATACTAATACTCTTAGACATATCAGAATCGAAATAAATCATGGAAGCCATAATGTGTTTTGAGTTTTAACATGTATTGGCGGGTATTAGTAAATTTTATCCCTCGCTTCTAGCTGGAGATAAAATACTAATATCCGCCATTCCATGTTAAAACTCCCAACACATTCTGGCTTCCATGATTTATTTCTAAAGCAAACAAACAAAAAATAACGCTAAAACCCGAAGATAATCTCCGGTGCCCTGGATAGGTAATCAGTTCCTGTAAGAATTGTTTGTTTTTCGGCATTTTACTTGACAAGCATTTCGCTTTGTTGTAAGGTTCCAATAATAGGCAATACATTATTGTAGAAGGCAAATATAAGAATTAATTATCAGAAAATAATTATATAGAGACAATGTCCGTGAAGTGTCTTAAAATATGAAGTTTATGCGTATGAGCCTTAAAAACTGAGAAAAAGGCGAATTTCACATATGCATGACGCTTCCTGTATTGGCTTAGTACAGGAACGTAGATAAAATAAAATGGCGCGGGGAAGCTTGTTGTATGGACCAAAACCTCCCTTCTGAATGAAATGTTAATAATACTAACCTGAACAGTGATATGTTATTCCAAGCCGTGCTGTAGATTCGTTTGATGAATTATGATCTTTAATCAAATCTGTCAATTCAAACTCACACTTAACTTTATTATGGCACAAATTTGAAACCTCTTTTAAAATATCCTCATCACTGTCATTACAGACAGTGGAGTTGAAATCAACGGTGACAATTTTGATCGTTGCTGCATAATCGGAAAACGTACAATTCAAAATTGCGGTATTTCCATCAGATATCACTTTGAAGTGTGTGACTGGAAAGAGAATACGAAATTATATCGTTTGTACTACACATGCACACTTAATATAAAAACAAACATATATGTAAATGCTCCCGATTCCTATTACAAATAACATCATATGAAATGATATATGCATCGTATTACACAGCAACTCTGGAGAAACACAACGTTATTTACACATTGATATAACGTTGAAATGACATGGCGGCGTTGCATCAACATTGTTTGAACGTTAAAATTATATCATGTGTCTGCTTAAGAATTGGCTGCCATAGCAGTTTGATACACGCTATAAGATATATGTGATGTTTGTCAGGAACTTGTTCCAGGCATGTCATTTTCTCCTGTTGCTCAGGTTCCCCAAAACCAAATCAACAGCTATTTCATTAAAAGTTATTTTTAAGTACCGGTCAATTAAACCTTTATCTTATTATGTGCAAGATATATCAAATATCAAGTGACCTAGCTAAATCTCTCACATTTCCATCCTTCCGGAGAGATACACTTAATCAATAAAAGCGTAGATACATGTATCTAATTTAGTGTGCACGACGCGTTTCTGAAATAACCATCATCAGGTACGCTCAAAATCAGCAGATTGGAAAGCCAAATAATTTAAAGTTTTGGCAGCATTAAAACCAAAGGACCTAACAAGGATAGCCAAAATCAGCTAAGGTAATTTATGCCTGAGGGAGGATGACATTAGTTTTATTAATAATTACATTATTTAGGAACTGTAAATTTAAGTAATTAGACAACATTATTAAGTAAAAAACTGATGGACGTGCTAATCTGGGTCACGGGTCACTGTAATCGGGCGGCTGTATCGAGAAACAGATACAGTGTTGAAAAAAATGTTGATACTCATAAAATATTGATAAATGCAATAAAATATTATGCTTGTCTTCAAGAAATATGATAGACAAAACCATGTATGAAGCCAAATAATTGAAACTTTTGTGAGCATTAAAACCAAGGGGTCTAACAAGAATAGCCAAAATCAGCTACGGTAATTTATGCCTGAGGGAGGATAACATTAGTTTGATTAATATTTACATTAGTTAGGAACTGTAAATTTCAGTAATAAATATAATGATAAACCATATCATTGCCGAAGAACTGACTACTGGGCAGATGAAATCCTCGAGAACAAACAGTTCACCAACAGAGGAATCGAACAAGTGATAGTCATTAAAACGTAGATATCAAAATTAGTGCGCACGACGCGTTACTAAAACAACCTCATCAGATATGCTCAAAATTAAAAGATAGGAAAGCCAAATAATTTAAAGTTTTAGAAGCAATACAACCATATGGCCTAAGCAGGATGAATTAACGTTTATTATATATTTGACAATCTGCATTGACGATATGAGCAATGCTTTATTTACCAGCACGTGTCTTCATATTTTTTTTGTGATTTCGTGCAATTTAGTTTATCGGTTAATCGATTGATTGATTGATTTACATCACTATTTGCAGATATTGTATTCATAGCAAAGTTAACAATGGAGGAAGCAAGGGAGATATACGATGAAGTTTAACATGCACCAAGAAAACTGACCGCCATGAAATAGCTAAAATATTGTTGAACGTGGCGCTAAGCACTATTACCCTAACCATAACACATAGATTACTATATCACTGTAGAAAATAAATAATACAAACATGAAAACATTATTTTTAGATTATAAAAAATAAAAATAAAATGTAGATATCAACTTTAGTGCTCATTGTACGTTTCAGAAATTTTGTTTGTTTGATGGTGTTTAACGCCACCTTCAACAATAGTTCAGCTATATCGTGGTGGTCTGTTTCTTTGGTGGAGGAAACCGGACAACCCCGAGAAAACCACCGACCTGTCGTAAGTCACTGACAAACTGTATCACATAATGTTGTACAGCTCGCCCTGATCGAGATTTGAACTCACAATATCAGTGGTGATAGGCACTCATTGCATAGGTAGATGTAAATCCAACTACCATGCCACCAGGGCCACAACGGCACCTTGTTTCTGAAATAACCTTCATCAAGTATCCTCAAAGTCAAAATATTTGAAAGTGAACGCTTTTACGAATTAAAATATGTCATTGAAATATATCATTTTATTTACATTTTATTTATTAGCTTGAATTGCATGTTGCTTAAACAATTATCTGTTGTAATATATGTATTACATGCATCAATAACGATCTTTGATCTGTGAACAAAAAACGATTTAATATTACATAACAAAGGGCCGGTATTATGTACGGTTTAATCCTGGTTTGCCCACATCTAATTAGAGTTAAACAAAAAAGACCAAGGGTTTACTGACCATAAAATTGTAGTCTGTTCCAAATATATAGGTGTCAAATCATGTTTCTGTGTATATAAGAAGATCTTTTTTCACTGTGTAGTTTCTTTTTAATATATAAATGTGTAAAAAAAAAAGATGAATAATATATCATTATATACTTTAATATTACTTCATTGAAGTCAATTACAATTAATTTGAACAATAAATATAACAACATTGAAAGTAATCTTTAAACTTTACCAATATATCAGACAATCATAGCACATATAGTTTATTTTTATCTTATTTAAACACTATTACCCTAACCATAACACATAGATTACTATATCACTTTGTAGAAAATAAATAATGCAAACATGAAAACATTATTTAAACAACATTATTAAAAAACTGCTGGAACGTGCCAATCTGGGTCACGGGTCACTGTAATCGGGCGCTGTATCGAGAAACAGATACGGTGTTGAAAAAACTGTTGATACTCATAAAATCTTGATAAATGCAATAACATGTTATGTTTGTCTTCAAGAAATATGAGAGACACAACCATGTGTGAAGTTTTATGATGAAATATAGCCGATTTCTATGTAAATTTACGAGTTGAAGTGGGGAACCGCCCACAGAAAATTTTAGCGATCTATTTTTTATCTTGGACAAGAATAATGAGCGTACTGATTGGTTGACCGATTTAAAACACACTGACTCCGCATGGTAAAAAGATGCATGTAAAATAAATCTATGTTATATTTATTCATTTGTTTGATTGTGGAATATTGTTGATCATTAATTTAAACCAGAAAAAAAGGAAAAAGAGGGGGGAATTTATTTGTGAATTTTACAGTTAAAGAAATGTTATGCTTCGAGAGTTTAAAGAGAAAAAAAAATGTGTTGCGACTAAAGCTAAATTGGCATTAAAAATTTTACAAATATCAGTGGTTTTGTAATCAAGTAATCAGACAAAAACAAACAAACGGAAAACAATTACATTTGCAAATAAGAAAAAAGGAGAAGAGACAAAAGCAAATAATGACAAGAAAGAGTAAGAACAGAATAACTATTATTAAAGAAAGAAAGACAGAAGTGTGATATATGCCTTTTGTCTATCATTAGGTTATTGTGTTATTTACATGTACTATTCAGATAAAAAAAAACTACGCTTAATGCACCAGTTACTTTATATATATAAAAGAAGAGAAATCGCTTTTGCTATATATATCGGATATGGCAGAGTGGTCTAGGGCGCTGGATATAAGGCTTAGCGATTGGTGCTGCATTGTATCAATGCTGTGAGTTCAAATCCCGTCGAGGGAAGAACAAACATTTGTCAACTCAAATATCTAATTCTAACACTGTTGGATTATATATATACTAGTAAGGTGTTTCTGTGTGATTAAATAATTTGATTAGTAAATGAACTTGATACATTAAAAAAATTGAAAAAAAGAAGATAAATCCGTTTTGCTATATATATGGGTGTTTATCTTAGCTTATTCACTTTTTCGCTTTTTCTATACATAGGCGTTTCCCTCAATTCCTTTACATAAACACAATTGTTTTCCACTTGGGATGGGAATTTTTCCGTTCACTTTTCCTGTTGTAAATTTCATCAGGTATAATCTTTTCAGTAATTATTACAGTTTACAATAATGTTTACTTCCCTCCCCCCTTTCCATCAAATATAACACCCCAATAAATTGCAACGATGGGGTAATTAGAAAAATATATATCAAAAACATATGTTAAATAAGTTAAAGAAATAGAAGACAATTATAAAACTTACTTTCATCTGTAGAATTCCACGAGAAGAGAGTAAAATATACAATTAAGTAGGCCCACATCTTGTTCACCATTGCTACGACACCTTTAATATAACAAGAAGACCTTGACTTGGTATTAATAACACGGAAGTTGGCTAGAGTTTCACGATCTAGTAATAGATTGATATCAGGAAAATATTAAAGTTTTCTTATATTCATTAAAAAAAATACCTAAGGCAAGTAAAGTGAATTAATATCTTTGAAATGCTATGGTAATAAAACAAATATATAAAAAGGGGAAAAAAAGAGCATTCTCTTCATCTAAGCTACTTTCTGTATTAAAGAGTAAGTACAATGTACAGTTCATCAGCTTTTCTGAGCATCTGCCTGCTTACGTCTGTATAATTATTATTCATTGTAATGACTGAACACAAACTTGAAATGTTCAAATGTAATTCTTCAAATATTTTTATGTTAATACAAGATAACATTAACTTTACAAAATATATAGAACAATTGAACACGTGACAGAATAAGCTTCTGCCAAATTATTGTCATTCATAGTTTGTTTATTAAATAGTTTGACACACAGTATCTGATTAATTATATAATCACTATTAAAACAGTAGCTTTGTAATAAAGTCTTAATACAATTTTATGGATTAAAAATCGAACCATTTCAAGAATGGTTGACCAAAACTGATTTTAAGATTGCTTAGATTTGCTTGTGGTCATCAGATTAAATCAGCTCATTTTCATGTTAACACCATTGTAAACAAAGAGGTCATCATTGTCTGAACAGTTATTTCTGGTTTTATTTGATGTGCTGAGTATTTAAAACCAAAATACAAATTCTGTAATGTTCCAGTGTTTATAATTTAATATTTTTTTGTTTCTTTTCAGAAGCCACTGATGGTGAAATTGAGGAAGTCATAACAGATTGGTTTCGATTTGCAAAAGATAGGGATGAAGGTCGAAAGAGAAGAGAGCAAGAAAGGAGACAAAGAATGGAACCATAGAACGTTAATGATGTTTAATGGAATTATCATAATATTTATTTTTATGATATCTGTGTATTCTAATTATCTCATTCCCCTTTTTAGCTCACCTGACCCTGAGGTGAGCTTTTTCCATCACTTTGCGTCCGTCGTCCGTCTGTCCGTCCATTAAACTTTTTCAAAAATCTTCTCCTCTGAAACCACTGAACCATTTGTTACAAAACATTGTACAAATGATCACTAGGGTATGTAGATTCAAACTTGTGAATTTTTTTTGTGGATTGTGAGCATATATATAAAAGATGTGTGTACTAATTGGGTTTTGATTTCCATAACTTTTTTCCCAAGATACAGAATGTTGAAGTTAGTAATTGTTTGGCTATGATTTATATGTGGGGTACATAGTCAGTCAACACAACTCAACTCCTCCTACAGTTTTCCAGCTAGGTATATTTTATTTTGCAGATTGTAAGCATATGTATCATAAATATGTGTTCTCTCTAGGTTTTGATTTCGTGAATATTAACAATCAACATGCGTTTAATTTCAGCAGTAATTTTAGGCTTCTACCTCCAAAACCAGGCAGGTTAGCCTGGGTCAGGGTGACCCCTGCCAAAATTATGCTACAAAATAAAAAAAAGTACATGTATCATATAATGCATAATTAATGCAGCCCCTGCTGTATGCACCCTTATCATTTATATGTGCATGTAGTTTCTAATCTCTACTCATGCAAGATGACCAAATTTGAAAGATACAATTTAACATAGGACTCTGTAGGGATGTACATGTAACAACCTTCTCATCTCAAACCACTCAGCCAGTTTAAACCAAGCATAGCAGGGAAGGTACTCTGGTGATCCACATTGTAAATTGTGTCCATTGACCCTGACCTCAATCCAAGATGGCCTTCACCATGGGACATAGTTATCATAGTACCTGAAGCCACTGAGAAACCAGACGATCGATGCTGAGTTAGCCTCTAGTTAAGTTTATGAATATAAAGCAATAACATACATGACAATTATTACATAGTTGATACCATCAATGGCATAGTTTGATTTATGCTGAGTTAGCCTCTAGTTAAGTTTGTGAATATAAAACAATAACATACATGACAATTATTACATAGCTGATACCATCAATGGCATAGTTTGATTTATGCATATGGATTTATTAAGTTTTTGATTTGAATTTTGTCAATATATAAAGAAGGGATATGGGGTAGACATCGAGCCAACCTCTCATATAACACAAAGTACCAAAATGTGTAAAAGTATATTGGTTTTGATTTAAGTCATTTTAATTTAATTTGTTGGTAATATTTTAGAAATAATGTTGTACAGAGATTTTTTAAACTATGAGTTTGGTAAAGGTTGGAAGAGTTTACATGTCATTATGTCGTAATTCTAATGATGAGGAAAAAGTCTGTCAATTGCCATCCAGTAAGTTACTGAAAATGTATTCTAAGACACCTTCACTGCTTTAACTTTCATCTACTACATCAAAATTTGGGAGTTTGTTGGAAGTTTTTATATATGTTTAAAAAAGATATTAATCATTTCTAAAAAAAAGTAATTCCAAAATTAACTTCTTATAATTTGACACATGATTTAATTCACTTCAAAGCTAGGTTACATAATGGCTATTCCCGCAATAAATGTCAGGGGGGTAGGAAGACACCTTTTATTTTTACCCACTGTGCATACAATTTTAAATGATTATGTCTTGTACTTCGTAAGGCAGATTTTTCAAAAACAACCACCACCCATCAAATTTTATTAGAAGTGCCTTCCACCCACCCCATCCCCCAATACAAACATTTCTGGAAGAGCCCTAAAGGTTTTGTAAAAGTATTGATGACAATTCTTATTTATTAAAATAAGTATATAAAGATGTACGGATTACTATAGATTGATGTATTTTATTTTATTATCTTTTTAAATTGAGCATAGCAATAAAGTATTTATATTTTAATTGTATTCATAGTATTTTTACTTCTTAATAGACAAAATGTGTGCTTATGATGGAACACAACCATATTGGAGAGATAAAATTATTTGATTGCTGTTTTTCATCTTGCTGTTGCTAAACAATGAAACACAATTAAGTATATAACTTTATTTGACCAGTTTTTAAACCTGATGGTACTCTTACTAAATTGAGGAGATCAGGTTGATGCAATGTTGACAGAGTTTTATAATTCTAAATTTAATGTCGGTTCTGTTTGCCCAGTGTTGATAAGCTATTTGTATTATAACATTTGTCCAACGTTAGCTCACCTACGGGTAGTTCCTTAGTTTCATTGAATGTTGGCTTTTCTTCAGTGGTTGCATGAAAAGCCAGTACTAGTGTTGAGTCATCGTGGGCACAACGTTGGTGATTTGTATTATAACATTGGGCCAACTTTGGCCCAGTGTTGGTCCTATAAAATATCTTTACTATAATGTTGTGCCAGTGTTGGCCCAACGTTGGTTCATAGTTGTCTGGTTGGCTGAATGTTGACATTTATTTCAGTGGTTGGAAAGCAAATGTTGGACCAATGTTAGACCAACGGTTGGGGATTACGTTGGGCCGATGAATAAAATCACAGTGGGCCAACGTTAATTTACAACGTTGGCCCAACAAAGTGTGCAACAATAAGCCAACGTTGGCCCAACGGAAGATTGCTATCTGGGTATATACGATACCTGATTTAGTGCGCATGATCGTTTCTGGAATAATAAACATCGGGTATGCTCATCGTGAAAACAAAATAACATTTTGGAAGCAAGAACATAACAGAACCTAAACAGTATAAGCACAATCGACTAAGGCCACCTATGCCTAAAAACGATTTAATTAAGTTAGTTTTAATACATTTCATTTTCATTATTTAGGAGAAGGGGTTATGGTGTTTAACGCTACTTTCAACAATGTATCAGTTATATCGTGTCGGTCAGTTGTATTGGTAGATGAAACAGGATTATTCGGAGACAACATAACCTGGCGCAAGTCACTGACAAACTTTATCACATGTTGCTGTATCGAGTACACCTATGTGTGTTTGCAACTTAAATCTTCTCCATTTTGCATCTAATTTACTAGATACCTTGTACTAGAAAGGGACAAATATTATTGTGTAAAAACCAGTCTGATTCTACCAAAAAGTTATCTTAACTTGATATCAACATGCTAGAGTTTTTGATTGACAACATGAACAACATATTTGTTATCTTTGGTGGACATGTTTTTCAACAGACAGTCGGCATACATATGGGTACGCGCTGTGCTCCTCTTCTCGCCGACTTGTTCCGTTATTCGTATGAGGTAGACTTCATACAGGGGCTTCGCAAGAAAAACGAAAAGAAGCTAGTCACGATCGTTTAATTTCACGTTCCGCTATATATATGACGTCCTTTCACTAAATAATTATAGGTTTGGTGATTCCGTTGATCGCAACTATCCCATTGAGTTTGAAATAAAGGATTGACCGCTATGGAATATTTCTGTCACAAATGACTATGGATCTGTTCCACTTGTAGTAAGCACCTCCTGGTCCTTTCCTCATTCATGACTCATCACCGGTTTTGTAGCTAGATTAACACGACGGACGCCAATAGTGGAGCAGAAACTGCTCACCCTTCCGGAGTTCATCCACGGTTTTTAGTGGGGTTCGTGTCACTCGATCTTTAACTTTAAGTGTATGTTCTGTAGATCATTGTTTGTCCTACTGCACTGTTTCTTTTGGCCATTGCGTTTTCTGTTATTCTTTGATGTAGGGATTCTGATTACCCCTTTGGTATCTTCAAACTCCTCTTTCAATTACCAGCTCTTAGGTCAACGTAGCACTTGCTATTCTGAATTCCAATGAACTTGAATTTTAGATCTTGTGTTTGGGAAGAAGAGTTTGAAGATATCAATGATGTACTCAAAAACCGTAAATGGCAGGATAGACAATACAATGACCAATAAAAAGGGACAAAAGGACAAACAATAATCTACAAAGTAATACATAGAAAACTAAAGATTGAGCAACAGGAACCTCATTAAAACTGGGGATGAACACATGTGCTCCGGAAGAGTGGGCAGTTCCTGTTCCACTAATAGCAACCATAATGTTATTCTTGTTACAAACCAGGTGATAAGCCATGAACGCAGAAAGGCCCGGATTGTATTTACAACAAACGGATGAAGAGCGTGAAGATACCAAAGAGGGAATACGGATCGTATATCGAAGAAGGACGAACTATAACATAGCAACAAAAATAACTACAAAACGACAAACAATAATCTACCAAACAATAGATAAAAAATTAATGATCAAACAACAAGAACCCCACTAAAACCGAAAGTAAATTCAGGTGCTCCGGAAGAGTTGGCAGTTCCTTTTCTACTAGTTGAACTCGTCGTGTTGCTCTTGTTACAAACCCGAAGATATTTCATGAATGGGTAAAGGACCATATTGTGACTGCGAACATATCGGTGTTCATTTGTGACACAGATATTCCGTAACGGATAACCAAGTCATACAAAATAAAGGAGATGCGTGTAATAAAAACATAGATATACAATTAAGTGCACACGGCGCGTTTCAGGAATAACCTTCATCATGTACTCTCAAAGTCACAAGACGGGAAAGCCAAATAATGTAAATGTGTGCGATCAAATAAGCAAAACGATATAAACAGGATATCCAAAGTCGTCTATGGCTGAGTTTCAATAATGTACGTTATCTAGGAACTGCCCATTTACTTATGATAAACCACGCAATGTCGAGGCACTGACTACTGGGTGAATAATACCTCCGTGAACTAAAAGTCCACCAGCAAAGACATGTAACCAGTGATAGTTAAAAAGTTAATATATAATTTATGAAAAGAACATGTCAACCGATATCAATAAATCGACCAATCTCCTTTCACCTGACCTCTATGAACAGACAAAACACCACGTCATATGACGTTAGAAATCTATAGGTCCTGGCTTGGGTTAGAAATCTATAGGTCCTGGCTTTAGTTAGAAATCTATAGGTCCTGGCTTGAGTTAGAAATCAATAGGTCCTGGCTTGGGTTAGAAATCAATAGGTCCTGGCTTGGGCTATAAATATATAGGTCCTGGCTTGGGTTAGAAATCTATACGTCCTGGTTTGGGTTATAAATCTATAGATCCTGGCTTGGGTTATAAATCTATACGTCCTGGCTTGGGTTAGAAATCTATATGTCCTGGCTTGGGTTAGAAATATATAGGTCCTGACTTGGGTTATAAATCTCTAGGCCCTGGCTTGGGTTAGAAATATATAGGTCCTGGCTTGGGTTAGAAATCTATAGGTCCTGGCTTGGGTTAGAAATCTATAGGTCCTGGATTGGGTTAGAAATCTATAGGTCCTGACTTGGTTAATAAATCTATAGGTCCTGGCTTGGGTTATAATCTATAAGTCCTGGCTTGGGTTATAAATCTATAGGTCCTGGCTTGGGTTAGAAATATATAGGTCCTGATTTGGATTATAAATCTATAGGTCCTGGCTTGGTTTAGAAATCTATAGGTCCTGGCTTGGGTTAGAAATATATAGTCCTGGCTTGTGTTAGAAATTTCTAGGCCCTGGCTTGGTTTAGAAATCTATAGGTCCTGGCTTAGGTTATAAATCAATAGGTCCTGGCTTAGGTTAGAAATCTATAGGTCCTGGTTTGGGTTATAAATCTATAGGTCCTGGCTTGGGTTAGAAATCTATAGGTCCTGGCTTGAGTTATAAATATATAGGTCCTGGCTTGGGTTATAAATCTATACATCCTGGCTTGGGTTTTAAATCTATAGGTCCTGGCTTGGGATAGAAATATATAGGTCCTGGCTTGGGTTATAAATCTATAGGTCCTGGCTTGGGTTATAAATATATAGGTCCTGGCTTCGGTTAGAAATTTATAGGTCCTGGCTTGGGTTAGAAATCTATAGGTCCTGGCATGGATTAAAAATCTATAGGTCCTGACTTGGGTTATAAATCTATCGGTCCTGGTTTAGGTTAGAAATCTATAGGTCCTGGCTTAGGTTATAAATCTATAGGTCCTTGCTTAGGTTAAAAATCTATAGGTTCTGGCTTGGGTTATAAATCTATAGGTCCTGGTTTGGGTTATAAATCTATAGGTCCTGGCTTGGGTTATAAATCTATAGGTCCTGGCTTGAGTTATAAATCTATAGGTCCTGGCTTGGGTTATAAATCTATACGTCGTGGCTTGGGTTAGAAATCTGTAGATCCTGGCTTGGGTTAGAAATCTATAGGTCCTGGCTTGGGTTATAAATCTATAGGTCCTGGCTTGGCTTATAAATCTATAGATCCTGGCTTGGGTTAGAAATATATAGGTCCTGGCTTGGGTTAGAAATCTATACATCCTGGCTTGGGTTCGAAATCTATAGGTCCTAGCTTGGGTTAAAATTCAATAGGTCCTGGCTTGGGTTATAAATCTATAGGCCCTAGTTTGGGTTAGAAATCTATAGGTCCTGGCTTGGGTTAGAAATCTATAGGTCCTGTCATGGGTTATAAATCTATAGGTCCTGACTTGGGTTATAAATCTATAGGTCCTGGTTTGGGTTAGAAATATATAGGTCCTGGCTTGGGTTATAAATCTATAGGTCCTGGCTTGGGTTATAAATCTATAGGTCCTGGCTTGGGTTAGACATATATAGGTCATGGCTTGGGTTATAAATCTATAGGTCCTGGCTTGGGTTAGAAATCTATAGGTCCTGGCTTGGGTTAGAAATAAATAGGTCCTGGCTTGGGTTATAAATCTATAGGTCCTGGCATGGGAAGGAAATCTATAGGTCCTGGCTTGGGTTAGAAATATATAGGTCATGGCTTGGGTTTATAAATCTATAGGTCCTGGCTTGGGTTATAAATCTATAGGTCCTGGCTTGGGTTAGACATATATAGGTCCTGGCTTGGGTTATAAACCTATAGGTCTTGGCTTGGGTTATAAATCTATAGGTTGTGGCTCGGGTTATAAATCTATAGGTCCTGGCTTGGGTTATAAATCTATAGGTCCTGGCTTGGGTTAGACATATATAGGTCCTGGCTTGGATTATAAATCTGTACGTCCTGGCTTGGGCTATAAATCTATAGGACCTGGCTTGGGTTAGAAATCAATAGATCCTGGCTTGGGTTAGAAATCTATAGGTCCTGGCTTGGGTTATAAATCTATAGGTCCTGGCTTGGGTTATACATCTATAGGACCTGGTTTGGGTTATAAATCTATAGGACCTGGCTTTGGTTAAAAATCTATAGGTCCTGGCTTGGGTTAGAAATCTATAGGACGTGGCTTGGGTTATAAATCTATAGGTCCTGGCTTGAGATATAAATCTATAGGTCCTGGCTTGGGTTATAAATCTATAGGTCCAGGCTTGGGTTATAAATCTATAGGTCCTGGCTTGGGTTAGACATATATAGGTCCTGGCTTGGGTGATAAATCTATACGTCCTGGCTTGGGTTATAAATCTATAGGACCTGGCTTGGGTTAGAAATCAATAGGTCCTGGCTTGGGTTATAAATCTATAGGTCCTGGCTTGGGTTAAAAATCTATAGGTCCTGGCTTGGATTAGAAATCTATAGGACCTGTCTTGGGTTATAAATCTATAGGTCCTGGCTTGGGTTATACATCTATAGGATCTGGCTTGGGTTAGAAATCTATAGGACCTGGCTTGGGTTAAAAATCTATAGGTCCTGGCTTGGGTTAGAAATCTATAGGACGTGGCTTGGGTTATAAATCTATAGGTCCTGGCTTGGGATATAAATCTATAGGACCTGGCTTGGGTTATAAATCTATAGGTCCTGGCTTGGGCTATATATCTATAGATCCTGGCTTGGGTTAGAAATTCATAGACCCTGGCTTGGGTTAGGAATCTATAGGTCCTTGCTTGGGTTAGACATATATAGGTCCTGGCTTGGGTTAGAAATCTATAGGTCCTGGCTTGAGTTATAAATATATAGGTCCTGGCTTGGGTTATAAATCTATACATCCTGGCTTGGGTTTTAAATCTATAGGTCCTGGCTTGGGATAGAAATATATAGGTCCTGGCTTGGGTTATAAATCTATAGGTCCTGGCTTGGGTTATAAATATATAGGTCCTGGCTTCGGTTAGAAATTTATAGGTCCTGGCTTGGGTTAGAAATCTATAGGTCCTGGCATGGATTAAAAATCTATAGGTCCTGACTTGGGTTATAAATCTATCGGTCCTGGTTTAGGTTAGAAATCTATAGGTCCTGGCTTAGGTTATAAATCTATAGGTCCTTGCTTAGGTTAAAAATCTATAGGTTCTGGCTTGGGTTATAAATCTATAGGTCCTGGTTTGGGTTATAAATCTATAGGTCCTGGCTTGGGTTATAAATCTATAGGTCCTGGCTTGAGTTATAAATCTATAGGTCCTGGCTTGGGTTATAAATCTATACGTCGTGGCTTGGGTTAGAAATCTGTAGATCCTGGCTTGGGTTAGAAATCTATAGGTCCTGGCTTGGGTTATAAATCTATAGGTCCTGGCTTGGCTTATAAATCTATAGATCCTGGCTTGGGTTAGAAATATATAGGTCCTGGCTAGGGTTAGAAATCTATACATCCTGGCTTGGGTTCGAAATCTATAGGTCCTAGCTTGGGTTAAAATTCAATAGGTCCTGGCTTGGGTTATAAATCTATAGGCCCTAGTTTGGGTTAGAAATCTATAGGTCCTGGCTTGGGTTAGAAATCTATAGGTCCTGTCATGGGTTATAAATCTATAGGTCCTGACTTGGGTTATAAATCTATAGGTCCTGGTTTGGGTTAGAAATATATAGGTCCTGGCTTGGGTTATAAATCTATAGGTCCTGGCTTGGGTTATAAATCTATAGGTCCTGGCTTGGGTTAGACATATATAGGTCATGGCTTGGGTTATAAATCTATAGGTCCTGGCTTGGGTTAGAAATCTATAGGTCCTGGCTTGGGTTAGAAATAAATAGGTCCTGGCTTGGGTTATAAATCTATAGGTCCTGGCATGGGAAGGAAATCTATAGGTCCTGGCTTGGGTTAGAAATATATAGGTCATGGCTTGGGTTTATAAATCTATAGGTCCTGGCTTGGGTTATAAATCTATAGGTCCTGGCTTGGGTTAGACATATATAGGTCCTGGCTTGGGTTATAAACCTATAGGTCTTGGCTTGGGTTATAAATCTATAGGTTGTGGCTCGGGTTATAAATCTATAGGTCCTGGCTTGGGTTATAAATCTATAGGTCCTGGCTTGGGTTAGACATATATAGGTCCTGGCTTGGATTATAAATCTGTACGTCCTGGCTTGGGCTATAAATCTATAGGACCTGGCTTGGGTTAGAAATCAATAGATCCTGGCTTGGGTTAGAAATCTATAGGTCCTGGCTTGGGTTATAAATCTATAGGTCCTGGCTTGGGTTATACATCTATAGGACCTGGTTTGGGTTATAAATCTATAGGACCTGGCTTTGGTTAAAAATCTATAGGTCCTGGCTTGGGTTAGAAATCTATAGGACGTGGCTTGGGTTATAAATCTATAGGTCCTGGCTTGAGATATAAATCTATAGGTCCTGGCTTGGGTTATAAATCTATAGGTCCAGGCTTGGGTTATAAATCTATAGGTCCTGGCTTGGGTTAGACATATATAGGTCCTGGCTTGGGTGATAAATCTATACGTCCTGGCTTGGGTTATAAATCTATAGGACCTGGCTTGGGTTAGAAATCAATAGGTCCTGGCTTGGGTTATAAATCTATAGGTCCTGGCTTGGGTTAAAAATCTATAGGTCCTGGCTTGGATTAGAAATCTATAGGACCTGTCTTGGGTTATAAATCTATAGGTCCTGGCTTGGGTTATACATCTATAGGATCTGGCTTGGGTTAGAAATCTATAGGACCTGGCTTGGGTTAAAAATCTATAGGTCCTGGCTTGGGTTAGAAATCTATAGGACGTGGCTTGGGTTATAAATCTATAGGTCCTGGCTTGGGATATAAATCTATAGGACCTGGCTTGGGTTATAAATCTATAGGTCCTGGCTTGGGCTATATATCTATAGATCCTGGCTTGGGTTAGAAATTCATAGACCCTGGCTTGGGTTAGGAATCTATAGGTCCTTGCTTGGGTTAGACATATATAGGTCCTGGCTTGGGCTATACATCTATAGGTCCTGGATTGGGCTAGAAATTTCTAGGTCCTGGCTTGGGTAATAAATCTATAGGTCCTGGCTTGGGTTAGAAATCTATAGGTTCTGGCTTGGGTTAGAAATATATAGGTCCTGGCTTGGATTAGAAATCTATAGGTCCTGGCTTGGGTTATAAATCTATAGGTCCTGGCTTGGTTTAGACATATATAGGTCCTGGCTTGGATTATAAATCTATAGGTCGTGGCTTGGGTTATAAATCTATAGGTCCTGGCTTGGGTTAGAAATCTATAGGTCCTGGCTTGGGTTAGAAATCTATAGGTCCTGGCTTGGGTTATAAATCTATAGGTCATGGCTAGGGTTAAAAATCTATAGGTCCTGGCTTGGGTTAGAAATCTATAGGTCCTGGCTTGGGCTATATATCTATAGATCCTGGCTTGGGTTAGAAATTTATAGACCCTGGCTTGGGTTAGGAATCTATAGGTCCTTGCTTGGGTTAGACATATATAGGTCCTGGCTTGGGCTATAAATCTATAGGTCCTGGCTTGGGCTAGAAATATCTAGGTCCTGGCTTGGGTTATAAATCTATAGGTCCTGGCTTGGAATAGACATATATAGGTCCTGGCTTGGATTATAAATCTATAGGTCGTGGCTTGGGTTATAAATCTATAGGTCCTGGCTTGGGTTAGAAATCTATAGGTCCTGGCTTGGGTTAGAAATCTATAGGTCCTGGCTTGGGTTATCCTCAAAAAGTAGTGGAGTTAAACCGGTCAATGGGATTCCCATTCCCCCTCTTGTAATCTGGATCTCGAACATCAAATGTCTACTTTAGTGTGTACAGTAATTTAGCAGTATCACCGACCTAATATTAAATGTATTGTTACAAATTAAAGAAAAAACGTAGTTTGTACATTACCTTTAATTGTGTTTAGAATGAGGAAGAGGTAAAATATGTGACAAAATCATAAAACCGTCTTAAACAGGAAGAAATAAGATCAAAAAAAGTAATAAAATAAATCAAGCTAATAATTAAATAAATCAAGAAAAACATAAATTAATAATAAAAAGAAAACATATTGTGGGATCAGTTCCAAAATCCAACAGAAAAATCGTAGAACAAGGCATAATCTATACCCCTAACACACACATGCATGGGCCGTTCTCGTTCGTGGCTTGGTACAGGAATTTCAATAAAACAAATTGCAGGTTAAACTCTTTGTATGAGCCCGTACTAATCACACTGTTGGCGGATATGGCAATGAACATAACAAGGTTGGCGTTTGTATGTCCCAAGGATTTCAGAATATGTGACATTTCCAAAAACAGGAAAAAGGGAAGATGACATTTTTATATAATACAGCCGTTTGTTCATAGAGGTGTTCACGTTTTGTCATAATACAGATTAAATGTGTTGTTATCGGTGTTTTGATGTCTAGTTTGAGTTAAACCGTATATTGACTGGACTACAATGTCTGTAAATAAAGATTACTCGATTTGTTAGTTTCGTTATTTATAAAACGACTGCCATGAATGTAGCAGGATTTACGTACCTATTCGAAACACTCGGTCGGGGCAGCTCGTGTTTTTATCTTGTTTTCAAATCTAATCTTACACTTATTAACTAAAGTTGCGACCTCGAATCTCGCTCATGACAAGGTGTATTCAATAACACATTATGCGATAAAGTTTGTCAGTAACTTGCGGCAGGTCGACGATTTTCCCCAGGTGCCCCAGTTTCCCCCATAAAACTGACCGCCACGATATAACTAATATCGTTGGAAGTGGCATTGAACACCATAACCATAGGCCATCTATTATATTTGTGAGAATAGGTATCCATAGATTAGATGTCCAGTTCATTGTCTGTGAGAATACAACATATACATGTAACATTCATACACGAGGGACGCCTTGGGTCCATAGAACCCTGCCACTTTTTTTGAAGTGCCTGTACCAAGTAAGGACAGTGAACTGTCGTGTATATGAGTGCTAGTGGTACCGATGTTTTCTCTGTTTCTAGGGTTTTAATATTGCATTTTGGATCTGTTCCGTCAACAAATATTTTTTCAAAAAGAGTATGGCAACCCTCCTTAAAGGTTAAATGGTCACTCACTATGAATAAAAACAGCTGAAATATTCCTCACTTAATTATAAACAACATTCACCCACACTTCCTAAAACGGACAGTATTAAGCGTCTTTTTCTTATATCTGAAATAATATATATTATAATAATCTAATGATAGACACAAGAAAAGGATTCAGCAACGACCACACAGTTGTACATATATTTCCCCTCTTCTTTTTAGTTACAATTATATTTGTTTTTTGTTTGTTTGTTTTGGTATGATTACTTTTCCTTGTTCTTTTTTGTTTTCTTTTGTGCTTTGCTTCGTTTTTCTTTAATTTGTCATTTGTTTGTTTGCTTGTTTTTGTTTTTTGTTTTTTGTTTTTTAGTTTTGTTTTTGTTTTTACCGAATCAAATTAAAACACAATAATCTTTAATCAAACGTATACGTGAGGAATTATCCCATGTATATTTGCATAATATATGAAATGTCATACGTCAGGAATGGCTGCTATCTTCATCAAGGACTGTATATAATACCTGCCCCTTGCTTTGTAAATTAAATCGTTTTATGTTCACAAAGAACGAATCACAACCCCAAAGATCGTAATGTATACATGTAATACAAATATTACAGCAGGAAGTTTCCTAAGCGACATACAATACAATTCAAAATGTAAATTATGTGACATATTTGTAAACAAACTTGTTAATTTTATTTTCAAATCTTTTGACTTTGATCGTACTTGAGGACGTCATTTCAGAGACCCATTGGGTGTACTAAAGTTAATATCTACATTTGTATTGCTTTTTTTTTAAATCTAATAATGGTGTTTTCATGTTTCATATATTAAGATGTAAAAATAATTACGTAGCTTCTTTTAATTAAACCTCAAACTTACGATTTGCGTATTCTAGTAAAATATTGTTCTCATTCACCAGCTCTGGTTTTGATTGATCGATGTTTAACCCCAGCTTTAACAATATTTCAGCTATATCGTGGCGTATTTAATTTTTATTATTGGAGATCCACTAAAAAAACATTTAAAAAATGTATTTTAATTGCACAAGTGTGGACACAGACATGTGCTATTCAAAAGCCAAGTGTGGATGTCAATATTTCATATCATTAACTTTAAAAAAAAAATCATGGACACAGGGGTCCTGGATTGTTTTTAATAAAAGGCTAATACTGGATTATTATTTTTTTTTCTTAACGTCCGGTCCTGTGTTTCTATTTCAAATTGTCATCATAGCCCCCGTCCCCGTCCCAAGGGATATATAATTGCATCATTAATAATAAATTAATAAATGATAAATTCAGATTTTCTATTTAAAATATCTATCATTTACAAAACCACTGATATTTGTTCAATTTTTAACGCTGATTTAAGCTTTAGTCGCAACAAATTTTTATTTTTCTCTTTAAACTGTCGAAACATAATATTTATTTAACTGTAAGATTCACAAATAAAATCCTCCTTTTTTTTTCCGCTTTTTCTTGTTTAAATCAATGATCAGCAATATTCCAGAATCACACAAATGAATAAATATAACATAGATTTCTTTTACATGCATCTTTTTACCATGCGAAGTCAATTTGTTTTAAATCAGTCATCCATTCAGGACGCTCATTATTCTTGTCCAAGATAACAAGAAATACATCGCTAAAATTACCTGAGGGTGTTTTTCCAATTCAACTCGTAAATTTACATAGAAATCGGAGATATTTCGTCATACAACTTCACACATGGTTTTGTCTATCATATCTCTTGAAGACAAACATAACATTTTATTGCATTTATCAATATTTTTTATGAGTATCAACAGTTTTTTCAACACCGTATCTGCTTCTCGATACAGCCGCCCGATTACAGTGACCCGTGACCCACTTTAGCACGTTCTACTAGTTTTTTTCTTAAAAATGTTGTTTAATTATTATATTCGTCTTAATACATGTATCCGATTACTAAATATGTTTACAATCATCGTATTTAATTACTCTATGGAACTACTTAAGGTATATTACTATCCTGTGTAGGCCCTTTGGTTTTATTGCTCCCAAAACTTTAAATTATTTGGCTTTCCAATCTTTCCATTTTGAGCGTACCCGATGAAGGTTATTCCAGAAATGCGTCGTGCGCACTAAATTGAATATCTACATTTTTATTATTTAAGTGAACAACTGTTTTTGATTGATTTTGATTTCATTTTCATTGTTGGTGCTTAGCACCACTTTCAGCAAAATTTCAGCTATATTATGCGACCAGTTTTAGTGGTGGAAGAAGCTGGAGTACCCGGAGAGAACCACCGACCATGGGCAAGCAACTGTTAAACTTTATCACTTGCGGCTGCGAGTTGAGTGCACCTTGTTTTGTAATTTACAAAGCCGGTCGCTTTTTGTTTTATGTTCTAAATTTACACTGCTCAAACGAACATAAATCATTTATGTGCTAAACTGCTTTATTCTTTGCATAGTACACATAACTGAGCACATACAATTTGTGTACTTTTCTCTCATTTTTGGTCCATTTTAATTAAACAAACGAAGTATATAAGGTACTGAAAGGCGCATTGACCATCTCGATACACAAAGAAAGCCATTTGCATACATATTTATATACAATTTAATTACAATTTTAAATATTGCTTTAATAAACTTTATTATGATTGTAAATATTTAATCAGGTGATTGTTTCAATTATATTGTCGGTGTCAGCTTGGTACAATTATATTTCTTGATCTGGAGTAATTGTAATTAACAGGTAAAAATCATCACGCCACAGCTAAATAACCTTTAATTGTTGTGTAAGCATTAATATAATACCAGGTTTTGTTTATCTGGACATTGTAATTACGACTAATTAAATATTTGACACTTACAGCGGAATCGGAGTTAGAGTTTGAAAACGTATTTTGCACGGGACATTAAACAATTATTTTACATAATATTCTGCGATTTTAATTTTTCCGGTCCGGAGGTGACCGCAGAATACCGCGGAAATTAGATTGCCGCAGAAATTACCGGTTATACGGTACCTAGATTCTGAGACACAGATAAAAGTTTCTGTAAACTTTCTAAAACGTAACCATCTTTGGCTTTTTCTGACTTCCAACGACAATGAATTTTGAATAACCTATCTGGTGTATCGTTCTGAGCACCAGCTGTGGTTCCTCCAGATCTGAAACTGTGCATACCGAGATTTGCAACGCTAAACCCGAAGTCTGATAAAGCCGAATGTATCATTTCATTTCTCTTGATCTAGTATATGACAGACATGCATTTTTCTTTCTAAGCATAAAAGCCTTAGAACTTTTGAAACTAGAGGCTCCCAGGAGCCTGTAATCGCTCACCTGGATTTCAATTTGACATTGAAAGTTGAGAGAAAATGGGGGTGTTTCACATAATTTTGAAAGTGGGCCACCCAAAGATCATTTTAACTCAAATTTCTGAGCAAAAGATTTTGATGTGATTTTTATCTCATAATATTCCTAAACGGAATAAACTGGCTCAAAAAATCGCACAGAAAAACCCAGAATATATGTTAAACTACTCATTGCCATGTAGATGCAATTAAAATTTAAGTTCATTTTGAATTGTAATAAAGCAGAAATTGACAACTAAAGAAATTTCTATTTTTGGTAACAGTAGCCATTTTGAATGGAGGGCCGCGCTGTCGGACACAATATTGAAAAGGGATCACCCAAGGACCATCCCAACCAAATTTGTTTTATGTTGGTTCAGCGTTTTCAGAGGAGAAGATTTAAATGTGATAGTTTATCAAAATATGCCTAATTTGCATAATCGGTAAAAATCGGCTGAAAGAAAAATTTCACAGAAAAATCCGGAATATATGTTAAGCTACTCCTTGCCATGTAGCTGCAGCTAAAATTTGAGCTCATTTATAATAATACTAAATGGACAATTGAAAAAAAAATTTTGGTAACAGCAGCCATCTTGGAACGGAAGGCGGTCGGAACAAAAAGTAATAACACTTGATAAGGACTTTGCAAGGAACATTTCTGCTAAGTATGGTTCCAATCCATCCAGTGGTTCTTGAGAAGAAGTCTGTTTTACATATTTCCCATACGGTCGCTATGTTAAATTATGTTTCCCGCTGGTGGCCATCTTGGATTTTCAATCGGTCAAAAAAGGAACAAGACTTGGTTAGCAGCTTGCAATTTTCAATTCCATCCTCCATGTAGTATCGGAGAAAAAGATCTTTAAAATTTTACCCAATCAGAGGCTTTTATGGCCCCTGGCGGCCATGTTGGATAACCGATCGAAACGAAAGTAACAATACTTGGTTAGAACATGCAAATGAACATTCCAGCCACGTTTGGTTTCATTTGCTTTAGTGATTCTCTAGAAGAAGATTGAAATGTTTACGACGGACGACGGACGCCAAGTGATGGCAATAGCTCACCTCTCAAAAGAAATTGGTCTAAAAATATACATGTCAGAGGCTAAATCAATTTGTGCTTCTCTTAAATAACTAGAAAATATTTTAACTGGACATTGAAGACTGTCAAGTCTTGAAATTATTACATGATTCCCTTTCCGATAACAATCTGTTTTGCTTTTTTTCACAACAATATCAACATAATGATCATATATTTTTATATGTTTTGCTTTAATGTTACATAATTCATTGTAGCGTAACAAAACTGTATATGCTAAGGAACATAGTGTTAATAACCGCACATCTTGGAGTGTTCTGTCAACGGTATTGTATTTAACAAATGACTTGATCATAATGTCCGAAGTAACAGGCTCATTTTTCTTGATAGGTCTATTTAGTTTTCTCCTTGCTGCGTCGACTATGCATGCAATTATTTCAGAGTCACAAGGATTATTCACTCCAGCAAGACTGTGTGCCAACTTTACACTGTAATAAGCCGATTCTATTACACTAAAATGCTGTGCAGATTCCATTAAATTTTGAAGATATAGACCTACATATATTTCTGGACAAGGTAGAATACAAGAAATTTCACGATATTTTTCAGTCCATTTAGCAAATCTCTTATATCCGCCTGCATATTTTTCTACTGTAGATTTTGCTCGAGCATCAATCACCGTCGAAGATAAATTGCAAACTAACACCCGAAGCTCTGGATGTGAAAGTTTGTCATTCTGGGACCAAAATCCGGTAGAAAGTATTTTCTGTAATTAAACATTTGTGTATAGATATTTTACTATATAATTAGATAAATTACGGGCTATAAATACATACCCTCCTTTCTGGTAAAGCTAGTCCAGTGACAATGTACATGAACTATTTACAATCAGTCCAGCGACCCATAAATAAACGGTCCAGTGACCTAAAAGGCAGTCCAACAGACACAGTCTGCTAAATGTCTAAATGACAAATATTATACCAAGTGGTGCAACTAATATCAATCCAAGGCCGTCGTCTAGATAAACTGTAACTTTAATTCCGTCTTTACGGACTACTTTTGTAAAAATATAACCTGTTGCAGACAAACCAAATGGTAAAACAGTAAACACACACTATTTTATTGCTTCACCAAATGACTGGGAGCTATAAAGGCCTAAATCGGCCCCGCCTCAGATGTCGATACAATTTTCTCCAAAATGCATTCACAATATGTGCTTTTCAGAAATAAATACAGTTAGTTAATATGTGCATCTAATTCCTCACAGCGGATCGACAAAGTCAGGTAATGAAAAGCACTGAACGTCATTTGTTTTCAGAATACAGAACGTATACATGTATATCATTGTATTATAATGCATATCTTTAAAAAACAAAAATAAAAACAAAGCATAATAAAACTCATTAAGCAAAGCATTAATTTTACGCAATGTGGATTGATTTCAGGAATAAGATAATGTTCCGAAACTGTATTATGAAATTAAAGTGAACAAATAGTAATGTCGCAACGTCACCCATTTTCGACGGTCTCCTGTTTTCGACGGCTTGTTTCACGTGATCAAATCTTTCATTATTTTGATCGCTTCATTTGTCAGAGGTTATATTATGATGCTGAAATTGCATGAATGATCTCAAGAAATCTGATCTAAAAATGTCATCTTTAATTGTAAGAACTACGTACCACATCTATTATTTCACGTTCAAATTGTATTTGTTTCGTAATTCATTTTTTCGTCACCTTAACAAAGCTCTAATCATTTAAAAAAATATATCTCAAACAGACTAATTGTGGTTTCATCGTCTGCTATGACATTGATAATGTACATATTGAGGTCATATCAATTCAGAAAGTTATTAACATTGATTGTCGAAAACTGGTCGAAATGTTGGTATTAACCTTAAAGAAGTAATAATTATATTTATTTGGACAATAGAACTTTGTCATATTTGAAATTTTTTTAAAAACTGTTTTAACCTTACTTTATTCTTAACGACAACCAATGCGATGATATATTTCAGTACATTTTTACAGACAACCATCACAAATCTATTAAAAAAAATGCCAAGGTGCGGGTTGAGAGAAGTCCAATATTTAAAGATCGCTTTTTTTATAATATGGAAATATTTTGGGAAATGGTGTGAAGTAAAATGTTTAATGTGTAACGATCTTAGCTAGGAATCTGTGAGAATTATTTTTGTTTTTTTTATCAACTGATAACAAGCCTTGGCATCAGATATCCCATGGAAAGTGGTTGTCGATAGATAATTGTTTTACAATCAAGTATATCATATATATTTATGGTGAGAACAAGTTTACAACCATATGATTAATCGTGTAGGTAAAATGTGTGTCGCTGCCATGAATCTATGTATGATTGCTTTGATTGTCACTAGAAAAAGAGGAGATGGTGGATATTATTTTGCTTTGTGACAAACCAACAACAACACTCCTAATAAACTGTTGCTATCAAAATCTGCTGTAAGTTGTCTTTTACGCGTAAGGAGTGTGTCCTTTACATCGAGCGCTAAGGGATGTATTAAATTCGTTCCTCACAGCTATCTGGTGTCCCTTTCACATAATGTCGGCGTTTTCCTAAAGGAATCAGATTAATGTGTCCGAATGGAGTGACATTTCTACCCGCGGACTGTTGTTTCAGTGAGCTAGCACTATGCATATCCAACTCAGAGTGTTGTTCTAAAACAAAGCCAATCTCATCATCATCTCATTGATAATTAACTTGTTCTCGCCATGAAATAGCTGAAAAATTGCTGAATTGGCATCAAGCCACAAACACTCACTCACTCAATCAATCAAAAGTGGATGCTGAAAGAAGAGGATAATTTTAATTCTCGAAAATTTCATCTAACCAAATATTTGACTTTTTTACACTTTCACTTTCTCTTTAAAGTAAATTATTCACAACGCATTTTACTTTACAAAATGGTGGCAACGTTACAAGTTTATAGTATTGGGTCACGAATTAACGTATGCTGTCAAGCACTAAACGAAAGATAAAAAGTGCTACATATAAAATGAAGTTATCAAAATATTGGAGTTCCTTATCGATAACATATATTTGTCGCGTTCGAATGGCACATTTTTCAATAAATCATACCTATGCATCACTATGGGAAAAAACTATGCCCCTCT
The DNA here is from genome assembly GCA_963383655.1 of Bathymodiolus septemdierum. NCBI lineage: Eukaryota > Metazoa > Mollusca > Bivalvia > Mytilida > Modiolidae > Bathymodiolus > Bathymodiolus septemdierum. The sequence continues at coordinate 83,780,916 of OY726525.1, forward strand.
CCTCGTCAACTTTTTCTATACTCCTATGAGTCTGAGTTTATACAAAAACTGATCAAAGACCAAAAAAAAGGTAGAGAGGCTTAAGCCTTTAATCTCACTCCCAGGTATGTTGATGATGTTCTGCCAATTAATAATACGAACTTTGCTATCTGGATTCCATTAATAGAGATTTCTCGATAACTGACGAACGAACGTATCTTCCCGTAACATAACGAAACAATGTTAATTTACGTAAATATCTTTTGCGGGAGACCTTATTGCAACATTTGTCTTCAATTGTTCATTGAGTGTAAGTGATTAGATATATATTTTGTTTTCATTTCGGTGCTTAAAACAGTTAAAAATTAATATCACTGGCCAAATAATGGTTTCACAGTGACATTACAGTCTGCATGCAAAATACATATTTTCCTCAACAGCTATTTATAGATATACTTCAAGGAGTGGTGCTTTTCAATATTTGTTTCTTTTTTTTAATATTTCTTATTTAAAATAAATAATCTTGCCAGATTTGGGAGAAAAATAGTAATCTGACTAAGGAAAATCAAGCAGTATAAGAGTTATGTAATACTGGATATTGATTTCATTTCTGATTTCATTTCTGATTTCATATGTAAAGAAAATTGAATGATTCCCTTCTCCCAAAACCTGTCTGTCCCATGGTAAAAAAATATCCCCTTTTAGGCTTAGTTATACCTTATCGGCGACGGTCGCCCGACCATTGACCGATTGTCGTGCAAAAATCGTGCGATTTTCGCTTTCTATTGTTTTTATTAAATAAGAGAAATGCCCTAGAAAAATCTACTGTATACTAGTTTAACCCCGTCCCTTTTTATTAAATTACCTGAACTAAGCCAGGAGGGGTCATTTATATGTGTGCTAGGGATATCAAATTTACATATTTCTACGATTTTTCTATTGAATGTTGGAACTGTTCCGACCGTGTGATATATATTTTTTTTCATTTTATATATAGGCTATGAAAAAAACATCTGAGTTAAATGGTTGTGATCGTCTTCTGTAATTAAAATCGTTAAAATAAATTGAACCGAATTTATATCAAATGGTGACTTGCTTCAACCTCATTTAAAATATACATTGACATTCTTTCAAACTTTTACATCACGTTTACGATCTTTTATTACAAACCTATTTCACGCAAGTCTAGAATATTTTATGTTTTCTCGATTGGCAGTTCAGAAGCTAGAAAACAATATGATGAATATTATCTGTCAATCATGCAAACAATAACTTATGCACATAACAGAACGCATTTTCAAGACACCGGATGGATAGTTCCCGTCGATATAAGAGAATGGAACTGATAGAAGTTAAAAGTTTAATTTGGGCGCAAAAGGAGAAACTTTATATAATTTATGAAAAGGTGATGTGAATTTTAGGGATCCTCAGATTCAAATCCATTCATCTACTTTTCTACACTTTTATACATATTATACATATGCATATTTCAAATGATAGTAATGTTATTCTAAAATATTTCCATTTTGTGTTACTTGTCGTTTTGTTTTAAGAGCCCCAGTTTTATACTGCTCATGCTCAGCAACGGACTACCTTCGTCAATTGGTTTAGCTCATCGATGATCACGAGATTCACTAAGATAAATAACACGGTCCGTGCAATATTTATCTATTTATTTATTTATGCTTTGATGTCAGTGTTTCAACTGTTGACAACGTTTTAAATTCAGCATCGGTAGACTAATAGAAAGTGTGTAATCGTAAAATTCAGTGGCCAACCATCTCAGTCTGGTGGCAACAGAAAGGTATTGTTCTGATATGTCTAGCGTTGTGTCTGCAATTGACGGAACTTCACATGAGATACAAATTCCTTCCAATGAACCCCAACAAAAAACATACTTTCAGCAAACCAATTATTTTCATTGATTGATATGAAAAGAAAGTTTATAAACAGTGATAATCATAAATTCCATCAATATCAATAAAACATTTAACTTTCATCTTAACTGAACTTGAGCAGTCGTGGTCGTATGGTAGTTGAATTTACAACTACCTGTGCAATCGGTGCCTATCACCACTTAAGTTGTGAGTTTGAACTTCATTCATGATAAAGTTTGTCAATGACTTTCGACAGGTGTGTGGATTTCGCTGGGTACTCCAATTTTCGCCACAAAAGTAGTAACTGAAATATTTTTTGAAAGTGGTGTTAAACACCTAACCTCCAATGGACAAATGATGGATACATTTTTTTTGTATGTAGTGCATAAGATAAAACACCTTTGGGTCATATTGTGGCATATCTCTACAAGTACCAATAATATTACAACAATATTGTTTCCGACACAATTATGGGAACTGTTGTACACCTATCATGTCATTAAACAATGTACAGAAAAAGAAACAACTTCACTTTCAATTTTTTTTTATTAACAATTAAATTAAATTATCTCCATGATCTCAAAATTATGTTTCAGTGTTTACTGCATCTTAATATGTCCATGTAGGTATAGCTGAATCCTGATTTCTTGTCTGACCTGTAAACTACAGGTATTCATGTGTTTCTGAATCATTAAATGAATATTCAATCACTTAATTCATCACATCTTTCTGTCTTTGATCACTGAATATTGATTCCAAAATATCCGTACCATTGTATTCTTTGGATTTATACATGAAAAATCGCAAGTAGACTATGAGGAATCAAACACATTGTTTTACATCATATGCATATTTTTGTATTGCTAATCTTGTATAATGTGTCCTGTTCACTACCACATGTAATACACACCGACTCTACACAATACTAACAGCTCCAAAATTCTATTTTATCGATTACTTCTCATCATGCAAATGAATGAGTACATACCTGGGTTCTTTTTAAAGGGGCATTAGCTACGATTTTGACCAACAGAAATATATGTTTTGGAAACTGATGAATAGCTTTAAAATGATGAAATAAAGGTAAATATTTCACATTAAGGAGCTTATCGTACCACTTTTCGCCTTTTGAGAGCGAAAATTACCATCGATTTATTATTTCCTTGCAAGCAAATAATTTGACCTCGCTTTCCCCGTAGGCAACTGACCTTACTAGTGACAGGTAAAAACGAATAATTTGTATTTTGTCGCTTATTAACTGCAAACTTGTATGGTTCTTTGTCCGTAATTAACGCCGACTAAAAGCAGATTCACAGAAAATAAGAAATAAGTGCATTGTTGTACTGATTTAATGACGATTCGGCAAACCCCGTAAGCAATACCGATAATTAATAAGATGGCTTCCATTTCTTCATCGATCTCAAAACACCAGCAGTTGCACCTTTTTCCCCCGATGCGCGTACATTTCATAACATTTATAAGCTACAGAAACACGTGTTTTAAGGCATCAATCATATCTGATAGTTTTTATGGGTAACACAAATTTACGATTTTGGCAGATAATGCCCCTTTAAGTCAAATATTCCTGTTCCTTTAAAATTTATGTTGATTCTTCTGTGGTATTTAAATCTTGTTTGAGTTTAAATCATTGACGCAATATCGTGCGCAACGTCATGCGCATTGTCGTTTGAACTCAAAAGGAATGGAACGCATTCTGAAATGGTCAATAAACCACCATATCCGATAATAGCCGCAGATCCCTTGTAAATGAATGCATCAATATGAAAATCATAAAAACGAGAAAGGACTACAGAAAAAATTTGAAGTTTTCTATCCTAAAAGAACCCTTCTTTCACTCGTCATTAGACATCTTATTACTTATTATTTAATACAAACAAAATTACATTTACGATCTATGCAGGTATATAGTACGTTTGACTTCTATAAATCTCCAGAATAAAAATTCTTAAAGTAGAAGTAATTTGTAAATATTTTTATTAATATTCCGTCGTCTCCGGGAATTGAATATTTCTTGTTTTTCTTTTGATCAGCTAATCCAGATTTTTGTATTTATGTTTTTGTATTCGAATGTAACAAGGTTTGCTTGTGGTTGTTCAGTTCTAGTTTTTACTTAATGATGCATTTAGAAAAATAAAATAATTAACATATTTTTCCGGGTTTTTTTTTCACATCGTTCCTTCTATGAGTGGGATGATATAATAACCCAATGTCTAATCGAAATATAATTCTTGGATAATAACCACGGATATGTTCCACTTGTATTAAGCCCCTCCCGGTCCTTTCCCCATTCACGACTTATTACCGGGTTTGTAACTAGATAAACACGACGAGTGCCACTGGTGGAACAGGAACTGCTTACCCTTCCGGAGCACCTGAGTTCACCCCCGGTTTGTACTGGGGTTCGTGTTACTCGATCTTTAGTTTTATATGTATGTTTTATAGATCGTTGTTTGTCCTTTTTCTTTTGGCCATCGTGTTGTCTGTTCTTCTTCGATATACGGATTCTGATTGCCCCTTTGGTATCTTCAAACTCTTCTTAAAGATATGTTGGATTGTGCGCAAAACATATCTGCTCCTTTTGGATCAAACTATTTTACTTCATTTAGAAGTAGCATCGATAGATCATTAAACCTACCTCACAATCCCGGTAGTAATAACTATATCAGTATCCCGGAAGAAAATATATAATCAATAATTAGGCGCTGATGAAAAAAACCTATTTTGGATGAAGTGGTGTTTATTTTATTTTTAATTTATATAACTGATAAGTGCCGACATACCATCGTTTTTACGGCAAAGATTGCTTCTTAAACATCAAAACATCATCTAAACGCTTGTAATATTTGAACATTTTCCCGTCGTTTTTCAAGAAATTTAACACCTCGTGCACCACAAAAATACTTTAACAGTATTTGTGTTTTATTTATTTTAATAATCTGGTGCAATATTTTTCTGGTGCGCGACTGCGGAGGTGCTTGATTTTAAGAATCTGGCCGAGGTTATACATAAATTAATATTTAACAACCTCCACAATCCTCCACCAACAAAATATTTTGATACAATCATTAACCCTCTATACTCAAAACAACTGCTCAATTTAGTGTTGGTGGAAGACTGTGGAGGTATAAAAAATAGCTGCAATGTACATTGAATATGTCGTGTATTAGGGAATATATCTATATGATGATATCCCGATTTTAAATCGAATACGAACCCAAAACAATCTGGACCCGGTTGTTCAACTTGTAGTTAAATTTTAACCAAAAGTTAAAAATGATAACCTATGGTTAAAATTTAACCAAAGCACGCAATGCGTTGTTCAATTTATGGTTAAATTTAACTGCTGGTTAAAGCATGGTTAAACTGATTAATATTTAACCACGGTATAGGGGCTCTGATGAAATACCGTATAACCGGTAATTTCTGCGGCAATCTAATTTCGGCGGTATTCTGCGGTCAACTTCGGACCGCAGAAATTAAAATCGCAGAATATTATGTAAAATAATTGTTTAATGTCCCGTACAAAATACGTTTTCAAACTCTAACTCCAATTCCGCCGTAAGTGTCAAATATTTAATTAGTCGTAATTACAATATACAGATAAACAAAACCTGGTACTATATTAATGTTTACACAACAATTAAAGGTTATTTAGCTGTGGCATGATGATTTTTACCTGTTAATTACAATTACTCCAGATCAAGAATATGATTGTACCAAGCTGACACCGACAGTATAATTGAAACAATCACCTGATTAAATATTTACAATCATAATAAAGTATATTAAAACAATATTTAAAATTGTAATTTCATAAATTAACATTAGATATTTTTTTTTTAGTTGTTGTAGTAGCTAGCTTCGATTGAATAATATCAAACTGCGTGATCGCAGGATTCATCTAAAGACCAAACAAATAGAAATGTACTGGTAGTAGAATTCCGGTTAACCCGGGGTTTTATGTCTACATTATACTAAAAGAATTGAATACAATTGCTTCTAATCATAATTCTTTAACAAAAACATTGTCATATGATAAAGTATGAAAATTCGACAATAAGAATATACAATCCGAAATATATCGAAGTTTATACCGATATCGATCCAGCTGTTGACTTCGTATTTCCTGTCAACAAAATAGATCGCGAAAACAGTGAAAAAAATAGTTTCTTAAGACAAATTTGAAGTTAACCAAATGCGTATTCAGAAGTTGTAACGTTTGAAAACTTTCTAAAGAACTAAATATGCTTTTACTTCTAATGATCACTGTAATGTGCACCAGTTGTTTATCGCAACATCGCTTCAGTTGTTGCTTCCTGTAATACAAACAATTCAGTATTTGTCGGTGCCGATATTTTCAATCCGCAGAAATAAAAATCCGCAAAAATTAAATGTCATCTTTTTATACCAAAACCGCAGAATTTCACACCGCAGAAATTACCGGTTATACGGTATTTAACCATTGGTTTTCAAAAATCAGTCAGAAAATACGCTGGTCGTACAATTACGTTGGAAAAACTAAATTATAAAACTTCAAAAATAGCATGAGGTACCTCTATGGACTTTCCTCGTCAATTGGAGAAATTGAATAATTTACATACATGTATGAGACACCAATCATTCACTTCATACTGAAAAGGGGGATATATTTTTCCTTAATTATTATTCATGAAAAACTGTTTTTATGCTAACTGAAATAAAAAGAAATGCACACATTAAAATCAGAGAGAAACATACTTTTGACATACATGTGTATGCATGGACCCAATTTTAATGAGATGTTGGAAACTAAAGAAAATATTCTAAGCCTAGCTTACATAATGAAAATGAACAGTCCTTGAAATTATAAGACAATATAAAGGTTTAATTAAAAGTAGCTTATTGAGATGTTATCGTCACCTAAATAACACACCCTTAGTGTATTATAATGCACCAAACACGTCTCATTAACATTGCTTTTAATGTTATTAAGCAACTAAGACGAGGTCCATAGACGCTTCCGTACTAACTTGTACACAATACTTTTAATATAGGACAAATAACCTTAGACAATGACATGTGAGTTATATTCCTCAAGTAAGATTTCACTTTTTAATTTTTTGCTTTAATAACTTCATTATTTTATTAAGAAAATAATAACAAAACAAAACAAAAAAGAAAAGAAATTAAAAAAAACATTCTCTGCGCTATAATGTCTTTTTTTTTCATTTTCATTCAACAATAAAACCATTTACACAAATTGTCTTTGTTCCATTTTTCTTTGATTTCACTCCAGGTCCTAATGGCTAAATCTTTAACCAATGGATACATATAGCCATATGGTTAATTTAACAACAAGTTGAACAACAGGGACCTGATGTTAAATATTGGTTGGCAGTTTTCTAGTCTTCAAATTTAAATTTAGTTAAAGCACCTGTTTGTTTACATGTTGCAAATCTAATATTAAACGACCTTTACCTGAACTAATCGATACTGTCAATGGATTTACAACATGGGGTATACTTTGCAGTGTATGGGACACGTATTGTTCATTCGTTAGTGTTTTGTGTAGTGTTTTGTAGATCATTGTCGTTTTGTCCTATTTCTTTGTGCCATTGTATAGTCTACCCTTCTTTGTGCCATTGTATAGTCTACCCTTCTGTGTGCCATTGTATAGTCTACCCTTCTGTGTGTCATTGTATCGTCTACCCTTCTTTGTGCCATTGTATCGTCTACCCTTTTTTGTGCCATTGTATCGTCTACCCTTCTTTGTGCCATTGTATAGTCTACCCTTCTTTGTGCCATTGTATCGTCTACCCTTCTTTGTGCCATTGCATCATCTACCCTTCTTTGTGCCATTGTATAGTCTACCATTCTTTGTGCCATTGTATAGTCTACCCTTCTTTGTGCCATTGTATCGTTTACCCTTATTTGTGCCATTGTATCGTCTACCCTTCTTTGTGCCATTGTATCGTCTACCCTTCTTTGTGCCATTGTATAGTCTACCATTCTTTGTGCCATTGTATAGTCTACCCTTCTTCAACTTGCAATTATAATAACCTATTTGGTACCGTCAAACTGTTCGTTGATTACCTAAGTAGGATAGACTTCTGAGACGAAATGTGAATTACATCAACTAGGATGGTCATACGCGGGAAAATATTGATTAAATCCAATAGAATGAACCTATATTGTATAGGAAGAAATCTTTGTAACAATTTACATGTAAAAGAGGACATATTTGATAGAGTGGTACTATTCTGCATTGCAGCATGCATACCACTGAACATCAGTCTACTGATATGTTATTTCTCTGGATTACTACAAGGGGTGTGATACTTTCCTAACTCTGGGCACAAATAACTCGCTCAGGGAAGGGACTGATTAGCCGGGTCAACGACGTTTGACTACCATTGAAAAAGCAGCAGCGATTTGGGTTGGATTGAAATAAATAGGCTTTTCGTAGCGGTTACAATGTGCCTATATATATAGCTACTCTTTGTGGAAATCAACATTAGAGATCTTTAGAGTGCAGGGAGCGTGGTACTCTCCAAACACGCTACCCACTGATCCACGGTCAGGCTTTCCGTATTATAATTTGACAATATAAAGGGCTCATGATATCTATGAGTTTTAAATTATTGACATGTTTTCATATAGTGAAAATGTATAAAGATAAAGAAGTCAAAAATGTCAAGAATTTTTTTTGTCAATGTGTGACGTAAAAATATTTTTGACATTTACGTCACCGAATATGGTACTGCTTTGACTACTATTTTACCTATTTTGTTCCTGTATTTAAATACTGTTACAGTGACAGCCGGAACCTTTGAACCGTAATGAGAGCGGGAGGTTTGGCGCCTTAAAATCTGATTCAACCCACCATTTCTTTAGAAATGCCTGTACCAAGTCAGGGTCATTACGGTTTTCACAGTTTTCCGGTTGTTGACTGATTTTGTCTGTTTATATAATTATGAGTTTTGACTTTCCCTTTGTAAGATTGTTCGGAGTTCGGTAATTTTGTTATTACCTTTATTTATATGCAGAATTGGGCATTGCATTTGATATAGATAATACAATTTCGAAAAGTAAATCATAAATTCAACATTATACTTTTGCTTTGTGTCATTTCATTTCTGATTTTGGCATGATTAAGGAGGAGTGTATCTTGTTATTGCTAGCATTACGTGGATTATATTGAAGAAAATGACGTCAGTGTAACGTTTTTATAATTAATCTTGTTTTGAATAAGGCAAGCGCGCTTCACATGAAGTACAACCAATAGTTTGTGAAAAATAAAATTCCGCTTTAGTAATTTTATTTGTATGAATCCACAAATAAGACACAGTTAAATAAACTAGAGAAACACGAGAGGGGTCCCTAGTGGAGCAGGCACTGCTTACTTTTCCAGAGCATCATAGATGACCCCTCTTTTGGAATAAGGTTAGAGCTACCCAATCTTTTGTTTTCAATGTAATACTTAGGGATCATTGTTTGTCCTTTTGTCCCCTTTCTTTGTCCTTTGAATTATCTGTCTTTCATAGATTTACGGCCTTTGATTAACCTTTAGGATATCTTCAAGCATTTTCTCTTAAGCAGGACGTGTTTGGAATATTAGCTAAATTCTTGAAGAAAACAAGTTAACGAACAATAAATCAAACAAAAATGTGTCACATAGCTCGGCCTAATACTTTGTTTCGATTGCCATAATCGAAAAGGGAGCTAATTCACGGAAAAGGTGGAGGATATTGCCCTGACATATTACTGGTTATCAACGTAGACTACTAGTAAACTGTGATTAATTATGAGCTGTTGCAATATGTCTTTTACATCCAAGAAGACTGTCTTTATCTCCAAACACCTGTCACATATTTATTTGAGGTTCTCTTTACTTAATGAGCTTGTATGTTGGTTTATGGTGTTTAACGACACTTCCAACAATATTACAGTTATATCAGGGCGGTCAGGTTTATTGGTGGATGAAACTGGAGTACCCGGAGAAAACCACTGATCTTTCACTGACTAAACTTTAGCACATAATGTTGTATCGAGTACACCTCACCATGAATGGGATCCGAGCTCACAACGTTAGTGGTGATAAGCACTGATTGCATAAGTAGTTGTAAATCCAACTACCATACGATCGCGACAACGACTGCCCCTTAATGAGCTTGTAGTTCGTCCTGAATAACAGGTGAATACTAGAGGTGTTTTCTTTTAACTCCGTTTTTTATCCACAAATAAACAAGACAGCTAATGATATAATTGGAAAAGTGTGAACATTTCTGTACAGCACGAAAAACGTTTAGGGACGAACCTGTTAACTGTTTTCCCTCGAGCCAGATTTTTTTGGACATGAAATAGCTGTAATTTTATTTGCAAATTTTATCAAAATTTCTCATTGAATAGTGCAGGTCATGTTAATATGTTTTTTTTTGTGCATCTTTTAATATTCAGCAACACAAATAGAAAAAAAGAACGTAGCCTACCAACCCTACTAAATAGGGGTTAGAGAATACCGAAAGGGGCAATACACATGGACAATCCAGAGAAATTGACAACATAGGGTACACAAGACGAAGAAAAACAAAACAAAGCACAACGCAATATGTGTTCGACACTAAGCACAAATAGCGTAAACAAGACTTAAAATGGTCGTTCCCTATAGCTAATCCACAACATATACTGTCCGGAAGTAAAGGTATAACAACTGTAACTGTTGGCTTATGTTCAAATGTTTGAATTTAATCGTTAATTAATGGACTTCTCATAATACAAGAATAACAGTCTATATTGCATATTTTATTATTTACAAACCGATTTAAAAAAAAGTAAATACACGAAAGAGATACTCATTTATCTCCATGGCGTTTGATATTCACAGCCTTCAGATGTCTTTGTTTGATTTTCAACATGTCTTACCATCAACATAGCTAAATCCACATCCAGATATCCACTGTTATCATGTGGTATCGCATATAATTCTTCCTCTCTGGAATATTGATTAGGAGTGGAGCCACCACTGCTGCCATCTATATTAGATAATTGAAGTGTTTTCTCGCGTTCCTTGTTTTCATTGTTATTTTTGTGTTGCCTTTTTTAGGACAGACAACCATAATTACCACGATTAGAAACAATCCACCGATGGAAGCGCCGATTATAATTGGCGTCGTATCTGACTGCGTATCGGGTTTGTCCGTGACAGCGGGATCCTTCTTTATTGTAAAAATAAGTGTCAGGTTGAAGAATGTGGTGTCTGTTCCATCGGTACAATATATTTTAATTACATATTCAGAAGTTGTGTTGACATCAATACTTGAATTTTCAGAAAAAATCAGAGAGGCATCTGCAAATGAATGTACAAGTTACAAAATGAAAAACACACAAAAAAAAACAGTGTCGGAACAATTCCAAAATACAATAGAAAACTAATTGAAACAGAGGCCAAATTGATACCCGTATTACACACAAACACATACTGACCCACTGTGTTGAGAGAGAGAGGATCTGGTAGTCCATTTACCACGATATATTTGTGTTCCTGTGAACGTTTTAGAACTATGTTTTGAGTGAGTTGAGCTAAGAGATGGTTGCTGATATTGGTTTAATTACCATGAGTAGAGAAGGAACTGGTTACCTTTCCGGAGCACATAATATCATCCCCGGATTTGGTGGTGTTCGTGATGTTCTTTAGTTTTCTGTGTAGAGTGTTGTAAATCATTGTTTGTCCTTTTGTTCTTTTTCTTTTGACCATTATATTGTTTGTCCTCTGATTTACGGCTTCTCTTTCACCTTTAGTATCTTGACCAATATAAATAATAAATACAATTATGAATACACTAATCCTATTTATAATTACACATGACACATATATGACCGATGTCGTTCAAATAACATCATTGTCAGTATCACACACTTACCGTTGCCGTTCCAATTCAGATATGTGACAATTACACCACTGAGAACATGACACACTTACCGTTACCGTGTAGAGATAAGATGAACATGTCAGTATGTGGTGTTGTCTTGTTCATCATACATGTCACGTTGTCTGACGGATCGTCTACACTGAACGTGGTAAGATTAGGGTTGATATTGATATATGGTGACGACCACGATGGTCAGCGGCTATAAGAGGGGGTACATCGGTGCGGGGTCCGGAGAGCCAGGAAGGTGGCCGCGAATATCAGACGGACCAATTACCTTAGCCATAGTCATTTTATTTTGATTTATTTCATTTTTGAGGGTATTTTCAACTCAAATCCTAAATTTTTGAGAGAAGTCTCAGTCTGTCCCTGGAGCCCCAAAGCAGTTTTGCTCCGCATTGGAAAACATCTCTTGGAGTCCGTGACGACGGCTCCGATATACTGAATTGAACATATATCAAATTATTATAGCCCATGGATCACAATCGGCTTCACCGGATGCTACTGATGTTTATGAATATTATCATTAATTACTGTCTGATGTTTATGAAAACGTAGATATCAAATTTAGGCCGCACGATGCGCTTCCGGAATAACCTTCTTCAGGTACCATCAAAATCGGACAATCGGAAAGCCAACTAACTTAACGTTTTGGGAGCAATAAAACCAAAGGGCATAAACAGGATAATAGCCAAAATCGAATATATGGTCACATATGCCTGACGGAGGATAACCTTAGTTTTACTAATAATTACATTGTTTAGGAACTGTAAATTTCAGTAATTAATATATCTAATAAATACTGACAATTGGGCTGGTGATACTCTCGGGGACTAATAATCCATAAGCAGAGGTATCGATACAGTGATAATAATAAAAAAAACGTAGATATCAAATTTAGTGTGCACGACGCGTTTCTGACCTCCGTGAGCCTCAGTATTTCCCTGGTTCATACTCACAGTATTTTCCGTCACTATGGTAACGCTCAATGTGGCTGTATTATAGCACCAATCTTGTACTGACAGTACATAATTATGTGTTGTTCTCTTCTGGGGCAGCATTTTCTTTACAATGACACTTCCTGCGATTCAATGTAAGAAAATCGTGTATATATAAAAAAAAGATAACTTTTATTTTTAAAAATGTCTTGCAGGACTGAAGCTTAATTAAGAAATAATTCATGGAAGCCAGAATGTGCTTTCAGTTTTAACATGGGTTAGCGGATATTAGTATTTAATCCCGAGCGGAAACGAGTGATAAAATTCACTAATATCCTGCCAATCCATGATAAAATTCAAAACACATTTTGGCTTCCATGTATTATTTCAATTCTAATATGTCTAACAGTACAAATACGGTAGTATACTTTGATGGGAATGACGGTAATCTATATCTACGTTTGCGGACAATGTCGCACACAATTCATGCTGCCAAATTCGAGCAGACGATAACTATCAATATGTACTTTTACTAAGGAAAAGTCAGTCTTGTTGATGGAACATCCGTAACAATAATATTGCGTTTGCACATTTAATTACACACCATATATTTATTATTTTGGGATATGTTGATTATTTTGAGTGAATATTGATGTTCAAAACGTTAATAACCGTATAATATCATGCATAATATCAGCCACCATCTTAAGTCTTAGATGCTGGGATCAAGAATACATATACAATGCATTTTCCTTACATGTAAACAGTTTTTTGTTTGATAGAAAGGAAATAATGATATAGTGATATCATATGTGACTTAGATTCCATAGTGAATATTGAGAGGCTTGGGCCATTAAAATTAGTTTAACGCCAGCACTTTTTATTGATGTTTTACGCCAAGCCCGGAAAGTGAGCGGTTGGGTATTTGTGTGTTAGGATAACCTATTTTGTCTGTTTCTATGATCTTTCATTTGTATTTTAGAACTATTCCGACAGTGTAGTCCTTTTAGTTTTTTAGTATTTTTACTCCATTTTTGTCTACAATCCATAACGGATATTGTTTTCTCTTTTGTGTACTGAAAACTATTTTGTTGCCATCAATTCTAAATTCCAATACCGAGTATGGCATATCATATATGACTTATGGTGATACGGATTTTGAAATTGTTATTTTATGTCTTCCATTTTATTGCAATAAATACCCCCAATACGTACGTAAACGAGTATCGAAATAGAAGTATTCATTATTATAGTCTGGTTCTATGTTTTATATATAATCTCCAAAATCTGTTATCTGAATATCCATCACTCTGTGATTGACACTTGTATGGTCACCAATAATTACTCTGTCAGGAGTCATACCAAATGTTGGTGGTCCCTCTAAAATAAAAAAATGCAAAACAAAAATAATACGTATGAAAAACACTTGCATGACTGCATCATGCCACGGAGAGTTAAGATGTTGGCCCATAAAACTAGCTCAACACCGCCGCTTTTTATTGAAGTGCCTGTACGGCAATATGCGGTCATGTGTTTGTGCATTAGGTTTATCAATTTTTCCTCTATTTCTATGATATTAGAACTTTTCCGACAGTGTGATATTGTTTTTGTTTTCATTTTATTTCAATTACTAGCACATGTATAATGAAGGACATTGGTGGCCGAGGAGTTAATGTTGTTGCCTTTTGCCAAGAAGCAAATAGAGATCCCTTCAAATTAGTTAATATTAGAAATTAATACCAAAATGTCTAAAATTGAAAAAATGAGGACTTTCACATTTCTTTTATTGATAATGAATTATGAAAAGAAAGCCTAAACAGTGATGGTGATCAATTCCACCAAAATCAACAAAAACAAATCACATCCCACCTTAACTCGCTGAGATATAATACGACATGTGACAGACACAAGATTTCACATGTTCACTAATTTACTTACTAACTGTAGAAGCATAAGATATGGTGTAAATTCTGTTTGACTGCTGGGGTAGGAACTCTACCTTGATCTCTTCCCCAACTTTTGTAGAGCCCATATTAGTCCGTAGTATCGTCGTCGGACATGGCTTCTTAGAGGGTACGCAGTTGTAGTAACCACTGATGGCATGTCCACCGTCGTGCCTGAAATAAGATTAATATAGTTAAGACAATCTGATTAAATATAATGGAAAATAAAAATAAAAATATCACACTGATGAATCCGGAACAGCTTCAAAATTTAATCGAAAAGTCGTAGAACGACAGAAAGACAGAGGCAAAATCGATATCACAATCACCCATTATATATACTTGAGGGACACTTTCGTGGATTGGAAAATAGCCTGAAAATGAGCAGAAACCTACTTAAAAGGTCATACAAACTCATTTAACGCCACATTGAATGGTTTTGAAATGAGAAATAGAAAAACACAATTGTCTATATGGTCTTGTGAGTTTGTTGTTTATTGATGTACTACATTCTTACATTCAGTACTAGTATCTGCTATTATTTTAATAATTACTCACCAACCAATAATATCTCCTGTGTTTATTAATATCCTCTCATTTTCAGGTACATTGTACGTTGTTTGTTTGTTAACGTCTGTTTCAATTGTGAAATATAATATAATATATATTTACAAGTAATGTATAGTAAAGACACAAAAAATATCAGAGTGAAAATGAAATACATGTTTAATACATATTTATATATTACATTATGCTTTGCATTATAAACTTAGATATCTACTTTCCTGTGCACTATGTGTTTCTAGAATAACCTTCACCAGGTACGTTCATAGTCAAAAGATTGGAAAGCCAAATAAGGTAAAAGTTTTTCTGAGCAATAAAACTAAAGGACCTCAACATGATCTACAGTTACATATGTTTGAGAGAGAATGAATTTAGTTTTAATCATTTACATTATTTAGAAACTGCCAATATCTAAGATGAATATATTTAATAAGCCATATCAGTGTTGAAGCACTGACTGTTGAGGGAACGGTTATTAACATAACAAGATAATATATACAGTGAAACATGTTCAAACAGAGTCCTGAATAAATCATACTGTAAATAAAGTTAAAATATAGGAAATCTTTGTATTGTGAGCTCCATGACATATTGTCTCCAGGGTCAATGTTTTTCCACATAATGTTGCCTCCTTTTATTGAAAAGGTGACCCTCTCTAATTTTGAAGCTCTTGCTGCTTAGATATATTAGCATACCTTAGCTTTATTACTCAGCAGATGTAATTATAGCAGGATAAATTGTCATATTAATCTTACCTTGAACAACTATTGTATTAGTCCCAACCACTTTATACATATTGATGCCAGTCTTTCTCCATACACTGAATGTTACAGTCCCTGTCTTTACAGGTATATAATACCACATGATTATCTGTCCACAACAATGGATAGTATTTACTGGATCTAGGAGAAGATATCCTGTTCCTAGATGTAACAAATATATAAACTATTGTTATATAGTGTCCACCTAGCACACAATTATAAAGCTGGGCTTCATATCAATCTGGTATATTTAGCTTAGAGGATTAAGGTTATGGGGTTTAACATCACTTTCAACAATATTTCAGCTATTTCTTTGCAGTCAGTTTATTAGTGGACGATACCATAGTACTCAGAAAAATACCACGGACAAACTTTATCACATAATGTTGTATCGAGTACTCCCGGCATGTATATTTGGTATCAACATACAGTGCGGGTGTGACTGGTGTTTAAGGGCAATTGAGCAATTTTCTTTTGCTATGCTATAGGGAAAACAAGTTTACATTTCAATGAAATGATGATAATTGTGTCCGTTGTACACTAGAACAACTCTTTTAGTTAGAGTTTTATAGAGCTAGCTCACTGGAACTACTGTTCGTGGCAACTGGATCTCCAACAACAATACATATATAGTCAAACTATGGAAAAAATATGCACAGACTCGCTTCCACTGAAAAAGACCATACATCATCATAAAAATTAATGAAAACATGAACATAGACAGTAAAATAGCAGTGTCAGTGTAGCAATGTTTGCAACATACCAATGGAGGAATCATTCTTTTGTTGTAAAAATGCATCTTGTCTATTATAAAACTTCTGATCACCACAATCTAGAACAAAAATATAATAACGTAAATTACACGTCAAATATGTACAAATATAGATAAACATGTAAATAGGGAATGTGGCCGAGTGGTCTAGGACCCTGGACATAATGCTAAGCGATTGGTGCTGCAGTGTAGGGTGAACAAAGATTTATCAGAACACTGTTGGATTAAATTTGCAGACGTATTTAAAAAGGCTTTACATTTTATTGTGAACACAAACTTTCTCACTGGAAAAGACAATTTTATTATAATGTTAATTGTTTGTTTTTCACAAAATTATATTTAAAGTGTCGCCTTATTATCAAGTTCACATCTACCTATAGGTGCAATACATGCTATTCTACGGTCGTCATCACAAACTGGTCGACCGCTAAGAAACATTCATTTCTCCAATGGCAATGAATGTGCTCCCTTTTATATATCACGATCTGGTTCACCGTTACGATGTATTCATATCTCAAATGACAATGGATCCTTTACTTTTTACGTAGATTTTTTTCTCTCCTCTATCACTGCCAATACTTTTACCAGACATGACTGTATATATGAGTTACACTGTGGGTGTCTTATAGGAGGTAGGAACTGCATACCCTTCACGAGCACTTGAGTCACCCCCAGTCTTTGGTGTCGTCCGTGTTGCTCGTATTTCTAGTTTTCTGTGTTGTTATTTTGCTTTGTTTGTCTCCCTGCTGTGTCTTGTCCCACGATTGCTTTGTCTATGGATTATCAATGTTTGATTTCCCCTTCACTTTTTTCTTTGTTACTTTGCTTTGTTTGTCTCCCTGCTGTGTCTTGTCCCACGATTGCTTTGTCTATTGATTATCAATGTTTGATTTCCCCTTCACTTTTTTCTCTGTTGTTACTTTGCTTTGTTTGTCTCCCTGCTGTGTCTTGTCCCACGATTGCTTTGTCTATAGATTATCAATGTTTGATTTCCTCTTTTGTTATCAATTCGATTCCCGTCCATAGTTAGATGTACTCGATGCCAAATGAAGTAATTTGATCTAAACACTCATGAGAACAATCCTCTTCGCTACAATCTCTTGTTTCGGTTGATAATCCTTCACATTCGACTGCTTTATATCCGCTATTACACGAACGTGTTCTTGTCTGTATACCTGTTACACATGACCCTGAACAGTTACTCCATGGCTCCCAATCACTCCAAGGAACTTCTACAGCATAAACAAAACCATAGGTTGATTAATGAATAGTCCGAAGTTTTAGTTTCTAAGCGTTTCATCTGAAGTTGAAGTGTCGAAGCGTGTCTTATAAATTTTAAATTTTAAACGTTTTGTCTTAAGTTTATTTCTCTAAAAGTTTACTTTTGATTCATAAGCATTTTATTTTTTAATACATTGTTGAACAGTATTCTGTCAATTGTGTACAGATTACGAAAGTGAGTAGTCATGTATTTATGTGTTAGGTGTATCAATTTTGAATCTTTCTACGATTTTTCTATTGGATTTAACTGTTCAGACAGTCTGGTATTTATTTGTGTTTCATTTTACTAAGACATGGATTTTCTATAACACAACATCTTCAGAAAAAGTGAATCGGAGAATCGTCAAGTCAAGTCGATACCATTACCATGCATGCAAGTTCGTTGTATTGGCTTGGCATAGGAACTTTAGAAAAAAGTGGCGGGTCAGGTCCGTTAACTACTATTATTTCTTTGTTAGCTTCTGCTATTGGAATTGTTGTGTATATTTAGTTCACTTTTACTTTTTAACTTTTAAAATGAAAAGGTAGGCACGATCCCAAGTGCATATCATTTTTTTTCATCGTTGATATTTTCTATGTAATTTGCTGACAGATTATTTTCTATGAAAACACAACTACCCCCTCCCCCTTCCCCTAAAAGTTAAATGGTTTGTCATGCCAAATATACGTTTGCTTATCGTATCTACTGTTTCCCTGTTAAATTGTTGAGAAAATAATTTAAAATATACGTAACACCAATGACTTACTGACACACTTGTAAGTATAATCCAATCCTGTACATTTTATTCCACATGGTACACCAAAGCTTGCATCATTAACAAGAAAACTGCAGGAAGTTTTGTTGTCACATTTGTTCTTCATATGCATGGCTATATCGTGATTACCAAATACATTTGATATATTTATACATTCTTCTGTTTTAACCATTTTCCATTTGGCATCCTGCACTTGTAAATATCCACCCGGGCAAGTCCAATTTAACACAGTATCTTTACATCCGATATCCATAGCTATGGAAAAAAAATTACTGCAAAATGAACCAGATTTGCAATACACATATCCCTAGTAACAACACGTCCCAAGGTGACGGTATAGGGAATCCCCTCTCGGTGGCGGAGAGGGGATATTCAGATTGTAATACTGGTTCACCTGTTTAGAGAGTAGAACGTCTCCTGCAAGTAAAATACATAGTAGGTAGATTTCGAAAAAAGCATAGGCGCGTTATAACTGCTACAGATGTCTTATTATTTCGTCCATACCCAAATCTCCATAATTTCGTCCGTACCCAAATCTCCATACTTTTCCAATGGCAGTCAAAAGTCGTTTTCCTGGTTGGAAATTTACCACCTCATTTTTTCGTAGATTTTTTATATCAGTAGCTAAAATACTACTAGTTTGATGTTAAACAATGATTAATAGAAATATCAATAAATTGCCATAGTAGATGATAGTTCAAAGTTTCATAAGGAATAAGAAACCAATTAGTTCCACTGTCATGTCTTCTTTGTGTGCAGAATACCTCCACCATAAATGTTTGAAGATATTAAAGAGGTCATCAGAACCGGTAAATAGACAGACAATGCAATGGATAAAATCATGACTAATTGATATTAGATTTGGTAGAAGTATTAGTTATGATATTTTTGTTTCTAGAGTACTGCTATTTAACCAACACATTCGATCTTCTTAGTTAGTAGTCAGTTAACTATGAGTTTTCATTGACACTGATACTATACTGTCCATGTTTATCTATGTGATAGTAGGTGGTCGTTTTCAGTAGAAGCGAATCATTCAAGGTTTTTTATGTAAGTATTACCGTTGGAGATCCAGTTATCAAGAGGATATCCAGTTCCTGCTCCACTAGTGACACTTGTCACTCTTGTAATATATTTAATTTGGTAGAAGAATTAGTTATGATATTTTTGTCCCTAACCCTAACCCAACACCTGCTACCTTCTTAGCTAGTAGTCAGTTAACTATGATACTGTCCATGTTTTTCTATGTGACTGATAGTAGGTGGTCGTTTTCAGTGGAAGCGAATCATTCAAGGTTTCTTTAAATATGTATTGCAGTTAGAGATCCAGTTATCAAAAGGACCTGAATGTCCAACATCATATCACGTGGTCTTACTATTTTGTGTTCAGTGAGTTATGGTGAAAGGTGATTTTTCGATTTGTTGATATTGGTAGAATTGTTGACTTTCACTGTTTAGAGGTTATTGTTCGTTTTGTTGTTATTGATGACATTGTTGGCCATCACTGTTTAAACTTTCTTTTCATAAACAATGGTCTACTATACACCACACACAACAAAAAAGTTGAGCAACACGAACTCCAAAATAACCCCGCGGGAGTGAACTCAGGTGCTCCGGAAAGGTAGGCGGTTCCTGCAGCACTAGTGACACTTGTCGTGTTAGTCTTGTTGCAAACCTAGTGATAGGTCATGTATAAGGAAAGGGCCGGACAATGATTACGAAAAACGGAACATTGGTCCTTGGTCATTTGTGAAACAGATACTCCATAACCAAATGATGGTGGCGACATTAAAACATTTGAAATGATTACTTCAACTTAGCCACTAGGAACCATTGATTCATTAGTTTCATAGTTAACAGAAAGCCTCTATAAGATTTGTGAGGTCCAACCGTGGGAGTTGTGGTCCGATACAGTTTTACAGGTAACATTTTAATGGGTTTTTTCATTAACTTTATACACTAAGAAACTAAAAAAATATTCTTCAAAATTCTGTTAAAATGTCATAGACATATTTCTTATGTTGACAAGAACTTAACACACAGAATCAGTTGTGATCTTTAGATTATGTCTACAACATGTATAAGACCGCAAATAAAGTTCTTTAGCATATCACAGTCGTTGGTATGCAAACCTCTCGTTGACCAAAATTGACCATAATTGTCAATAGGCTTAAGGTTATATATTTTGTCACCCTAATTTAAAATTAAATTACATTTCTTTCGTTTTCTTTCAAACTTACATAAACAATTTGTTTCATTGAAAACTTCCTCATAGTCCGACTCTCCAACACAAAACATCCCAATTTCATTTGGTGCTGGATTTGTACACGTTCTAGTATACAATTGTTTTTCTTCGCCACAGCTAAGAGTACAAGTTGAATTCCTAGTCCAATTTGACCAACCTCCATTTCCTACAATAAGTTTTATTTAGATATGGAAAGAAGCAAACAGTTATAACACAAGCTCTAGTGAATTTTAAATCTGACATAAGAATGAATATATATAAACAATAAACAAAGCATGTTCATAATAAAATGAAAAGCTCTGTCACAATTAAAATAAATTACATCTATGAAATTTAAAACCTAGTTAATCATATGAAAACAAGTATAATATACAAAATAAATTACAATTGATGCGATGCATGTCAAGACGAAAAGCAATCCTGGTGAAATGAGTATTTGTTTTGGGCTATGTATGCATACTTTAATTTGATGAGCATACTGCAATCTGATTGACTGATCCACCTGAAGCAACATTGGTTATACTTGAGAAACTGGGTTGGTATCGTGACGTTGCCAACATAATATGTAACACTACATCAGACAGAATGTAAACAAGCAAAAGGAAAACATCAATAAACAATAAAAACACGCATCAAATACGTCGATAAAAAATCTCCAGTTATGAGACCAATTCTCCAGCCAAAAATTTGCAAATCTCCAGTTGTAGCATAGCAACTCTATCACATGTATGTCATACTCATTCGCCAACGACTATTTCAATAAGTCCCATGTAATAATAATAATTAAAATTGAAGAAGCATTAAACTTTGTTATAAAAATTAAATTATAAGACACATGTTCAATTTTTAAATGTATAACCTGTTTTGGAACAGATTACGCTTTTCATATACCGCTTGGCGGTTTATTAATCGTAACCTAACCCAAGCAAAGTTATATCACATAACCTGTAAAAAAAAATGGAACATATTCCTTATGGCCTCGATTGTATGGTAATTGGATTGATATATACGTTTGTAATGCATGTCTATTGACCTCTAAAGTTCTGAATTCGGTTGGCGTCAGTGACAGAGTTAAGCATCAATAACCCACAATAAGTTACAAGAATATCTATATTTTATGTGATGTGTAATGATAGTGTTTTGTAGATCATTGTTTGTCCTCGGGTACCAGAAATGCTTTTCTAGGTCCATGAATAAATAACAATGAAGTTTATTTGACCTCCTTTATTAGTACTCAAAGTCACACAATTGCAGGATAAATTGAAGTAATGTTTGTATGACGCCTTCCCATCAGACCCACATGAGCTTCCGACGTTGCTATTGGTAACATCAAAACTGCATGCTCTTTGACCATTGCACAAATTGTGGATGCCATATTAATCACCATGACTACACCTGCTGTAGCTATAAAGAACAGAGAATATTTGTATGGTTTCGTTATATTCACCAGCACAAGTCAACATGGCTCTATCTCCTTCTAAATATTGCATTACGAATGGATCTGAAAATGAAAAAAACAACAACATTACTCTGAGTGAGCGATTGCTGTTTAACGCCAAGTGAGTAATATGTCAGCTGTATCATGGCGACAACAAGTTATATTCGATGAGATTATAATGATGTTGGCTTTGTACTAGACCAACACGCTTAGATATTTATAGTGATAACTCGATGAAACAAGAGTATGTGAATAGAAATGTCGCGCAATTAGTAAACATTATCCTCGTTGCGAACCAAAAAGTATTTGCCTTTATTACTTAATGTTGTGTGTTAGCGCAGAAACAGAAACTATCCCTCAATTTGTTTGACCCCAGAGTGCCCTGAACCCACGATATATCACACTCGAGGTGAGCACGCTAATCATTACACCACTTATACTGTATAAATACAATAAGGTGTAATTATATTAAAACAATATTTTCAACATAAATGACATCACGCAGGTATTTGTGCTAAAAATGTTGGTACTTTCGAATTTTATCCAACATTTGTGACATTTGTATATTCTATTTTAAACTTGTGTCAATACTTTATGGATTTCGTCCGTATTATCTTACAGCTGTGTCCATTATACGGCGGGTATTTTTTACTGTGTTAACTAAGCTTGCATCCATTATATAGGACAAAAGCGGTAAATTGAAGGACAGTAAATTGAATGGCAAAAAAAAGGGCAATAAAGTAAAAAAAAAAAAGGTGATCTCCGGTGCTCTGTATAGGTAATCAGTTGGAAGAATTGTTTGTTTTTCGGCACTTTGCTTGACAAGCACTTCGCTTGGTTGTAAGGTTCCAATAAAAGACAATAAATTATTGTAGAAGGCGAATATAAGAATTAAATATTAGAGACGAATTAGATATATATGTATATCCAATGTCCGTGAAGTATCTTAAAATATAAAGTTTATGTGTATGAGCCTTAGCAACTGGGATAAAGGCGAGGCTTACATATACATAACACCTCCTGTATTGGCTTAGTACAGGAACGTAGATAAAATAAAATGGCGCGGGTAAGCTTGTTGTATGGATCAAAACCTCCCCTCTGAATGAAATGTTAATACTAACCTGAACAGTGATATGTTATTCCAAGCCGTGCTGTAGATTCGTTTGATGAGCATGTTGAGTTATGATCTTTAATCAAATCTGTCAATTCAAACTCACACTTAACTTTATTATGGCACAAATTTGAAGCCTCTTTTAGGATATCCTCATCAGTGTCATTGCAGACAGTCGAGTTGAAATCAACGGAGACAATTTTAATCGCTGCTGCATATTCGGAAAACGTACAATTCAAAATTGCGGAATTTCCATCAGATATCACTTTGAAGTGCGTGACTGGAAAGAGAATACGAAATTATATCGTTTGTACTACGTGTGCACACTTAATATAAAAACAAACATATATGTAAATGCTCTCGCGTTGTTCACTCGGTTACACAGCAACCCTGGAGACACACAAAGTTATTTAAGCATTGACATATCGTTGAAATGGCATGGCGATGCTGTATCAACATTGTTTCAGCGTTAAAATTACATCATGTGCCTGCTTACGAAGTGGCTGTCATTGTAGTTTGATAGACGCTATACGACATATGTGATGTTTGTCAGGAACTTGTTCCAGTCGTGCCGTTTTCTCCTGTTGCTCAGGTTCCCCAACACCACATCAACAGCTATTTTATTGAAAGTTATTTTTAAGCACCGGTCAATTAAACCTTTATCTTATTATGTGCAAGATATATCAAATGTCATGTGACCTAACTAAATCTCTCACATTTCCATACTTTCGGAAAGACACATTAATCAATAAATACGTGGATACATGTATCTAATTTAGTGCGCACGACGCGTTTCTGAAATAACCATCACCAGGCACGCTTAAATTCGAAAGATTGGCAAGCCAAATAATTGAAACATTAGTGAGCATTAAAATCAAACAGCCTAACAAGAATAACCAAAATCAGCTACGGTAATTTATGCCTGAGGGAGGATAACATTAGTTTGATTAATATTTAGATTATTTAGGAACTGTAAATTTCAGTAATAAATATAATAATAAACCATATCATTGCCGAAGCACTGACTACTGGGCAGAAGAAACCCTCGAGAACTAACAGTTCACCAACAGAGGAATCGAACAAGTGATAGTCATAGAAACGTAGATATCAAAATTAGTGCGGATGACGCGTTTCTAAGACAACCTCATCAGGTACGCTCAATATTAAAATATTGGAAAGCCAAATAATTTAAAGTTTTGGGAGCGATACAACCATAGAGCCTAAGAAGGATAAATTAACATTTATAATATATTTGACAATATGTATTGACGATATGAGCAATGCTTTATTTACCAGCACGTGTCTTCATATTTGTTTGTGATTTCGTGCAAATTTAATTCATCGGTTAATCGATTGATTGATTGATTTACACCACTATTTGCTGACATTGCATTCAAGCAAGGTAATCAATGGAGGAAGCAAGGGAGATATACAATGGAGTTTAACATGCACCAATACAACTGACCGTCACGAAATACCTAAAATATTGTTGAAAGTGACGTTAGACACTATTACCCTAACCATAACACATAGATTACTATATCACGTTGTAGAAAATAAATAGCACAAACATGAAAACATTATTTTTATATTATGAAAAAGCAATAGAATGTTGATATCAACTTTAGTGCTCATTGTCCGTTTCTGAATTTTTTGCAACATTTTAACATCTTTTTTTGATATCGTTGTGCTAACATTTTAGACGTTTATTTATCATTTTTGTTTGTTTGCACAGTATCGTAAACACCTGTTTCCGTTCCGACATTTCGTAGGTTCATACGTTGGCTACTTTTTCAGACGTTTATATATATATATATACTAATAAGGTATGTCTGTGTGATTAAATATTTCATTTTGTAAAATAACTTGATATATTTAAAAAACCACAAAAACAAAAACTAAAAAAGAAAAACAAGGAAGAGAAATCCTTTTTGATATATATATGGGTGTTTATCTTAGATCATTCACTTTTTCACTTTCTCCATGCATGAGCGTTTCCCTTAATTACCTTAACATATGTTTTGTCCAGAGGAGGGGGTATTTTCCTGTTCATCTGACCTGTTGTATATTTCTTCAGGTATAGTCTTTTCAATAATAATAATTTTAGAAATGACCCTCCCCCCAATAAGTTGTAACGATTGGGCAATTGCCAAAATGTGTATATTAAAAATATGTTAAATAAGTTGATGGATAAAAGAGACGCACATCTTTTTCACCATTGTTACGACGCATTCAATGTAAAACAAGGAAGACTTTGATCAAATCACCCTACAATGTAGGTATTAATAACACGGTAGTTGATCAGGGTTCAGACTCAAAAAGTATATTTTGTATATTTGTACTGCAACTAAAGAAATTATTAAATATTATTATGCTTTCTATAAATTTCTTCTGTAATATAAGTTCATACGATATTTTGGCATATATCACAAAAAATTACATAGCGTTGATATACTATGTAAAAAAATATATCGATAAAAATATAGGGTGGTGCTTAACTTTTGTCGGAGTGTACATAAATAGATTGCTATCAGGAAAATATTTAAGTTTTCCCATATATTCTGAAAGAACTCAAAAGGCAAGCAAAGTGACTTAGTATCTTTGAATTGTTATGGTAATAAAAATGTAGATATCTGAGATGTTTAAAACTCTTCAATTATACATCTAATTCTCTCATTGTGAACTTTCCATTTATAAGTAGCAACATTCCAGCAGCACCTGCATATGTAGTATGTATCTATCAGTTGATACGATATTTCAGAGCTTGTGGTTTCAATCATGATTTCCTTGATAGAGGGTTACTGCTAGCAAGGCAGCTACCGAACCAAGGCTTCCTATTGGCTAAGTTGAAGTCATCACTTCGAAAGTTTTACGATCGACATCATGACCACGAATATGTTAAGCTTGTCGTTTATTCCTTTCCTCATTCATGACCTATCACCGGGTTTGTAACTAGATTAACACAACGGATGCCACTAGTGGAGCAGGAACTCCTTACTCTTCCAGGGAACCTCAAGTCACCCCCGGTTCTTAGTGAGGTTAGTGTTACTCGATCTTTAGTTTTATGCATAATGTTTTATAGATCGTTGTTTGTCCTTTTATTCTTTTTTCTTTGACCAATGCATTTTCTGTCATTTTTTTTTCGATTTACAGATTCTGATTATTCCTTTGGTATCATCAACCACTTCTCACAGTTAACTACACACCAGTCAACGCAACACTTGTTATTCTCGTATTGCTAATTCCAATGAACTTGATTTTTAGATCTTGTGTTAGGTTGAGTTACCAAAGGGGTAATCAAAAGCTGTAAATAGAAGGATAGGCAAATAATAATGAAAAAAAAACCCAAAAGGATAAACAATGATCTGCAAAGTAATATACAGAAAACTAAGATTGAGCAACAGAAACCCCATTTAAAACTGGGGGTGAACACATGTGCTCCGGAAGGGTAGCAGTTCATGTTCCTCTAATAACACCGTCATGATACTGTTGCTACAAACCAGGCGATAAGCCATGAATGCAGAAATGGCCAGATTGCAATTACAACAAATGAAAACAGTATGTGAAGATATCAAAAGGGGAATACGAAGCTGTAAATCGAAGAAAGAGAGACAATAACATAACAACAACAAAAAATGTTACAAAGTGACAACAATAATCTACAAAACATAATAAAGAAAATTAAACATCGAGCAACAAAAATCCCACTAAAACCCGAGGTAAACTCAGGTGCTCTCAGATAGTAAGCAGTTACTGCCCCATTAGTGACACCTGTCGTGTTGCTCTTGTTACAAACCCGGTGATATGTCATGAATGATGAAAAGAAGAGATTATGATTACGTAATACTGAAATTTGAAACTGAATAATTTTTATTAGATAGACAATTATGATATATATTTTACACCTGAGTGGCCATTTAAACTTCAATTTAACCGTACCTGTACCTAATCAATAATCGTCCTCTATAATAACCATCATTTGCACGTGCAGTGTCTTCATATAAGGGCTATGAAATCACTACTTTTGCAACATATCATTTTCGACACATTGATTAGACTGGTAACTCTTGATTCTTTTGTTCTGGATACAAAATGGGTCCTACACAACTTTCAAATGCAGGGCGATGGCAAATAATTGGCATGCGAGCAGAGGTATGTCACTGAGGCAATTTGCCCAGCGTGTTGGTCATCGCCACTCTACCGTCAGTCGTATTGTTAACACACATCGATTGACAAATGACGTTAAGGATCGCTCGCGATCAGGAAGGCCCCGTATTACATCACCAATAGAGCACAATCTCCTAGTTAGACGAAATTCGTTCGGCAATAGTACTGTTTTGAAAAGACAGTGGTTGCCACATTGATTGCTATCTGCAAGAACAGTCCAAAATCGTTTGAAATCTGTTGGCTATCGTTCAAGAAGATCTGCAAAGAGATGTCTACTAACACAAACACACACAGCTTTCCGTTTGCAAATGTGCCAAACACGTCGTCAATGGAATTTGGCCTCGTAGAGGAAAGATAATTGGTCTGACGAAAGTCACTTCTTTTACACGTAACAGATGGCAGAGTGCGCGTATGGCGACAACCGAACTATGCTTATGCTGTGCGTAGCATTGTTGAAGCTGTTCCTTTCGGAGGAGGCTCACTCATGGTTTGGGGATTTGTAGTATATGTCTGTAAGCTTGACCTCTTTACAGTAAGAAGCAACCTCAATGGACCAATCTATCGGCAAAACATCCTTGATGCAAGTGTTCTGGCTCACTTTAACAATCATCCTCTGAATACAAGGTCTGTCTTTAAGGATGACAACGCCAGACCCCACAGAGCTCGTGTTGTTACAGATTACTTGGGTGACGAGTCGATAACCACACTTCCATGGCATGCCAGGAGTCCTGATATAAACCCCCGATCGCGCACATCTGGGATATTATCGGTCTTCGAGTGAAAGACAGAACACCGTCGGTTCAAACTTTAGATGACTTGGAGCAAACACTGCATCAGGAATATCAGGGTCTTCCGAAGTCAAATTCGTCGTTTGAGAAGATGATTAGCGGCAGTCATTGGTGTGAACGGAAGTTACACTCAATACTACCTTTTTTCGCCTGATATGAAATTTCAAAGCCTAATGACTCTGTCCGAGTACAAATTTTGCTTAAATGATGGAATTTTCGGTAGCGGGATCAATAGTTTTCTAGTGACATCTTTTTCGGAAAAATGACACATTTTTAACTTATGAATTGTGCAACATTGAATTAAATTTTTTGAATGTTAAGTGTGTTTTTCTATGTGCCAATGATTCAATTTGAAGCATTCCGGTCGAATTTTGAGTAAATTTCTGCCAATAATAGAATACTTGCGTCGCACAATTTTGTCAAGAGAAAAAATTAGGGTGTTGCAATACTTTTTTTCATGTGTATAGTAGGAATTGTTGACATCACTGATTTTACTTTCTTTTCATAAATTAGATATTTACTTTTTTACTATCACTGGATACATACCTCTGCTGGAGGACTACTAGTTACTGGAGGTATTATCCGCCATGAGGTCAATATTCCTCAGGCATAGGTAACCTTAACCTACTTTGGATATCATGTTTATGCCCTTTGGTTTACTTGATCACAAACAATTAAATCATTTGGTATTTTTTCCAGTCTTCTGACTTTGAGTGTACATAATGAAGGTTATTCCTGAAACACGTCTTCCCCACTAAATTGAACATCTATGTTTTTATTACACCATCTCTTTCATTCTGTGAAACAATATATTGAGCATATCAAGGAATAAGATACTTGGAATTCTGTAGGGGATAGCAAACCTCCCAACTTTTCTTGAAATACGTCTGCTATCATAATTTTCTTGATAGTGGGTGGCTGCTATCACGGAAGTTACTGAACCAATAGTTCCTAGTTGGTAAGCTTAAATAATCATTTCGAATGTATTACGGTTGCCAACATGACTTGGTGAACCGCTACGGAAGAGTATCTGTGTCACAAATGATCACGAACATGATCCGTTTCTCGGTTGCTTGCATGCTTGATTGTGTTGAACGCCACTTTCAACAATAGTTCAGTTATGTCGTGTCGATCAACTTTATTAGTGGAGAAAACAGGAGTACACGGAGAAAACCACCGACTTGTCGCAAGTCACTGACAAGCTTTATCACATAATGTTGTACACCTCATCCCTGATCGAGATTCGAACTCACAAAATCACTGAGTTCATTGCAATTCAGAAAAAACAAATGCTACGTTGACCGATTGGCAGGTAGCTGTTAAATAGATGTACAATTGAAGAGTTTTAAAAACATATATAATATATTTACATTTGTTATTACTATAGCTATTCAATGACTTAATCACTGTTCTTGCTTTGGGTGTCCTTTAAAGAATATATGAACAATTTAAATATGATCATGATAGCAATCTATTATTTGATAATTTCATTTTAAGCCTCAACCCTAACCAACTATCGTGTTATTAATACCAAGTGTCGTTTTTTGTCAAAGTCCTCCTGGTTTTAATGAATACGTACTGACAATGGCGAAAACGATATATGTCTCCTTAATTCTATGTTTTACTCTCTTCTCGTGGAATTCTGCCAATGAATGTAAGTTATATATTTGCCTTTTATTTCATCTCAGCATTTAAAAAAAAATAGTATATATTTTGTCAAATGCCAAATCGTTGCAATTTATTTTTGTTTTATAAAATTAATATAAATTGTAATACTTTAGTAATTATTGAAATGATTATAACTGGACAAATTGACAACAGGACAAGTGAAGAGGAAAATGTTCTATTCTCTGGGAAAAAAACATTGCGTCTCTGTAAAGAGATTGAGAGAACGCCCATGCGTAGAAAAAGCGATGAGTGAAAGAGCTAAGATACGCACCAATATATGTAGCAAAAATTAATTCTCTTTTTTTTTAAATAATAAATCTTGTTCTTTCAAAATATATTTTCCATACAGACACACCTTACTAGTATATATAAATCTGATAGCATCTTGCTATCAAACATTCAAACTTTCTTTTTCACGTCACATATACAGTCAAACTGTATTAAGAGGTCACCTTTGAGACAAAGAAAACGTGGTCTTTTAAGACAGATGACCTCTTAAACGCGGTTCAAAATATATGAAGTTGTCTAAGACAAGACAATAATAAGGTTGCCTTTTAATACACGTGACTGCTTAATAGAGGTGACCTCATGGGAATGCTTGACTGTATATTATAAAATTATAAAAAAGAGGTAATCAAAAGCCGTCATTTCAAGAAGTTTTCAAAGACAGGACAAGAATAAGGTGCCTTTTAATACAGCTGACTACTTAATAGAGACAGGTATATCATTAAATGATGAACATTAAGGAAAGTTGGATGATACCAAACAGGTAAAAATAAGCTGTAATTTCAAGAAGACATAACATAAAATGTCAAAATAAAAAAAATAAAAAAAAACAATGATCAACAAAGCACAACACACAGAGCTAAAGGTTGGTAACACGAGTCCGACTAACAACCGTGGTGAGCTAATATGCTGTGGAAGAGAAAACAGTCGACGTTCTACTAGTGGAAAATAAACGTTAGAGAAAACTGTAAGAGGCAATCTAGAATGGACAATCTAGAGACACTTGTAACATTATACAGCATCTCCTTTCTCTAATATTGTGAGTTCGATCAAACAATCGTTAGTGTGATATAGTTAGACAATATCATCTGACATGAGGGTGGTTCTCTGCCAATATCATCTGACATGAGGGTGGTTCTCTGCCAATATCATCTGACATGAGGGTGGTTCTGTGCCAATATCATCTGACATGAGGGTGGTTCTCTGATGGTACTCCTGCATGAGGGTGGTTCTCTGCGGGTATTCCGGCTTCGCCCCACCAACAGAACCGTCAATACATGCGCTGAAACGGGCGTGAAATATCCATTATTTTTAATCTCTATAAAATTGATCTGGAGAACGTGAACCTTTCTGGTAGTTATTAGCACCAAGAAGATATACAAGATAAACTTGAGGACTCTGCGTTCGTTCTTGATTTACAATTTAAAACATTGGAAATAACATACCAATTAATTTTAGGTAAGGACCATTAAACTCTTAAGGGGGTACATATTTTCCCTCCCTGGTCAGAATTTCTTTGACCTCAAAATCTGTTATTTTCTTCAAATTTTATTATTATAATTTTGTATACAATTTGGCGAGAAATTGTTTTTTTCTTTTAAAAAAAAGCATAGCATAACAACCCCCTTAAAAGTTAAATTAAATGGTCACTCTCTAAAATAAAAAAAAAAACAGCTGTAATAATCCTCACTCAAATACCCCCCCCCCCCCCCTCCCCCCCTCCCTCTGAAAAGAACAGCATCATAAAGCGTCGTTTTTCTGAAACAGTATATGCATCATAATAATCTAACGATAGACACAAAATACTCATCCACGACAAAACCGTTGTATACATTTTTTTATATATAATTTTACTTTTACGGTCCTTACCCTTTTTCTTTATCATTTTTTCTGTCTTTTTCACTTCATTTGATTTGCAATTATATTTGTTTTTCGTTTGTTTATTTTGTTTTATTACATTTGCTTGATTTTTGTTTTATTTCGTTGTGTCTCCTTTTTTTTATTTTGTTTGTGTTTTTGTTTTGTTTTTGATTTTGCTTTGGTTTTGTTTTGTTTTTGTTTTTTTTCGTTGATTTGTTTTGTATGTTTTTGCTCTGGTTTTTTTCTTCTTTTTTTTATCAAATTAAAATAAAATATATATACGTATATATATATATAATCATTAATCGTCCTTGCACGTTGTCAATTATCCAACACATATATTCGTGTAACGTATGAACTGCCATACGCCAAGCAAAAAAAGGGGGGAATAGCAAGAAGTAATGTTTGAATGACTACTATCTTTATCAACACCTGTCCTTTGTTTTGTATATTAAATCATTCTATGTTCACAAAGAACGAATCGCAACTCCTAAGATCACTATTGATGCATGTAGTACACGAATTGGAACAGGACGTGCTCTTTTTTCCATTTTAGACATACAATACTCAAGCTAATACACAAAAATAAATAATATAATAGCGATATATGTATTACTTTCAAATCGTTCGACTTTGATTGTACTTGATGAAGGTTATTTCAGAAACGTATCGTACGCACCAAAGACCATATCTACATTTGTATTGCTTTTTCATAATCTAAAAATAATGTTTTCATATTTGTATGTTTTATTTACCACAAAATGATATAGTAATCTATGGGTTAGGGTTATGGTATTTAACGCCACTTGCAACAATATTTCAGTTATATAGTGGCGGTTAGATTTAATGATGGAGGAAACCAGAGTATTCGGAGAAAACCCCCGGTCTGCTGCAAGTCACTAGCAAACTTTATAACATATTGATGCAACCTCGCCGCTATGCAACATTATATGATAAAGTTTGTATGTGACCTCCGGCAGGTCGGTTGTTTTCTCCGGGTAAGCCGGGTCAACACCATATCGTTAAATAATTGAATTCCCTATTTATATTTGCATTGTTGTTAAAAGGAGTGGGACCCATTATATTTCCGAGGGATCCAACTGGTAAGCAAATAGGATCTAGTTTATCAGAATAATGTGCCAGAATGGAACGACATGTCTAATAGCGGGCTGTTTTTATGTGAGCTAGCACTATACAATCCAACTGACCCTGTTGGTCTAGTAGAAAGCGAATATTATCATCATCTAATCGAATGTAGCTTGCTCTCGTCATGATATAGCTGAAATATTGCTCATTATGCGTTAAACATCAATCACACACTCGTTTAGAGTAATGTTTCTTTATATTTTCAGATCCATTCGCAATGCAATATTTTGAAGGAAATAGAGCCATGTTGAATTGTTCAGATGAATATAACGAAACCATACAAATATCCTCGGTTCTTTATAGCTACAGCACGTGTAGTCATTGTGATACATATAGTATCCGAAGTTGGTGTCATACATCATGCAGTATGGATGTTACCAATAGCAACATCGGAAGTTCATGCGGGGTTGACGGGAAGGCGTCATTACAAATTTCGTATAACTGTAGGCGTAAGCTATTTCATATAAACATGCACTCATTAAAGCTCAGATAAATCTCCCTCAAGCACAGGTAGAATAACAGACGATGCTGGTTTCTTTGGTTTTCTTGCTCCCAGATATTTCTAAATAATTTAGCCGTCCAAGCTTTTGACTATGAACCTGCATCTAAATTGCCTAGCTTTCTAGGAGCTACCTGATGAGGTTTACCATAGAGACGCGTCGTGTGCACTAAATTAGATATCTACGTTGATTGTTTTTTCATAGATTTTGTTTTCCAATAGTTTGAGTCTAGTACCACTGCAGTGGACAACAGTAGATATGCGTATATGGTGTACTAAGTGTATATATATATATATGTATGTAGAGTCGTATTCTTGTGGTTTTGATGGATATGAGGTTTGTTTTCATATTTGTACCGTTGTTTTTACATTTTGTGTTTGTAATGCTCTTTTATTCAGACAATTCTTCTTACATAGGTACTAGTTATACAAGTATATATCAAACTATGTATTAGGTGTGTTTATCGCCACTTTCAAAAAAGTTTGTAGACACCAAAGAGATATATAGAAGCCATAAATCAAAGAACAGACAATACAATGACCAAGCGAAAAAAGACAAAAGGACAAACAATGATCTACAAAATCCTATCGCTTCTCTACACATCAGCTATAAATATTCTTGTATATTATGGTAGGTTATTTGTGCTTATCGCCACTTTCAATTGGCTTTCCAAGCTGTGACTGCGAGTGTACCCGATGAACATTTTTTGTAGAAACCCGTCGTGCGCACTAATTGTGATATCTACGTTTTTATTTCAAGAATATTTCAGCTATATTCTCACTGTCAGATTTATTAATTGATTCATTAGGGTAGATGTCTAACGGTTGTTTGCAAGTAGCTAGCTAACTTTATATAAAGTCGTATTGCGTTTCTCTTGTCACGGACACGAACAGAATTCAGAACTTTTGCAGATAATAGACAATCATTGCAAACGTAGATATAAGATCGGGACCACGACGAGTCACCTTGTAAATTAGTATTCTAAGCTAGTTGCCTTTCATTGAACATAAACTATTCTTGTTAATGCTATAATACTGTATTTTCAAACAATAAATATACATGTAAATAGTAATGGAAACAAACGATAAAAAATAAAATGAATGAAAATTAATATAAAGATGAAGATACCACACAGCTGTCAGAACAGTTCCACAATCCAATCAGAAAATCGTAGAAACAGAAGTAAATACTCTTGTCACATATATACATGACCATTGGTTTTCCTTGAAGAACAAAACTATTTTTATATAAACAAAGATGTGGTTTATAACTTAGACAACACTTTGCAATAATTGCTAATCCTATCATTAAGACTATTATTTTAAGTATTCAAAGATGGCATATAGGCATGTATAATATATAAATGCATAACCAAAAACAAAATCTTCATTTCACCGGAATTATGTTCTATAATTTTAAAATAATTTTCTATAATAAGAATACATAAGTTAAGCACAAAACTGAATTAATTTCTGTAGAAACGCAATGTACTTGTAATGATAATACTTTTGTAGACAATTTATTTAAATCTCTATTTAAATCATGACGACTAGAAAACCATGCTTCTACAATTTATTCTTAAAAAAAAATTAAACAAAGAAATGATGTCAAAGTGTGTACAAATACCTGAAAAAGAGGTGTAAGTTTGTCTTTTCCCATGTATGTCTGTAATCTTTGAGGTGTTTCCATGAGTGAAAAGTTTACAAGTCAAAGAATGAAACCGGAAGTTTATATACAACTAATCTTGGATAATTCCGGTATAACTACTATTTTCCGAATAAACAGCATGCAGCTATTTTCTTTATTATTGCTGTTTTCACCTAAAACACCGTTTGTATTGGCATAGCTGCATGTATGTGATGGAAGCAGCTGCCTCCAATTTATTGTTGCAGCTATGAGTTAAACCATATACTTATTCCGAACATGAAGGATACAAATTAGAAATTTAAAATAATTTTATTTCTCGTTCAAGTTGTCAATCTTGCGAAACTCTCAACTATGACAAAGGTTATATTCAAGTGTTATCGCTTTAGGTGAAACACGATGATGTGGGTGGAAGCATCAACCTTTTCCGCTTTCAAATATATGATTGGGTCATAAATATTCACTTCATATATGTCAATGGTGCATGCGGATTTTTAAGCTACATATATAGCAGTAGTTCTACAAGCACATGCAAATTCTTTATTACCAGGTCAAATACTTCTAAAATTATAAGATAATTTAACATCATAAGGCGCAAAATTGCTATATGAGTGTGTATATTAGACTATCTAATGGGTCACTAATAACAGAATAATATATGAATGGATCACCAATAACCGAATACTATGTGAATGGGCATAGGGTAATAGTTCGGACATCGATTGCACAAAATGTATGTGAATAGTTTAAACAGTGAACTCAGTGGCAGAGCTAGGCGGAAGCTGGGAAGTCAAAGCTTGCACATCGCTTTGACAAAAAAAATGAGAGAGATAAAGAGAAATGAATAC
Organism: Bathymodiolus septemdierum; assembly: GCA_963383655.1. NCBI lineage: Eukaryota > Metazoa > Mollusca > Bivalvia > Mytilida > Modiolidae > Bathymodiolus > Bathymodiolus septemdierum. The sequence goes on from OY726525.1 coordinate 83,817,132, forward strand.
CTTCGCCTCAAAGCTAATAGTATGCTATGTATTACGGTCAAGAATTCCATCAAAATCAACAAGACGAAATATCACCTCTCATCTCGGCAACTCATTGAACATAAACAAGACCACACATGTGACGTTGGAAATATGGTTTTCATGCTGAGAGGCTATATTTATGAATGTTTTATATAAATTCACTCCAGTGCCACCACCATGCCAAAATTTACCTTGAGTAAATCCAAGCTATGGGAGCGTGAACGTCAGCTGCATACAACATATGGGTACAAGGTAGACATATATGTATTATCAAATAAATAAATTATGGTGGACAAATTGCATGCAATATTTATTAAATCAGCTGTGAATGGCTTGCGAGGGAAAACTATTGATTACTAAAAACGTAGATATCAAAGTTAGCACACGCGACACGTTTCTCGAATAACCTTCATAAGGTATGCTCAAAATCGACAGATTGGACAGTCAAATAATCTAAAAGTGTTTGGGAGCAATAAATCAACTGAATGGACTTATGGGAATAAATGTGAATCATACAGCTAGGATGGACCTGTTGAGAGAAATGTGGATTTCATTAGCTCCCTTGCACCAATTATGATCAAACTGCGAGAATAGATGACGATTATGTCAACTAATAAGAACATATGGAGAGAAATGGAACATGGGAGAAAATCTGGATAACATCAGAGAGTACAGATCTGTGGGGAGAAATGCTGATTAAATAAGCTACTGTGGAGATATAGTCAGAATATTGATTAAACCAGCTAGGTTGAGACTTTGGGGTGAAATGTATGTATGTATGCTGTTGTCCAAGAAGATTTCCTTATCATATGATCGTCGTGTCTTTTGATAATAACACGTCGGGTGTCGCTAGTGGAACAGGAACTGCTAACCTTTCCGAACACCGGTTTTCAGTGCATGGGATACGTATTGTTCATTCGTTAGTTTTTTGTGTAGCGCTTTGTAGATCATTGCCTTTTTGTCCCCTTTCTTTGTGCCATTGTATCGTCTATCCTTCTTCGACTTGCAATTCTAATAACCTATTTGGTACCGTCAAACTGTTCGATGATTACCCAAGTAGGATTGACCTCTGAGACGAAATGTGAATTACATCAACTAGGATGGTCATACGCTGGAAACTATTGATTATATCCGATAGAATGGACCTATATTGTATAGGAAGAAATCTTGGTAACAATTTACATGTAAAAGAGGACATATTTGATAGAGTGGTACTATTCTGCATTGTAGCATGCATACCACTGAACATCATTCTACTGATATGTTATTTTTCTGGATTACTACAAGGGGTGTGATACTTTCCTAACTCTGGGCTCTGGGCAAAAATAACTCGTTCAGGGAAGGGTCAACGATTTTTCACTACCACTGGAAAAGTATAGCGATTTGGGTTGGAATGAAATAAATAGGCTTTTTGTAGCGACTACATTGTGCCTACTCTTTGTGGAAATCTATAATAGAGATCTGTAGAGTGCAGAGATAGTGGTACTCTTCAAACACGTTACCCACTGGTCAACAGTCAGGCTTTCCGTATTATAAGTTGACAATCTAACGGGCTCATGCTATCTATCTCCCGGGAACGTACTGCACCTCTATGGGTTTTGGCATGTCTGATATATGCAAAATTGGACAATGTATTTGATCCAAATTATACAATTTCGAAGACTAAATTATAAATTCAACATTTTGCATTTGTCTTGTATCATTTCATTTGTGTTTTTGGTAAGTTTAAGGAGTAGTACATCGTGATTGCTAACAACACGTGGGATATATTAAAGACAATGACAGTGTAACGTTTTTATATTTAATCTTGTTTGTGAATAAGGCAGTGTGCCTCACATGAAGTTAAGTACAACCGATAGTTTGTGAAAAAATAAATTCCGTTTTAGTGATTTCTTTTTCTCAAGCTCTTCAGAAACCACAAATAAGACACAATCAAGAAAACAAGATCAACATGATGGGTGCTACTGGTTGAACAAGAACTGCTTATTCTTCCAGAGAAACGTTAAAGAATACCGTAGGGCAACCAAAAATGGACAATCTTAGATAACCCATCTTTTCGAATAAGGTTAGAGTTGACCAATCTTTAGTTTTCAGTGCTTTAGCACCATTGTTTGTCTTTTTCGTCCCTTTTCTTTGGATTTTGAATTGTCTGTCTTTCATAGATCTGGGCATCTTCAAGCCTATTCTCGCCCTTAAACAGAATGTGTGTGCTACTTGCTTGGAATATGAGATATATTCATTAAGAAAACAAGTTAACAAACAAATAATTAAACAAAAAGGTATCACGAAGCTGGGCACATCAATTTGTTTCGATTACCATAATCGAAAAGGGAGATAATTCATGGAGAAAGTAGGACGATATTGCTGTGACCTATTACTGGTTCCCAACGTAGACTACTAGTAAACTGTTATTTATTATGAGCTGTTGTAAGTTGTCTATTACATGCCAGAAAACTGTCTTTATCTCCAAACACCAGTCGGGGCCGTAATCGTATGGTAGTTGGATTTACAACTAACTATGCAATCAGTGCATATCACCATTGATGATGTGAGTTCGAACCCGATCAGGAAGAGGTGTACAACATTATGTGACAGTTTGTCAGTGACTTGTGACAGGTTGGTACTTTTCTTCTGATCCTCCGTTTCCTCCAACAATAAAATTGACCGTCACGATATAGCTGCAATATTGTTGAAAATGACGTTAAGCACCGTAAGACCAAAACCAAACCAACCACCAGTCACATATATATTTACGTGGTGTTTGGGAGCTTTTAATAGTTCGTCATGAATAAAATTCCGGTTTTAATCAATAAATAAACAAGACTGCTAACGAAATAACTGAAAAAAGTGTGGAAATTTCCGTGAACAGGAAATACGTCCAGGGACTGACCACTTAACTCTTAGGAGTTATGTTTTTTCCCCGAGCCAGACATTTTTGGGATATCCAATAGCAGTAATTCAATTCTTAAATTTTATCAAAATTTCTCTTTGAATAATACAGGGTCATATTATTATTTTTTTGTTTACATATTTCAGACTAATATTTTTTTCTTTAATATTTGGCAACATAAATTATTAAATAAAAGAGCAGAGATTCTCTGAATTGTTCATTTTTGATTGCCCCTTCGGTATTCTCTAGCGCTTACTTATAGCCTTTACACCCCATTAAAATGGTTGTTCCCTATAGCTAACCCAGAGCTTGCTTTCATGAAGTAAAACTATAACAACTGTAACTGATGGCTTCTGTACAAATTTTTGAATTTATTAATTAATTAATAGACTTATGATAATACAATAGTAACATTTTACAGCATATTTTGTTATTTACAACAAGTGTGGACACAGAAATGTGCTGTCCAAACGGCAAGTGTGGATGTCAATATTTCATATTATTAACTTTAAAAAAAAAATCGTGGACACAGGGGTCCTGGATTTTTTAATAAAAAAACTAATCCTGGATTATTATTTTTGCTTAAAGTCTAGTCCTGTGTTTTTATTTCAAATTTTCATCATAGCCCCCCTCCCCCTGCCAAGGGATATACATTTGTATCATTATCATTAATAATAAATTAATAAATAATAAATTCAGATTTTCTATTTGAAATAAATTTCATTTACAAAACCACTGATATTTGTCAAATTTTTAACGCTGATTTAACCTTTAGTCGCAACACATTTTTATTTTTCCCTTTAAACTGTCGAAACATAACATTTATTTAACTGTAAAATTCACAAATAAAATCACCCCTTTTTCTCTTTGTTCCTTGTTTAAATCAATGATGAACAATATTCCAGAATCAAACAAATGAATAAATATAACATAGATTTCTTTTACATATATCTTTTTACCATGCGCTGTCAGTGTGTTTTAAATCGGTCATCCAATCAGGACGCTCATTATTCTTGTCCAAGATAAAAAATACATCGCTAAAATTACCTGTAAGTGTTTCCCCACTTCAACTCGTAAATTTACATAGAAATCGGAGATATTTCGTCATAAAACTTCACACATGGTTTTGTCTATCATAATTCTTGAAGACAAACATAACATTTTATTGCATTTATCAATATTTTATGAGTATCAACAGTTTTTTCAAGACTGTATCTGTTTCTCGATACAGCCGCAACTTCAACTCGTAAATTTACATAGAAATCGGAGCTATTTCGTCATAAAACTTCATACATTGTGTTGTCTATCATATTTCTTGAAGACAAACATAACATGTTATTGCATTTATCAATATTTTATGAGTATCAACAATTTTTTCAACAACATATCTGTTTCTCGATACAGCCGCCCGATTACAGTGACCCATGACCCAAATTAGCTCGTACCAGCAGTTATTTACAAAACGATTTAAAAATGTAAATACACAAAAGAGATATTCATTTATCTCCATGCCGTTTGATATATACAGCCTTCAGATGTGCTTGGTTGTTTTTCATCATTTCGCACTTTCATTTGAGCTAACTTCACATCCACATATCCACTGTTATCATGCGATATCGCGTCTAAATCTTCCACTCTGGAATATTGATTCGGAGTGGCGCCATCACTGCTGCCACCTATATTAGATAATTCCAGTGTTTTCTTGTTTGCCAAGTATTCGTCGTTATTTTTGTGTTGCCTTTTTCTAACACAGACAACTATAATTATCACGATTATAAACATTCCACCGATGGAAGCGCCGATTATAATTGGTGTAATATCTGACTGCATATTGGGTTTTTCCGTGACAGCGGGATCTTTCGTTGAAAAAGTAAGTGTCAAGTCAAAGAATGTCGTGTCTATTCCATCGGTACAAGATATCTTAATTACATATTCAGAAGTTGTGTTGGCGTCAATACTTGAATTTTCAGACAAAATCAGAGACGCATCTGAAAATGAATATAAAAGTTACAAAATAAGAAACATACAAAAAATACCACAGTGACGAAACAATTGCAAAATACCATAGAAAACTCATTGCAACATAAACAAAGTACCCGTAACACATATGCACATGCTCATCCACTTTGGTGTAGTTTTGTGTTCGCTTCAATACTCTACTCCCGTTGGAAGTCCAATTATATATATATATATATATATATATATATATATATATATATATATATATATATATATATAGAGAGAGAGAGAGAGAGAGAGAGAGATTGTGTTCTCTTCAACACTCTACTCCCGTTGGATGTCCAATTATATATATATATATATATATATATATATATATATATTGAGAGAGAGAGAGAGAGAGAGAGAGAGAGAGAGAGAGAGAGAGAGAGAGAGAGAGAGAGAGCTTGTATCCCATTAACCCCGCTATATTTTTAAAACTTTTAAAACTGTTGAGGTGAGAGGTGGGTGTTCAAATTGCTGTGATTGGTGGATTTGCCATTAGTAGAGAACCCTAACCCTTATCTTTCCGAAGCACATATTATCATCCCCGGATTTGGCGGTGTTCGTGTTGCTCTTTAGTTTTTTGTGTAGAATGTTGTAAATCATAGTTTGTCCATTTGTTCTTTTTCTTTTGGCCATTATATTGTTTGTCCTCTGATTTACGGCATCTCTTTCACCATTAGAATCTTGAAGCTTGCCTTGATCAATATAAATGATAAATACAATGATGAATTCCCTAATCCTATTTATAATTTCCCTTCGAAAGCAACATGACACATATATGACCGTTGTCGTTCAAATAACACCATTGTCAATAGCACACACTTACCTTTACCATGTAGAGACAAGATGAACATGTCAGTATGTGGTGATGTATTGTTGATCATTAATGTCACGTTGTCTGACGGATCGTCTACAGTGAACGAGGTAAGATTAGGATTGATGTTGATTGGGTTGATTGTCAACTTGTCTTGGAGGCCATTTATCATAGGAGGCTACAACGATAATGATCACATATCAAACACTTTGTGGGTAGGTGACCTCTGACATGACCTTTAGGTGACCTCTGACATAATCTTTAATTTGTTGAAAGTGGTCAGTATTAGGTAGAAACAGAAATAAAAGTGGGTATTTTGAATACAAAGAAATTTCTATTTGGTAATGAGGGAGATGTTGAGAGGTGTTCATTTCTGTAGAACAACCCTCAGAATCTTTTTCTTTGTTGATTCATACAAATATATACAAACAGCTAAATAAAATAAAAAATGAAAAAGCAAGAAAAATATTTCATCAGGTTGACAACATTTAAATGTGTATAAATCTTGGAAGTTTAATCAAGGAAATATGTAATATTTACACCACAGTTTTTCGAGTTATCCGTTTTACTAGGAAACCATGGTATAAATGATTGGTAACATGAAGCAATATCACCTCTAGGTCGTTGATTATTACAAGGCTGTCTAAGAGTAATAAAACTACAGCCCAGATTTAAAGTGTGCAATATCTCGGATCTCCGTGTATTATATCACAAAAATATGTACTAGCAAAACCGTGGTATAAATGATTTGTAACATGAAGCCATGCATTATCACACCTAGGTCGTTGATTATTACACGGCTGTCTAAGAGTAATACAGTTATATCTAGGATCTGTGTGTATTATTACACGGCTGTCTAAGAGTAATACAGCTATATCTAGGATCTGTGTGTATTATTACACGGCTGTCTAAGAGTCATACAGCTATATCTAGGATCTGCGTGTATTATTACACGGCTGCCTAAGAGTCATACAGCTATATCTAGGATCTGCGTGTATTATTACAAGGCTGTCTAAGAGTCATACAGCTATATCTAGGATCTGCGTGTATTATTACACGGCTGTCTAAGAGTCATACAGCTATATCTAGGATCTGTGTGTATTATTACACGGCTGTCTAAGAGTAATACAGCTATATCTAGGATCTGTGTGTATTATTACACGGCTGTCTAAGAGTAATACAGCTATATCTAGGATCTGTGTGTATTGATACACGGCTGTCTAAGAGTAATACCGCTATATCTAGGATCTGTGTGTATTATTACACGGCTGTCTAAGAGTAATACAGCTATATCTAGGATCTGTGTGTATTATTACACGGCTGTCTAAGAGTAATACAGCTATATCTAGGATCTGTGTGTATTATTACACGGCTGTCTAAGAGTAATACAGCTATATCTAGGATCTGTGTGTATTATTACAAGGCTGTCTAAGAGTCATACAGCTATATCTAGGATCTACGTGTATTATTACACGGCTGTCTAAAAGTAATACAGCTATATCTAGGATCTGTGTGTATTATTACACGGCTGTCTAAGAGTCATACAGCTATATCTAGGATCTGCGTGTATTATTACACGGCTGTCTAAGAGTCATACAGCTATATCTAGGATCTGCGTGTATTATTACAAGGCTTTCTAAGAGTCATACAGCTATATCTAGGATCTGCGTGTAGTATTACATGGCTGTCTAAGAGTCATACAGCTATATCTAGGATCTGTGTGTATTATTACACGGCTGTCTAAGAGTAATACAGCTATATCTAGGATCTGTGTGTATTATTACACGGCTGTCTAAGAGTAATACAGCTATATCTAGGATCTGTGTGTATTGATACACGGCTGTCTAAGAGTAATACAGCTATATCTAGGATCTGTGTGTATTATTACACGGCTGTCTAAGAGTAATACAGCTATATCTAGGATCTGTGTGTATTATTACAAGGCTGTCTAAGAGTCATACAGCTATATCTAGGATCTACGTGTATTATTACACGGCTGTCTAAAAGTAATACAGCTATATCTAGGATCTGTGTGTATTATTACACGGCTGTCTAAGAGTCATACAGCTATATCTAGGATCTGCGTGTATTATTACACGGCTGTCTAAGAGTCATACAGCTATATCTAGGATCTGCGTGTATTATTACAAGGCTGTCTAAGAGTCATACAGCTATATCTAGGATCTGCGTGTATTATTACACGGCTGTCTAAGAGTCATACAGCTATATCTAGGATATGTGTGTATTATTACACGGCTGTCTAAGAGTAATACAACTATATCTAGGATCTGTGTGTATTATTACACGGCTGTCTAAGAGTAATACAGCTATATCTAGGATCTGTGTGTATTATGACACGGCTGTCTAAGAGTCATACAGTTATATCTAGGATCTGTGTGTATTATTACACGGCTGTCTAAGAGTAACACAGCTATATCTAGGATCTGTGTGTATTATTACACGGCTGTCTAAGAGTAATACAGCTATATCTAGGATCTGTGTGTATTATTACACGGCTGTCTAAGAGTAATACAGCTATATCTAGGATCTGCGTGTATTATTACACGGCTGTCTAAGAGTAATACAGCTATATCTAGGATATGTGTGTATTATTACAAGGCTGTCTAAGAGTAATACAGCTATATCTAGGATCTGCGTGTATTATTACACGGCTGTCTAAGAGTCATACAGCTATATCTAGGATCTGTGTGTATTATTACACGGCTGTCTAAGAGTAACACAGCTATATCTAGGATCTGTGTGTATTATTACAAGGCTGTCTAAGAGTAACACAGCTATATCTAGGATCTGTGTGTATTATTACAAGGCTGTCTAAGAGTCATACAGCTATATCTAGGATCTGTGTGTATTGTTACACGGCTGTCTAAGAGTAACACAGCTATATCTAGGATCTGTGTGTATTATTACAAGGCTGTCTAAGAGTAACACAGCTATATCTAGGATCTGTGTGTATTATTACAAGGCTGTCTAAGAGTCATACAGCTATATCTAGGATCTGTGTGTATTGTTACACGGCTGTCTAAGATTAACACAGCTATATCTAGGATCTGTGTGTATTGTTACACGGCTGTCTAAGAGTAACACAGCTATATCTAGGATCTGTGTGTATTATTACAAGGCTGTCTAAGAGTCATACAGCTATATCTAGGATCGTGTGTATTATTACACGGCTGTCTAAGAGTAACACAGCTATATCTAGGATCTGTGTGTATTATTACACGGCTGTCTAAGAGGAATACAGCTATATCTAGGATCTGTGTGTATTATTACACGGCTGTCTAAGAGTAATACAGCTATATCTAGGATCTGTGTGTATTATTACATGGCTGTCTAAGAGTAATACAGCTATATCTATGATCTGTGTGTATTATTACACGGCTGTCTAAGAGTAATACAGCTATATCTAGGATCTGTGTGTATTATTACACGGCTGTCTAAGAGTAATACAGCTATATCTAGGATCTGTGTGTATTGTTACACGGCTGTCTAAGAGTAACACAGCTATATCTAGGATCTGTGTGTATTATTACACGGCTGTCTAAGAGTAATACAGCTATATCTATGATCGTGTGTATTATTACACGGCTGTCTAAGAGTAACACAGCTATATCTAGGATCTGTGTGTATTATTACACGGCTGTCTAAGAGTAATACAGCTATATCTATGATCGTGTGTATTATTACACGGCTGTCTAAAAGTAATACAGCTATATCTAGGATCTGTGTGTATTATTACACGGCTGTCTAAGAGTAATACAGATATATCTAGGATCTGTGTGTATTATTACACGGCTGTCTAAGAGTAATACAGCTATATCTAGGATCTGCGTGTATTATTACAAGGCTGTCTAAGAGTAATACAGCTATATCTAGGATCTGCGTGTATTGTTACACGGCTGTCTAAGAGTAATACAGCTATATCTAGGATATGTGTGTATTATTACACGGCTGTCTAAGAGTAATATAGCTATATATAGGATTTGCGTGTATTATTACACGGCTGTCTAAGCGCAATACAGCTATATCTAGGACCTGTGTGTATTATTACACGGCTGTCTAAGAGTAATGCAGCTATATTTAGGATCTACGTGTATTATTACACGGCTGTCTAAGAGTAATACAGCTATATTTAGGATCTGCGTGTATTATTACACGGCTGTCTATGAGTAATACAGCTATATCTAGGATCTGCGTGTATTATTACACGGCTGTCTAAGAGTAATACAGCTATATCTAGGATCTGCGTGTATTATTAAACGGCTGTCTAAGAGCAATACAGCTATATCTAGGATCTGCGTGTATTATTACACGGCTGTCTAAGAGTAACACAGCTATATCTAGGATCTGCGTGTATTATTACACGGCTCGTTAAGAGTAATACAGCTATATCTAGGATCTGCGTGTATTATTACACGGCTGTCTAAGAGTAATACAGCTCTATCTAGGATCTGCGTGTATTATTAAACGGCTGTCTAAGAGTAATACAGCTATATCTAGGATCTCTGTGTATTATTACACGGCTGTCTAAGAGTAATACAGCTATATCTAGGATCTGCGTGTATTATATCACTGTTCATAGCTGTTGCTTACATTCTGGTATATAAACCAAAAAAAGGATCAAATGAAAAGAATGCATTCATGTTACAATATACAATTAAAAATCTTACACTGATTGTTTTAAGTGTTCAGAGTCATGCAATGAATACAATAGGTTAAATCACTATACTATGCTATACTGTATCAAAACGTCAGTTTTCAGATCGAATTAAGAAAAGGTTGAAGATAATAAATGAAGGTAGTAAACAAATTACCGAACTCCGAACAATCTTACAAAGGGAAAGTCAAAACTCATCAGTATATAAACAGACAAAATCAGTCAACAACCGGAAAACTGAAAACCGTAATGACCCTGACTTGATACAGGCATTTCTAAAGAAATGGTGAGTTGAATCAGATTTTAAAGCGCCAAACCTCCCGCTTCCATTACGACTCAAAGGTTCCGGCTGTCACTATAACAGTATGCATAACAATGTTGGAACAAACTAGGCAAAATAGTTGTCAAACAGTACCAAATTCAGTGAAATAAATGTAAAAAAAACCTCTTACGTCACACATTACCAAACTGTTAATCAGAAGCCGTCATATAATGGCCAAAACGAAAAGGGACAGAAGACAAACAAACAATCGTCTACAAAATACTGCACAGAAAACCAAAGACCGAGCAACACGAACTGCACTAAGCATCTGGTGTGAACTCATTGTGCTGCAAAAAGCTAGCAGTTCTTGTTCCACTAGCGGCTCATGTCATGTTTCTTTTAAACGACACGAACATTATCTGAAATAGAAATAGTTTTGGATATATATATATATAAATCAATGCAAATAACAAATAAAACATGAATCCCCTACAAAAACAAACGGGAGTAAAGACGAATTCAACAATTTAGACGCTGCAATGAGAGTGGACATCACACAACGTAATAAAACTAGAGTGACATGTACTGGTATTCGGAGAAAGTGAACAACTTGAACCTCAGTGGATCAGAAATTGAACACAGTTTCTCCAGAAGAGTAAGTAATTCCTGCTCTACTAGTGGGACCTGTCGTGGTAATTTTGTTGACAAGCCAAGAATTGGGAATGGACAATATGGTGTATATCAAGTACTGTTATTACTAGGTACAAGAATGCTTCGTTCATTTCTTCTCTGCATACACGGTAAATTAATTCCGTCGTTAAACCACCAAAAGTGTATAAAAGGGATTGCTTACCTTGATTTTCAAAATATATAATATATTGACCTTGTTCATATCAAGGAAAGATTAAAAAGGCACTGACTACTGGGCGGATGATACACCCGGGGACAAATAGTGATATTAATATTAGTGCGCACGACGCATTTCGTCATCATGAACCTCAGTATTTTCATACTCACAATGTTTTCCGTCACTGTAACGTTCAGAATAGCTGTATTATAGCACCAATCTTGTACTGACAATGCATAATTATGTCTTCTTATCTTCTGTCCTGTAGAATGTGGCAGCATGTTCTTTACAAAGATACTTCCTGTTATTCAATGTAATCAAATCAAACAAAATAAAACATAAAAGGTATTGCATGCAACAGGAACTTTTATTCAGATATTCGCTTTTATTCAGATAATTTATTCAGATATTCGCTTTGAATAGATAGTGTATGTTTCGCCATGCATAAAATTATATTGATCTGTATCTATATTTGACTAGATAAAACATGATTGCATAGTAATACGGCAAGTACATGAGTTCAACCCCGGTTTTTGGTGAGGTCCGTATTGCTCATTATTTTATTTAACTTTCGGTGTTGTGTTTCCTTTTTTTCCGTTTTAATTGATTTGTTTGTCTTCGTCCGGTTTATTGTGTGCCGAATGTTGCGGGCGTCTCTGTATTGTCCATCTTTAATTATTCCTTCGGGTTTCTCTGTCGTTTATTTACATGCATATGCTAATGCCGGACGCCGTATTATGCTTTTGATGCTGGGTTCAAGAGTACATATGCAATGTATTTTCCTTACATATAAGTAGTTCTTTGTTTGATAGAAATGAACAAATGATATAGTGATAACATTGATGAATTAGATTGAATGTCTGACTCTGTGACATATTTATCTTAACTTGTTTTTAAATTCGTTTTATTGATATATCTGTACCAAGTCTCGGAAGTGAGTGGGGTCATCGTGGTCGTGATCGTATTGTAGTTAGATATACTACACCTGTGCTATTAGTGCCTATCACCACTAAAGCTGTGAGTTCAAACTCCATACAACATTATGTCATAAAGTGTGTCAGTGACTTGCGACAGATCGGTGTACTCCAGTTTCCTCCGCCAATAAAAGTGACTGCCACGATATAACTGAAATATTGCTTAAATTGACGTTAAACACCATAAACAATACCAAGCCGAAAGTGAGTTGTTGTGTATATTTATATAGATTTAGCATGTTTCTATGATTTTTCGAAGGAATTTTGGAACTGTTCATACAGTGTGGTATTTCATGTTTTCCATTTTACTGCAATAAATGCCTCCAATACGTACGTAAGCGAATATCAAAGTAGAAGTATTCGTTATCATAGTCAAGCTCTATTGTGTGAATGAAATCTCCAAAATATGTTATCTGAACATCCATTACTCTGCTATTGACACTTTTACGGTAACCAATAGTTACGCTGTCAGGAGTCATACCAAATTGTGGTGGTCCCTCTAAAAACAATGAAAAAAATAAGTATGGAAAACATTTGCATGACCACATCATGTCACGGAGAGTTAATGTGTTGACCCATAAAAATAGCTTGACTCCGCCACTTTGTATTGAAATGACTTACGGTACCAGGCCAGAAAAGTGAGAGATAATGTAGTTGTGTTCTCGGGGTATCGACTTTGTCTCTTTCTACAAATTTACTATTGGAGAAGTCATGTACTGTATATGTGTGTTAGGGGATATCAGTTTTATATCTATTTCTATGATATTTGAACTGTTCCAACAGTGTGGTATTTCTTGTTCTTCATTTGATGTCAGTTATTAGTACATGTATAATGAAGGACATCGATGAACGAGGGTTTCATGTCGTTACCTACTGCCCAGAAGCAAACACAGATCCCTTGAAATTAGTTAACATTAAAAATTAATACAAAAATGTCTAAAAAATTTTACTTTAATATTTCTTTTATTGATCATGAATTATGAAAAGAAAGCCTAAACAGTGATTGTCATAAATACCACCAATATCTACAAATAAGGGTAATAACAAAATTACCGAACTCCGAACAATCTTACAAAGGGAAATTCAAAACTCATAAGTATATAAACAGACAAAATCAGTCAACAACCGGAAAACTGTGAAAACCGTAATGACCCTGACTTGGTACAGGCATTTCTAAAGAAATGGTGGGTTGAATGAGATTTTAAAGCGCCAAACCTCCTCCGTTCATTACGGCTCAAAGTTTCCGGCTGTCACTATAACAGTATTTATAACAATACTTGAACAAAACAGATAAAACAGTTGTCAAAAACCGCACCAAACTCAGTGAAGTAAATGTCAAAGATAATTTTACGTCACACATGGATAAAAAAGTATTTTTAACATTTTTGTTGACACCCTATCTTTATACATTCTCACTATATGAAAATCCATCGCTTATAATCTTTTCTGCAGAGACGAATAATATTTCGACAAGATCTTGGTATCGGAATATAAGCTTTTTAAGAGATCGAATAAGGCAAATCTTTGTATAGCCCTAGTCCAGTAGCCTGTTTCTCAGATGAAGATGACGTTTCAGTAAGTCAGAATAATTGCTACTGGCTCTTGCATAGCGAATCAATTGCGAGATGTAAACACCATATGCAGGAGAAGCTGGTTTATTGCTGCACATATTTGGAAAATTTATGATTTTAAAATTGAACAATCACCTTTTAACTGAACTCGCTGAACAAAAAAACAACAACGACAATCCTGGCTTGGGACAGGCACAAACTCAATATGTCACTTGACTACTCAGTTACTTACTAATTGTAGATGTATAAGATATGGTGTAAATTCTACTTGACTGCTGGGGTAGAGACTCTACGTTAATTTCCTCCCCAATATTTGTAGAGCCCATGTTGTTCCGTATTATCATCGCTGGACATGGTGTCATAGAAGGCAGACAGTCGTAGTACCTAATGATGTTATCTCCACCGTCGTGCCTAAAATACGAATTACATGTTAAATATATTGTGAAATTACTTATTTTCATGGAATCCAAATTTGATGGTGTAAGGAATTTGATTAATTCATAAAAACGTAGACATCAAACTTAGTGCGCATGACTCGTTTCTGGAATAAGGTCGTGTTTCATACTTGTAACAAAATAGTAATAACAAAGTTTTTTAATATTTCGTTGGATGTTGTAAATTCACAGAAATTTAAATTCTATGAATAATAATACTCTCGCAGTAGATAAGACAAACTGGTAGAATAAAATGAAAAAAAAATAACACATTTAAAAAAACCTCCAAAACCCAATCGAAAAATCGTAGAAACAGAGGCAAAATCAATAGCAAAAACACACTTTCCTGTCATGGCACAAACACTTCATATACAGGGTTATGGGGGTCCAAAAATCCTCTCTTAATAAAATGATGCGGTGGTCATACAAGTTTTTCTTTCTAAATGCTTGTTTTTGTTTTTATTCCTCTACTGTTCTGTGGTGTTTTTGTTTTCATTGTGTTGTGATGTTTTTCTTTATTCTTACATTGTTTTGTGGTGTTTTTTCTTTATTCCTCCACTGTTTTGTGGTGTTTTTGTTTTTATTCCTACATTGTGTTGTGGTGTTTTTCTTTATTCTTGCGTTGTTTTGTGGTGTTTTTGTTTCCATTCCTACATTGTGTTGTGGTGTTTTTCTTTATTCTTACATTGTTTTGTGCTTTTTTTCTTTATTGATGAACTACAAGTACATTTTATTCTTACAGTGTCAATACTATTAGTTGCTTTATAACTAAAATAATTACTCACCATCCAATAATATCCCCAGTGTTGATTAATATCCTCTCATTGTCAGGTACATTGTACGTTGTTTGATTGTTAACGTCTGTGTCTATTGAAATATATAATATGATGTTTATACAAATGTTGTTTATTGTAAGAAATTGAAACATACCAGAGAAGAAAAGAAACAAGTCTTCAAAAAATTGTAAGAAATATATTTGTTTGTTTGCTTGATTGTGTTTAACGCCACCTTCAACAGCATTCCAGTTACATCGTGGCGGTCAGTTTTATTGGTAAAGGAAACCAGAGGACCCGGAGAAAAGCACTGAACTACAAGTCACTGACAAACTTATCGCATAATCTTGTACACCTCGCCCTGATCGAGATTCTAACTCACAAAATCAGTGGTCATAGGCACTGATTGCAAATCAAACTACCATATGCTTACGGCCGCAATGGCCTCTAAGAAATAGATGTGATTGAAGCTTTTTAGAACATTTATTAATTGAGCAGCATACAAATATGTTTGGATTATAGTTGTTTTTTTTTCATTATGACATTTTGAATCACATGACATTTTTACCCCAAGGTCAATATTTTTCCACGAAATTTTGCACCTTTCTAATGAAGAATGAATCTTCTTCTATTTTGAAGCTCTTGTATTTTTTTATATTGCCATATATAATATTAATCCCCTCTCAATATTAACTAAATAAAGGTTCAATTTTCAAAAATGGGGTTCAATACATATGATTACAAAAATAATCCCGGCGTCCTTTGTCAGATGGTCAAAATGCATACTAGTCGTTACGATTGAATCATGGCAGATTCATGACACTCGATACATCTGTATGTGTTAAAATGTGTCGGATGGTTTGTTGTTTTTACTCAATACCCTTGTTTCTTCTACCAATAAAAATAAGTAATTGCAAGTACAATTCAACAGCTCTAGACTGAATTCTAAGAAATAAAAACTATTAGTTGTTTTTCATTCTACAAAATGTAATTCATCGGGGAAAAAATAATTACCAGTCATCGAAAATACGACGTCCTTTATTTACAGAACATAATGAAAATAATATTGCCATATAATGTCATTACCTTTAACAACTATTCTGTTCGTTCCTACAACCTTGTATCTATTGACGTCAATATTTCTCCACACACTGAATGTTATATTCCCTGAATTTACAGGTTCATAATGCCACATGGCGATCTGTCCACAACAATGGACAGTATTCACTGGATCTAGGAGAAGATATCCTATTCCTAGATGCAACAAATATAAAAAGACATGCAATGAATTGTCCACTTAGCACGAGATTAAACAGCTGGGCTGCATATCAATCTGAGATATTTCGGTTAGGGGTTAGGGTTATGGTGTTTAACGCCACTTTCAACAATATTTCAGTTATATCGTGCCGCGTAGTTTTATTGGTGGAGGAAACCAGAGTATCCGGAGAAAATCCCAGACCTGCCGCAAGTCATTGACAAACTTGAATACACCCACCATGTATATTTGGTATTAAAATGCAATGCGGGAGTGACTGAACAATTTCCTTCTGCTATGTAATATCGAAAACAAGTTTACATTTCAATGAGATTATGATAATTGTGTCCGCTATACACTAGAACAACACATTTAACTATAATTTTAAACTGCGAGCTCACTGGAACTGCTGTTCGTGACAACTGGATCTCCAACAGCAATACATATATAAGCAAGCTATGAAAAAAAACATGCATAGACTCACTTCCACTGAAAAAGACCATACACAATTACAAAATGAATGACAACATAAACATAGAGAGTACAATATCATGGTCAATGTAGCAATGTTAGTAACATACCATTGGACAAATCTGTCTTTAGTTCTAAGGATGCATTTTGTCTATTAAAAAACTTCTGATCACCGCAATCTAGAACACAAATATAATAACGTAAATTACACGTCAAATATGTCCAAATATATATACATATAGCGGATGTGGCCGAATGGTCCAGGGCGGAGGACATAAGGCTAAGCGATTGATGCTGCAGTGTTTCAGTAGTGCTAGATCAAATCCCTGGAGGGTGAACAAAGATTTGTCAGACCACTGTTGGATTAAATTTGCAGACGTATCTAAAAAGGCTTTACATTTTATTATAAACACAAACTTTCCCACTGGAAAAGACAATTTTATTATAATGTAAATTGTTTGTTTTTCACAAAATTATATTGAAAGTGTCGTCTTATTATCAAGTTCACATCTACAGGTGCACCAATGGCATTCCACGGCCGTCATCATAAACTGATCGACTGCTAAGAAACATTCATTTCTCCAAAGGCAATGAATGTGTTCCCTTTTAAATATCACGATCAGATTCACCGTTACGATATATTCATATCTCAAATGACAATGGATCCTTTACTTTTTACGTAGAATTTTTTCTTTCCTCTATCACCGCCAAGACTTTTACCGAACTTGACTGTATATATGGGGGTAGTCCGAGATTCCTCTGTAGTTTAACGGCTTTTATAAAGTTGCTGTAGCCGTTCAACGTCAGAGGGTAATATATACAGATTACAGCGGATTTGCCTCTCCAGCTCTAGGGTCGGCACATTTCCACGTTTCGTGGCTATCGGATTTTATTTTCAATCAAAAACCCTTATATAAATCGCTTCACCAATAATTTTTTCTATTCATTCATAATCATCTTACCCTCAGAAAGTGGTGTTTCACTCCATTACAGCACGATTTTGCCTTAGATCCTATTATTCCGCCATTTAACTTCCATTTTCGAATCTACACACGTGATCTCGCGATACTAACTGAATGATGACAGCAACGCATTGCATGATGGGAGCTAATTAATGCAGCGTGCCAAATTATTTGGAGCATTATTTGCATACGTAAACAACATTCAAATCACATGGAAGACGATATATTTAAGCGTATTCTGCAGGACAAACAGTCCATCTACAGATCAAAGCAGAGCAGAAGGAAATAATACAGAATGTGTTGGAAAGAAAAGATTCAATGGCAGAGTGTTACCAACGGGCTTCGGAAAGAGCATGCGCTACTTTCCCCCTTTTTGGACAAGGTACTACAACATTTTGTTTTCTTATGGTTATCTGTAATTCACTAAATTTCCTGTTAAAATCATTACCAATCAATATAATCAACTGTATTAAATTTTATGTTAATTGTTCTGCCTTAACAGACACCTATGATTGGCAATAACAATATTTGTTTGTTTGTTTATATGCAAATCATCTCCCATGATACATTGCGGTAATCGTAGTTTTATCGTAGTCACGTGACAAATGTTTGAAAAATGGAAGACAAATGTCGAAATCATAGGTTCTAAGGCAAAATAGTGCTGTAATGGAGTGTAACACCACTTTCTGAGGGTAAGATGGTTATGAATGAATAGAAAAATGATTGGTGAAGCGATTTATATAAGGGTTTATGATAGAAAATAAAATCCGATAGCCACGAAACGTGGAAATGTGCTGACCCAGAGTTGGAGAAGCAAATCCGCTGTTTTCCGTATGTATTACCCTCTGATGTTGAACGACTACAGCAACTCTATAAAAGCCGTTAAGCGACAGAGGAATCTCGGACTAATATGAGTTACACAGTGGGTGTCTTAGAGGAAGCAGGAACTGCTTACCCTTCACGCGCACCCGAGTCAACCCCAGTTGTTGGTGGGGCCCGTGTTATTCATCTTTCTAGTTTTCTGTGTTGTTATTTTGTTTTGTTGGTCCCCCATCTGTGTCTTGTCCCACAATTGCTTTGTCTATGGATTATTAATGTTTGATTTCCCCATGACTTTTTTCTAATCTTTACTTACATGTAATGTTATCAATTCGATGCCCGTCCATAGTTAGATGTACTCGATGCCAATGTGTATGATCACTTTTGTTAATGAATAGAAGAAGGTATATGATATTCTCTGGTTTATTCCAACAATAAAGCAGAACAAACATGATAAGACTGAACTATCCATGTCATATAACTTTATTTTCATTGTAGTAGAATCAGGTTTTGTTATTGTTTTATGTGTCTTCCTAGTTACTGCTACATTATTGATATCTTCATTTTTTTCTGTGTTGTTAATTTGCTTTGTTAGTCTCCCTGCTGTGTCTTGTCCCACGATTACTTTGTCTATAGATTATCAATGTTTGATTTCCCCTTCACTTTGTTCTGTGTTGTTATTTTGCTTTCTTTGTCTCCCTGCTGTGTCTTGTCCCACGATTACTTTGTCTATAGATTATCAATGTTTGATTTCCCCTTCACTTTGTTCTGTGTTGTTATTTTGCTTTCTTTGTCTCCCTGCTGTGTCTTGTCCCACGATTGCTTTGTCTATAGATTATCAATGTTTGATTTCCCCTTCACTTTGTTCTGTGTTGTTATTTTGCTTTGTTTGTCTCCCTGCTGTGTCTTGTCCCACGATTGCTTTGTCTATAGATTATCAATGTTTGATTTCCCCTTCACTTTGTTCTGTGTTGTTATTTTGCTTTGTTTGTCTTCCTGCTGTGTCTTGTCCCACGATTACTTTGTCTATAGATTATCAATGTTTGATTTCCCCTTCACTTTTTTCTGTGTTGTTATTTTGCTTTGTTTGTCTCCCTGCTGTTTCTTGTCCCACGAATGCTTTGTCTATAGACTATCAATGTTTGATTTCCCCTTCACTTTGTTCTGTGTTGTTATTTTGCTTTGTTTGTCTCCCTGCTGTGTCTTGTCCCACGATTGCTTTGTCTATAGATTATCAATGTTTGATTTCCCCTTCACTTTGTTCTGTGTTGTTATTTTGCTTTGTTTGTCTTCCTGCTGTGTCTTGTCCCACGATTACTTTGTCTATAGATTATCAATGCTTGATTTCCCCTTCACTTTTTTCTGTGTTGTTATTTTGCTTTGTTTGTCTCCCTGCTGTTTCTTGTCCCACGAATGCTTTGTCTATAGATTATCAATGTTTGATTTCCCCTTCACTTTTTTATGTGTTGTTATTTTGCTTTCTTTGTCTCCCTGCTGTTTCTTGTCCCACGAATGCTTTGTCTATAGACTATCAATGTTTGATTTCCCCTTCACTTTGTTCTGTGTTGTTATTTTGCTTTGTTTGTCTCCCTGCTGTGTCTTGTCCCACGATTGCTTTGTCTATTGATTATCAATGTTTGATTTCCCCTTCACTTTGTTCTGTGTTGTTATTTTGCTTTGTTTGTCTCCCTCCTGTGTCTTGTCCCACGATTGCTTTGTTTATGGATTATCAATGTTTGATTTCCCCTTCACTTTTTTCTGTGTTGTTATTTTCCTTTGTTTGTCTCCCTGCTGTGTCTTGTCCCACGATTACGTTGTCTATAGATTATCAATGTTTGATTTCCCCTTCACTTTGTTCTGTGTTGTTATTTTGCTTTGTTTGTCTCCCAGCTGTGTCTTGTCCCACGATTGCTTTGTTTATGGATTATCAATGTTTGATTTCCCCTTCACTTTTTTCTGTGTTGTTATTTTGCTTTGTTTGTCTCCCTCCTGTGTCTTGTCCCACGATTACTTTGTCTATAGATTATCAATGTTTGATTTCCCCTTCACTTTTTTCTGTGTTGTTATTTTGCTTTGTTTGTCTCCCTGCTGTTTCTTGTCCCACGAATGCTTTGTCTATAGATTATCAATGTTTGATTTCCCCTTCACTTTTTTCTGTGTTATTATTTTGCTTTGTTTGTCTCCCTGCTGTGTCTTGTCCCACGATTGCTTTGTCTATAGATTATCAATGTTTGATTTCCCCTTCACTTTGTTCTGTGTTGTTATTTTGCTTTGTTAGTCTCCCTGCTGTGTCTTGTCCCACGATTGCTTTGTCTATAGATTATCAATGTTTGATTTCCCCTTCACT
This sequence comes from Bathymodiolus septemdierum, assembly GCA_963383655.1. Classification (NCBI taxonomy): domain Eukaryota; kingdom Metazoa; phylum Mollusca; class Bivalvia; order Mytilida; family Modiolidae; genus Bathymodiolus; species Bathymodiolus septemdierum. Next base: position 83,838,251 of record OY726525.1, read on the forward strand.
TGTTTCTGTGTTTTTATTTTGCTTTGTTTGTCTCCCTGCTGTGTCTTGTCCCACGATTGCTTTGTCTATAGATTATCAATGTTTGATTTCCCTTTCACTTTTTTCTGTGTTGTTATTTTGCTTTGTTTGTCTCCCTGCTGTGTCTTGTCCCACGATTGCTTTGTCTATAGATTATCAATGTTTGATTTCCCCTTCACTTTTTTCTGTGTTGTTATTTTGCTTTATTTGTCTCCCTGCTGTGTCTTGTCCCACGATTGCTTTGTCTATAGATTATCAATGTTTGATTTCCCCTTCACTTTTTTCTGTGTTGTTATTTTGCTTTGTTTGTCTCCCTGCTGTGTTTTGTCCCACGATTGCTTTGTCTATAGATTATCAATGTTTGATTTCCCCTTCACTTTTTTCTGTGTTGTTATTTTGCTTTGTTTGTCTCCCTGCTGTGACTTGTCCCACGATTGCGTTGTCTATTGATTATCAATGTTTGATTTCCCCTTCACTTTTTTCTGTGTTGTTATTTTGCTTTGTTTGTCTCCCTCCTGTGTCTTGTCCCACGATTGCTTTGTCTATAGATTATCAATGTTTGATTTCCCCTTCACTTTTTTCTGTGTTGTTATTTTGCTTTGTTTGTCTCCCTGCTGTGTCTTGTCCCACGATTGTGTTGTCTATTGATTATCAATGTTTGATTTCCCCTTCACTTTTGTCTGTGTTGTTATTTTGCTTTGTTTGTCTCCCTCCTGTGTTTTGTCCCACGATTGCTTTGTCTATTGATTATCAATGTTTGATTTCCCCTTCACTTTTTTCTGTGTTGTTATTTTGCTTTGTTTGTCTCCCTCCTGTGTCTTGTCCCACGATTGCGTTGTCTATTGATTATCAATGTTTGATTTCCCCTTCACATTTTTCTGTGTTGTTATTTTGCTTTGTTTGTCTCCCTCCTGTGTCTTATCCCACGATTGCGTTGTCTATTGATTATCAATGTTTGATTTCCCCTTCACTTTTTTCTGTGTTATTATTTTGCTTTGTTTGTCTCCCTCCTGTGTCTTGTCCCACGATTGCGTTGTCTATTGATTATCAATGTTTGATTTCCCCTTCACTTTTTTCTGTGTTGTTATTTTGCTTTGTTTGTCTCCCTCCTGTGTCTTGTCCCACGATTGCTTTGTCTATAGATTATCAATGTTTGACTTCCCCTTCACTTTTTTCTGTGTTGTTATTTTGCTTTGTTTGTCTCCCTGCTGTGTCTTGTCCCACGATTGCTTTGTCTATTGATTATCAATGTTTGATTTCCCCTTCACTTTTTTCTGTGTTATTATTTTGCTTTGTTTGTCTCCCTCCTGTGTCTTGTCCCACGATTGCGTTGTCTATTGATTATCAATGTTTGATTTCCCCTTCACTTTTTTCTGTGTTGTTATTTTGCTTTGTTTGTCTCCCTGCTGTGTCTTGTCCCACGATTGCTTTGTCTATAGATTATCAATGTTTGATTTCCCCTTCACTTTTTTCTGTGTTGTTATTTTGCTTTGTTTGTCTCCCTGCTGTGACTTGTCCCACGATTGCGTTGTCTATTGATTATCAATGTTTGATTTCCCCTTCACTTTTTTCTGTGTTGTTATTTTGCTTTGTTTGTCTCCCTCCTGTGTCTTGTCCCACGATTGCTTTGTCTATTGATTATCAATGTTTGATTTCCCCTTCACTTTGTTCTGTGTTGTTATTTTGCTTTCTTTGTCTCCCTGCTGTGTCTTGTCCCACGATTGCTTTGTCTATAGATTATCAATGTTTGATTTCCCCTTCACTTTGTTCTGTGTTGTTATTTTGCTTTGTTTGTCTCCCTGCTGTGTCTTGTCCCACGATTGCTTTGTCTATAGATTATCAATGTTTGATTTCCCCTTCACTTTGTTCTGTGTTGTTATTTTGCTTTGTTTGTCTTCCTGCTGTGTCTTGTCCCACGATTACTTTGTCTATAGATTATCAATGTTTGATTTCCCCTTCACTTTTTTCTGTGTTGTTATTTTGCTTTGTTTGTCTCCCTGCTGTTTCTTGTCCCACGAATGCTTTGTCTATAGATTATCAATGTTTGATTTCCCCTTCACTTTTTTCTGTGTTGTTATTTTGCTTTGTTTGTCTCCCTGCTGTTTCTTGTCCCACGAATGCTTTGTCTATAGACTATCAATGTTTGATTTCCCCTTCACTTTCTTCTGTGTTGTTATTTTGCTTTGTTTGTCTCCCTGCTGTGTCTTGTCCCACGATTGCTTTGTCTATAGATTATCAATGTTTGATGTCCCCTTCACTTTGTTCTGTGTTGTTATTTTGCTTTGTTTGTCTTCCTGCTGTGTCTTGTCCCACGATTACTTTGTCTATAGATTATCAATGCTTGATTTCCCCTTCACTTTTTTCTGTGTTGTTATTTTGCTTTGTTTGTCTCCCTGCTGTTTCTTGTCCCACGAATGCTTTGTCTATAGATTATCAATGTTTGATTTCCCCTTCACATTTTTCTGTGTTGTTATTTTGCTTTGTTTGTCTCCCTGCTGTTTCTTGTCCCACGATTACTTTGTCTATAGATTATCAATGTTTGATTTCCCCTTCACTTTGTTCTGTGTTGTTATTTTGCTTTGTTAGTCTCCCTGCTGTGTCTTGTCCCACGATTACTTTGTCTATAGATTATCAATGTTTGATTTCCCCTTCACTTTGTTCTGTGTTGTTATTTTGCTTTCTTTGTCTCCCTGCTGTGTCTTGTCCCACGATTGCTTTGTCTATAGATTATCAATGTTTGATTTCCCCTTCACTTTGTTCTGTGTTGTTATTTTGCTTTGTTTGTCTCCCTGCTGTGTCTTGTCCCACGATTGCTTTGTCTATAGATTATCAATGTTTGATTTCCCCTTCACTTTGTTCTGTGTTGTTATTTTGCTTTGTTTGTCTTCCTGCTGTGTCTTGTCCCACGATTACTTTGTCTATAGATTATCAATGTTTGATTTCCCCTTCACTTTTTTCTGTGTTGTTATTTTGCTTTGTTTGTCTCCCTGCTGTTTCTTGTCCCACGAATGCTTTGTCTATAGATTATCAATGTTTGATTTCCCCTTCACTTTGTTCTGTGTTGTTATTTTGCTTTGTTTGTCTCCCTGTTGTGTCTTGTCCCACGATTGCTTTGTCTATAGATTATCAATGTTTGATTTCCCCTTCACTTTTTTCTGTGTTGTTATTTTGCTTTGTTTGTCTCCCTGCTGTGACTTGTCCCACGATTGCGTTGTCTATTGATTATCAATGTTTGATTTCCCCTTCACTTTTTTCTGTGTTGTTATTTTGCTTTGTTTGTCTCCCTCCTGTGTCTTGTCCCACGATTGCTTTGTCTATTGATTATCAATGTTTGATTTCCCCTTCACTTTGTTCTGTGTTGTTATTTTGCTTTCTTTGTCTCCCTGCTGTGTCTTGTCCCACGTTTGCTTTGTCTATAGATTATCAATGTTTGATTTCCCCTTCACTTTGTTCTGTGTTGTTATTTTGCTTTGTTTGTCTCCCTGCTGTGTCTTGTCCCACGATTGCTTTGTCTATAGATTATCAATGTTTGATTTCCCCTTCACTTTGTTCTGTGTTGTTATTTTGCTTTGTTTGTCTTCCTGCTGTGTCTTGTCCCACGATTACTTTGTCTATAGATTATCAATGTTTGATTTCCCCTTCACTTTTTTCTGTGTTGTTATTTTGCTTTGTTTGTCTCCCTGCTGTTTCTTGTCCCACGAATGCTTTGTCTATAGATTATCAATGTTTGATTTCCCCTTCACTTTTTTCTGTGTTGTTATTTTGCTTTGTTTGTCTCCCTGCTGTTTCTTGTCCCACGAATGCTTTGTCTATAGACTATCAATGTTTGATTTCCCCTTCACTTTGTTCTGTGTTGTTATTTTGCTTTGTTTGTCTCCCTGCTGTGTCTTGTCCCACGATTGCTTTGTCTATAGATTATCAATGTTTGATGTCCCCTTCACTTTGTTCTGTGTTGTTATTTTGCTTTGTTTGTCTTCCTGCTGTGTCTTGTCCCACGATTACTTTGTCTATAGATTATCAATGCTTGATTTCCCCTTCACTTTTTTCTGTGTTGTTATTTTGCTTTGTTTGTCTCCCTGCTGTTTCTTGTCCCACGAATGCTTTGTCTATAGATTATCAATGTTTGATTTCCCCTTCACATTTTTCTGTGTTGTTATTTTGCTTTGTTTGTCTCCCTGCTGTTTCTTGTCCCACGATTACTTTGTCTATAGATTATCAATGTTTGATTTCCCCTTCACTTTGTTCTGTGTTGTTATTTTGCTTTGTTAGTCTCCCTGCTGTGTCTTGTCCCACGATTACTTTGTCTATAGATTATCAATGTTTGATTTCCCCTTCACTTTGTTCTGTGTTGTTATTTTGCTTTCTTTGTCTCCCTGCTGTGTCTTGTCCCACGATTGCTTTGTCTATAGATTATCAATGTTTGATTTCCCCTTCACTTTGTTCTGTGTTGTTATTTTGCTTTGTTTGTCTCCCTGCTGTGTCTTGTCCCACGATTGCTTTGTCTATAGATTATCAATGTTTGATTTCCCCTTCACTTTGTTCTGTGTTGTTATTTTGCTTTCTTTGTCTCCCTGCTGTGTCTTGTCCCACGATTGCTTTGTCTATAGATTATCAATGTTTGATTTCCCCTTCACTTTGTTCTGTGTTGTTATTTTGCTTTGTTTGTCTCCCTGCTGTGTCTTGTCCCACGATTGCTTTGTCTATAGATTATCAATGTTTGATTTCCCCTTCACTTTGTTCTGTGTTGTTATTTTGCTTTGTTTGTCTTCCTGCTGTGTCTTGTCCCACGATTACTTTGTCTATAGATTATCAATGTTTGATTTCCCCTTCACTTTTTTCTGTGTTGTTATTTTGCTTTGTTTGTCTCCCTGCTGTTTCTTGTCCCACGAATGCTTTGTCTATAGATTATCAATGTTTGATTACCCCTTCACTTTTTTCTGTGTTGTTATTTTGCTTTGTTTGTCTCCCTGCTGTTTCTTGTCCCACGAATGCTTTGTCTATAGACTATCAATGTTTGATTTCCCCTTCACTTTGTTCTGTGTTGTTATTTTGCTTTGTTTGTCTCCCTGCTGTGTCTTGTCCCACGATTGCTTTGTCTATAGATTATCAATGTTTGATGTCCCCTTCACTTTGTTCTGTGTTGTTATTTTGCTTTGTTTGTCTTCCTGCTGTGTCTTGTCCCACGATTACTTTGTCTATAGATTATCAATGCTTGATTTCCCCTTCACTTTTTTCTGTGTTGTTATTTTGCTTTGTTTGTCTCCCTGCTGTTTCTTGTCCCACGAATGCTTTGTCTATAGATTATCAATGTTTGATTTCCCCTTCACATTTTTCTGTGTTGTTATTTTGCTTTGTTTGTCTCCCTGCTGTTTCTTGTCCCACGATTACTTTGTCTATAGATTATCAATGTTTGATTTCCCCTTCACTTTGTTCTGTGTTGTTATTTTGCTTTGTTAGTCTCCCTGCTGTGTCTTGTCCCACGATTACTTTGTCTATAGATTATCAATGTTTGATTTCCCCTTCACTTTGTTCTGTGTTGTTATTTTGCTTTCTTTGTCTCCCTGCTGTGTCTTGTCCCACGATTGCTTTGTCTATAGATTATCAATGTTTGATTTCCCCTTCACTTTGTTCTGTGTTGTTATTTTGCTTTGTTTGTCTCCCTGCTGTGTCTTGTCCCACGATTGCTTTGTCTATAGATTATCAATGTTTGATTTCCCCTTCACTTTGTTCTGTGTTGTTATTTTGCTTTGTTTGTCTTCCTGCTGTGTCTTGTCCCACGATTACTTTGTCTATAGATTATCAATGTTTGATTTCCCCTTCACTTTTTTCTGTGTTGTTATTTTGCTTTGTTTGTCTCCCTGCTGTTTCTTGTCCCACGAATGCTTTGTCTATAGATTATCAATGTTTGATTTCCCCTTCACTTTTTTCTGTGTTGTTATTTTGCTTTGTTTGTCTCCCTGCTGTTTCTTGTCCCACGAATGCTTTGTCTATAGACTATCAATGTTTGATTTCCCCTTCACTTTGTTCTGTGTTGTTATTTTGCTTTGTTTGTCTCCCTGTTGTGTCTTGTCCCACGATTGCTTTGTCTATAGATTATCAATGTTTGATTTCCCCTTCACTTTTTTCTGTGTTGTTATTTTGCTTTGTTTGTCTCCCTGCTGTGACTTGTCCCACGATTGCGTTGTCTATTGATTATCAATGTTTGATTTCCCCTTCACTTTTTTCTGTGTTGTTATTTTGCTTTGTTTGTCTCCCTCCTGTGTCTTGTCCCACGATTGCTTTGTCTATTGATTATCAATGTTTGATTTCCCCTTCACTTTGTTCTGTGTTGTTATTTTGCTTTCTTTGTCTCCCTGCTGTGTCTTGTCCCACGTTTGCTTTGTCTATAGATTATCAATGTTTGATTTCCCCTTCACTTTGTTCTGTGTTGTTATTTTGCTTTGTTTGTCTCCCTGCTGTGTCTTGTCCCACGATTGCTTTGTCTATAGATTATCAATGTTTGATTTCCCCTTCACTTTGTTCTGTGTTGTTATTTTGCTTTGTTTGTCTTCCTGCTGTGTCTTGTCCCACGATTACTTTGTCTATAGATTATCAATGTTTGATTTCCCCTTCACTTTTTTCTGTGTTGTTATTTTGCTTTGTTTGTCTCCCTGCTGTTTCTTGTCCCACGAATGCTTTGTCTATAGATTATCAATGTTTGATTTCCCCTTCACTTTTTTCTGTGTTGTTATTTTGCTTTGTTTGTCTCCCTGCTGTTTCTTGTCCCACGAATGCTTTGTCTATAGACTATCAATGTTTGATTTCCCCTTCACTTTGTTCTGTGTTGTTATTTTGCTTTGTTTGTCTCCCTGCTGTGTCTTGTCCCACGATTGCTTTGTCTATAGATTATCAATGTTTGATGTCCCCTTCACTTTGTTCTGTGTTGTTATTTTGCTTTGTTTGTCTTCCTGCTGTGTCTTGTCCCACGATTACTTTGTCTATAGATTATCAATGCTTGATTTCCCCTTCACTTTTTTCTGTGTTGTTATTTTGCTTTGTTTGTCTCCCTGCTGTTTCTTGTCCCACGAATGCTTTGTCTATAGATTATCAATGTTTGATTTCCCCTTCACATTTTTCTGTGTTGTTATTTTGCTTTGTTTGTCTCCCTGCTGTTTCTTGTCCCACGATTACTTTGTCTATAGATTATCAATGTTTGATTTCCCCTTCACTTTGTTCTGTGTTGTTATTTTGCTTTGTTAGTCTCCCTGCTGTGTCTTGTCCCACGATTACTTTGTCTATAGATTATCAATGTTTGATTTCCCCTTCACTTTGTTCTGTGTTGTTATTTTGCTTTCTTTGTCTCCCTGCTGTGTCTTGTCCCACGATTGCTTTGTCTATAGATTATCAATGTTTGATTTCCCCTTCACTTTGTTCTGTGTTGTTATTTTGCTTTGTTTGTCTCCCTGCTGTGTCTTGTCCCACGATTGCTTTGTCTATAGATTATCAATGTTTGATTTCCCCTTCACTTTGTTCTGTGTTGTTATTTTGCTTTGTTTGTCTTCCTGCTGTGTCTTGTCCCACGATTACTTTGTCTATAGATTATCAATGTTTGATTTCCCCTTCACTTTTTTCTGTGTTGTTATTTTGCTTTGTTTGTCTCCCTGCTGTTTCTTGTCCCACGAATGCTTTGTCTATAGATTATCAATGTTTGATTTCCCCTTCACTTTTTTCTGTGTTGTTATTTTGCTTTGTTTGTCTCCCTGCTGTTTCTTGTCCCACGAATGCTTTGTCTATAGATTATCAATGTTTGATTTCCCCTTCACTTTGTTCTGTGTTGTTATTTTGCTTTGTTTGTCTCCCTGTTGTGTCTTGTCCCACGATTGCTTTGTCTATTGATTATCAATGTTTGATTTCCCCTTCACTTTGTTCTGTGTTGTTATTTTGCTTTGTTTGTCTTCCTGCTGTGTCTTGTCCCACGATTACTTTGTCTATAGATTATCAATGCTTGATTTCCCCTTCACTTTTTTCTGTGTTGTTATTTTGCTTTGTTTGTCTCCCTGCTGTTTCTTGTCCCACGAATGCTTTGTCTATAGATTATCAATGTTTGATTTCCCCTTCACTTTTTTCTGTGTTGTTATTTTGCTTTGTTTGTCTCCCTGCTGTTTCTTGTCCCACGAATGCTTTGTCTATAGACTATCAATGTTTGATTTCCCCTTCACTTTGTTCTGTGTTGTTATTTTGCTTTGTTTGTCTCCCTGCTGTGTCTTGTCCCACGATTGCTTTGTCTATTGATTATCAATGTTTGATTTCCCCTTCACTTTGTTCTGTGTTGTTATTTTGCTTTGTTTGTCTCCCTCCTGTGTCTTGTCCCACGATTGCTTTGTTTATGGATTATCAATGTTTGATTTCCCCTTCACTTTTTTCTGTGTTGTTATTTTCCTTTGTTTGTCTCCCTGCTGTGTCTTGTCCCACGATTGCTTTGTCTATAGATTATCAATGTTTGATTTCCCCTTCACTTTTTTCTGTGTTGTTATTTTGCTTTATTTGTCTCCCTGCTGTGTCTTGTCCCACGATTGCTTTGTCTATAGATTATCAATGTTTGATTTCCCCTTCACTTTTTTCTGTGTTGTTATTTTGCTTTGTTTGTCTCCCTGTTGTGTCTTGTCCCACGATTGCTTTGTCTATAGATTATCAATGTTTGATTTCCCCTTCACTTTTTTCTGTGTTGTTATTTTGCTTTGTTTGTCTCCCTGCTGTGACTTGTCCCACGATTGCGTTGTCTATTGATTATCAATGTTTGATTTCCCCTTCGCTTTTTTCTGTGTTGTTATTTTGCTTTGTTTGTCTCCCTCCTGTGTCTTGTCCCACGATTGCTTTGTCTATAGATTATCAATGTTTGATTTCCCCTTCACTTTTTTCTGTGTTGTTATTTTGCTTTGTTTGTCTCCCTGCTGTGTCTTGTCCCACGATTGCGTTGTCTATTGATTATCAATGTTTGATTTCCCCTTCACTTTTGTCTGTGTTGTTATTTTGCTTTGTTTGTCTCCCTCCTGTGTCTTGTCCCACGATTGCTTTGTCTATTGATTATCAATGTTTGATTTCCCCTTCACTTTTTTCTGTGTTGTTATTTTGCTTTGTTTGTCTCCCTCCTGTGTCTTGTCCCACGATTGCGTTGTCTATTGATTATCAATGTTTGATTTCCCCTTCACATTTTTCTGTGTTGTTATTTTGCTTTGTTTGTCTCCCTCCTGTGTCTTGTCCCACGATTGCGTTGTCTATTGATTATCAATGTTTGATTTCCCCTTCACTTTTTTCTGTGTTATTATTTTGCTTTGTTTGTCTCCCTCCTGTGTCTTGTCCCACGATTGCGTTGTCTATTGATTATCAATGTTTGATTTCCCCTTCACTTTTTTCTGTGTTGTTATTTTGCTTTGTTTGTCTCCCTCCTGTGTCTTGTCCCACGATTGCTTTGTCTATAGATTATCAATGTTTTACTTCCCCTTCACTTTTTTCTGTGTTGTTATTTTGCTTTGTTTGTCTCCCTGCTGTGTCTTGTCCCACGATTGCTTTGTCTATTGATTATCAATGTTTGATTTCCCCTTCACTTTTTTCTGTGTTATTATTTTGCTTTGTTTGTCTCCCTCCTGTGTCTTGTCCCACGATTGCGTTGTCTATTGATTATCAATGTTTGATTTCCCCTTCACTTTTTTCTGTGTTGTTATTTTGCTTTGTTTGTCTCCCTGCTGTGTCTTGTCCCACGATTGCTTTGTCTATAGATTATCAATGTTTGATTTCCCCTTCACTTTTTTCTGTGTTGTTATTTTGCTTTGTTTGTCTCCCTGCTGTGACTTGTCCCACGATTGCGTTGTCTATTGATTATCAATGTTTGATTTCCCCTTCACTTTTTTCGGTGTTGTTATTTTGCTTTGTTTGTCTCCCTCCTGTGTCTTGTCCCACGATTGCTTTGTCTATTGATTATCAATGTTTGATTTCCCCTTCACTTTGTTCTGTGTTGTTATTTTGCTTTCTTTGTCTCCCTGCTGTGTCTTGTCCCACGATTGCTTTGTCTATAGATTATCAATGTTTGATTTCCCCTTCACTTTGTTCTGTGTTGTTATTTTGCTTTGTTTGTCTCCCTGCTGTGTCTTGTCCCACGATTGCTTTGTCTATAGATTATCAATGTTTGATTTCCCCTTCACTTTGTTCTGTGTTGTTATTTTGCTTTGTTTGTCTTCCTGCTGTGTCTTGTCCCACGATTACTTTGTCTATAGATTATCAATGTTTGATTTCCCCTTCACTTTTTTCTGTGTTGTTATTTTGCTTTGTTTGTCTCCCTGCTGTTTCTTGTCCCACGAATGCTTTGTCTATAGATTATCAATGTTTGATTTCCCCTTCACTTTTTTCTGTGTTGTTATTTTGCTTTGTTTGTCTCCCTGCTGTTTCTTGTCCCACGAATGCTTTGTCTATAGACTATCAATGTTTGATTTCCACTTCACTTTGTTCTGTGTTGTTATTTTGCTTTGTTTGTCTCCCTGCTGTGTCTTGTCCCACGATTGCTTTGTCTATAGATTATCAATGTTTGATTTCCCCTTCACTTTGTTCTGTGTTGTTATTTTGCTTTGTTTGTCTTCCTGCTGTGTCTTGTCCCACGATTACTTTGTCTATAGATTATCAATGCTTGATTTCCCCTTCACTTTTTTCTGTGTTGTTATTTTGCTTTGTTTGTCTCCCTGCTGTGTCTTGTCCCACGAATGCTTTGTCTATAGATTATCAATGTTTGATTTCCCCTTCACTTTTTTCTGTGTTGTTATTTTGCTTTGTTTGTCTCCCTGCTGTTTCTTGTCCCACGATTACTTTGTCTATAGATTATCAATGTTTGATTTCCCCTTCACTTTGTTCTGTGTTGTTATTTTGCTTTGTTAGTCTCCCTGCTGTGTCTTGTCCCACGATTACTTTGTCTATAGATTATCAATGTTTGATTTCCCCTTCACTTTGTTCTGTGTTGTTATTTTGCTTTCTTTGTCTCCCTGCTGTGTCTTGTCCCACGATTGCTTTGTCTATAGATTATCAATGTTTGATTTCCCCTTCACTTTGTTCTGTGTTGTTATTTTGCTTTGTTTGTCTCCCTGCTGTGTCTTGTCCCACGATTGCTTTGTCTATAGATTATCAATGTTTGATTTCCCCTTCACTTTGTTCTGTGTTGTTATTTTGCTTTGTTTGTCTTCCTGCTGTGTCTTGTCCCACGATTACTTTGTCTATAGATTATCAATGTTTGATTTCCCCTTCACTTTTTTCTGTGTTGTTATTTTGCTTTGTTTGTCTCCCTGCTGTTTCTTGTCCCACGAATGCTTTGTCTATAGATTATCAATGTTTGATTTCCCCTTCACTTTTTTCTGTGTTGTTATTTTGCTTTGTTTGTCTCCCTGCTGTTTCTTGTCCCACGAATGCTTTGTCTATAGACTATCAATGTTTGATTTCCCCTTCACTTTGTTCTGTGTTGTTATTTTGCTTTGTTTGTCTCCCTGTTGTGTCTTGTCCCACGATTGCTTTGTCTATAGATTATCAATGTTTGATTTCCCCTTCACTTTGTTCTGTGTTGTTATTTTGCTTTGTTTGTCTTCCTGCTGTGTCTTGTCCCACGATTACTTTGTCTATAGATTATCAATGCTTGATTTCCCCTTCACTTTTTTCTGTGTTGTTATTTTGCTTTGTTTGTCTCCCTGCTGTTTCTTGTCCCACGAATGCTTTGTCTATAGATTATCAATGTTTGATTTCCCCTTCACTTTTTTCTGTGTTGTTATTTTGCTTTGTTTGTCTCCCTGCTGTTTCTTGTCCCACGAATGCTTTGTCTATAGACTATCAATGTTTGGTTTCCCCTTCACTTTGTTCTGTGTTGTTATTTTGCTTTGTTTGTCTCCCTGCTGTGTCTTGTCCCACGATTGCTTTGTCTATTGATTATCAATGTTTGATTTCCCCTTCACTTTGTTCTGTGTTGTTATTTTGCTTTGTTTGTCTCCCTCCTGTGTCTTGTCCCACGATTGCTTTGTTTATGGATTATCAATGTTTGATTTCCCCTTCACTTTTTTCTGTGTTGTTATTTTCCTTTGTTTGTCTCCCTGCTGTGTCTTGTCCCACGATTACGTTGTCTATAGATTATCAATGTTTGATTTCCCCTTCACTTTTTTCTGTGTTGTTATTTTGCTTTGTTAGTCTCCCTGCTGTGTCTTGTCCCACGATTGCTTTGTCTATAGATTATCAATGTTTGATTTCCCCTTCACTTTGTTCTGTGTTGTTATTTTGCTTTGTTTGTCTCCCAGCTGTGTCTTGTCCCACGATTGCTTTGTTTATGGATTATCAATGTTTGATTTCCCCTTCACTTTTTTCTGTGTTGTTATTTTGCTTTGTTTGTCTCCCTCCTGTGTCTTGTCCCACGATTACTTTGTCTATAGATTATCAATGTTTGATTTCCCCTTCACTTTTTTCTGTGTTGTTATTTTGCTTTGTTTGTCTCCCTGCTGTTTCTTGTCCCACGAATGCTTTGTCTATAGATTATCAATGTTTGATTTCCCCTTCACTTTTTTCTGTGTTATTATTTTGCTTTGTTTGTCTCCCTGCTGTGTCTTGTCCCACGATTGCTTTGTCTATAGATTATCAATGTTTGATTTCCCTTTCACTTTTTTCTGTGTTGTTATTTTGCTTTGTTTGTCTCCCTGCTGTGTCTTGTCCCACGATTGCTTTGTCTATTGATTATCAATGTTTGATTTCCCTTTCACTTTTTTCTGTGTTGTTATTTTGCTTTGTTTGTCTCCCTGCTGTGTCTTGTCCCACGATTGCTTTGTCTATAGATTATCAATGTTTGATTTCCCCTTCACTTTTTTCTGTGTTGTTATTTTGCTTTATTTGTCTCCCTGCTGTGTCTTGTCCCACGATTGCTTTGTCTATAGATTATCAATGTTTGATTTCCCCTTCACTTTTTTCTGTGTTGTTATTTTGCTTTGTTTGTCTCCCTGCTGTGTCTTGTCCCACGATTGCTTTGTCTATAGATTATCAATGTTTGATTTCCCCTTCACTTTTTTCTGTGTTGTTATTTTGCTTTGTTTGTCTCCCTGCTGTGACTTGTCCCACGATTGCGTTGTCTATTGATTATCAATGTTTGATTTCCCCTTCACTTTTTTCTGTGTTGTTATTTTGCTTTGTTTGTCTCCCTCCTGTGTCTTGTCCCACGATTGCTTTGTCTATAGATTATCAATGTTTGATTTCCCCTTCACTTTTTTCTGTGTTGTTATTTTGCTTTGTTTGTCTCCCTGCTGTTTCTTGTCCCACGATTACTTTGTCTATAGATTATCAATGTTTGATTTCCCCTTCACTTTGTTCTGTGTTGTTATTTTGCTTTGTTAGTCTCCCTGCTGTGTCTTGTCCCACGATTACTTTGTCTATAGATTATCAATGTTTGATTTCCCCTTCACTTTGTTCTGTGTTGTTATTTTGCTTTCTTTGTCTCCCTGCTGTGTCTTGTCCCACGATTGCTTTGTCTATAGATTATCAATGTTTGATTTCCCCTTCACTTTGTTCTGTGTTGTTATTTTGCTTTGTTTGTCTCCCTGCTGTGTCTTGTCCCACGATTGCTTTGTCTATAGATTATCAATGTTTGATTTCCCCTTCACTTTGTTCTGTGTTGTTATTTTGCTTTGTTTGTCTTCCTGCTGTGTCTTGTCCCACGATTACTTTGTCTATAGATTATCAATGTTTGATTTCCCCTTCACTTTTTTCTGTGTTGTTATTTTGCTTTGTTTGTCTCCCTGCTGTTTCTTGTCCCACGAATGCTTTGTCTATAGATTATCAATGTTTGATTTCCCCTTCACTTTTTTCTGTGTTGTTATTTTGCTTTGTTTGTCTCCCTGCTGTTTCTTGTCCCACGAATGCTTTGTCTATAGACTATCAATGTTTGATTTCCCCTTCACTTTGTTCTGTGTTTTTATTTTGCTTTGTTTGTCTCCCTGTTGTGTCTTGTCCCACGATTGCTTTGTCTATAGATTATCAATGTTTGATTTCCCCTTCACTTTGTTCTGTGTTGTTATTTTGCTTTGTTTGTCTTCCTGCTGTGTCTTGTCCCACGATTACTTTGTCTATAGATTATCAATGCTTGATTTCCCCTTCACTTTTTTCTGTGTTGTTATTTTGCTTTGTTTGTCTCCCTGCTGTTTCTTGTCCCACGAATGCTTTGTCTATAGATTATCAATGTTTGATTTCCCCTTCACTTTTTTCTGTGTTGTTATTTTGCTTTGTTTGTCTCCCTGCTGTTTCTTGTCCCACGAATGCTTTGTCTATAGACTATCAATGTTTGATTTCCCCTTCACTTTGTTCTGTGTTGTTATTTTGCTTTGTTTGTCTCCCTGCTGTGTCTTGTCCCACGATTGCTTTGTCTATTGATTATCAATGTTTGATTTCCCCTTCACTTTGTTCTGTGTTGTTATTTTGCTTTGTTTGTCTCCCTCCTGTGTCTTGTCCCACGATTGCTTTGTTTATGGATTATCAATGTTTGATTTCCCCTTCACTTTTTTCTGTGTTGTTATTTTCCTTTGTTTGTCTCCCTGCTGTGTCTTGTCCCACGATTGCGTTGTCTATTGATTATCAATGTTTGATTTCCCCTTCACTTTTTTCTGTGTTATTATTTTGCTTTGTTTGTCTCCCTCCTGTGTCTTGTCCCACGATTGCGTTGTCTATTGATTATCAATGTTTGATTTCCCCTTCACTTTTTTCTGTGTTGTTATTTTGCTTTGTTTGTCTCCCTCCTGTGTCTTGTCCCACGATTGTTTTGTCTATAGATTATCAATGTTTGACTTCCCCTTCACTTTTTTCTGTGTTGTTATTTTGCTTTGTTTGTCTCCCTGCTGTGTCTTGTCCCACGATTGCTTTGTCTATTGATTATCAATGTTTGATTTCCCCTTCACTTTTTTCTGTGTTATTATTTTGCTTTGTTTGTCTCCCTCCTGTGTCTTGTCCCACGATTGCGTTGTCTATTGATTATCAATGTTTGATTTCCCCTTCACTTTTTTCTGTGTTGTTATTTTGCTTTGTTTGTCTCCCTGCTGTGTCTTGTCCCACGATTGCTTTGTCTATAGATTATCGATGTTTGATTTCCCCTTCACTTTTTTCTGTGTTGTTATTTTGCTTTGTTTGTCTCCCTGCTGTGACTTGTCCCACGATTGCGTTGTCTATTGATTATCAATGTTTGATTTCCCCTTCACTTTTTTCTGTGTTGTTATTTTGCTTTGTTTGTCTCCCTCCTGTGTCTTGTCCCACGATTGCTTTGTCTATTGATTATCAATGTTTGATTTCCCCTTCACTTTGTTCTGTGTTGTTATTTTGCTTTCTTTGTCTCCCTGCTGTGTCTTGTCCCACGATTGCTTTGTCTATAGATTATCAATGTTTGATTTCCCCTTCACTTTGTTCTGTGTTGTTATTTTGCTTTGTTTGTCTTCCTGCTGTGTCTTGTCCCACGATTACTTTGTCTATAGATTATCAATGTTTGATTTCCCCTTCACTTTTTTCTGTGTTGTTATTTTGCTTTGTTTGTCTCCCTGCTGTTTCTTGTCCCACGAATGCTTTGTCTATAGATTATCAATGTTTGATTTCCCCTTCACTTTTTTCTGTGTTGTTATTTTGCTTTGTTTGTCTCCCTGCTGTTTCTTGTCCCACGAATGCTTTGTCTATAGATTATCAATG
Source organism: Bathymodiolus septemdierum (assembly GCA_963383655.1). Classification (NCBI taxonomy): domain Eukaryota; kingdom Metazoa; phylum Mollusca; class Bivalvia; order Mytilida; family Modiolidae; genus Bathymodiolus; species Bathymodiolus septemdierum. The sequence goes on from OY726525.1 coordinate 83,853,974, forward strand.
TTTGATTTCCCCTTCACTTTGTTCTGTGTTGTTATTTTGCTTTGTTTGTCTCCCTGCTGTGTCTTGTCCCACGATTGCTTTGTCTATAGATTATCAATGTTTGATTTCCCCTTCACTTTGTTCTGTGTTGTTATTTTGCTTTGTTTGTCTTCCTGCTGTGTCTTGTCCCACGATTACTTTGTCTATAGATTATCAATGCTTGATTTCCCCTTCACTTTTTTCTGTGTTGTTATTTTGCTTTGTTTGTCTCCCTGCTGTTTCTTGTCCCACGAATGCTTTGTCTATAGATTATCAATGTTTGATTTCCCCTTCACTTTTTTCTGTGTTGTTATTTTGCTTTGTTTGTCTCCCTGCTGTTTCTTGTCCCACGATTACTTTGTCTATAGATTATCAATGTTTGATTTCCCCTTCACTTTGTTCTGTGTTGTTATTTTGCTTTGTTAGTCTCCCTGCTGTGTCTTGTCCCACGATTACTTTGTCTATAGATTATCAATGTTTGATTTCCCCTTCACTTTGTTCTGTGTTGTTATTTTGCTTTCTTTGTCTCCCTGCTGTGTCTTGTCCCACGATTGCTTTGTCTATAGATTATCAATGTTTGATTTCCCCTTCACTTTGTTCTGTGTTGTTATTTTGCTTTGTTTGTCTCCCTGCTGTTTCTTGTCCCACGAATGCTTTGTCTATAGATTATCAATGTTTGATTTCCCCTTCACTTTTTTCTGTGTTGTTATTTTGCTTTGTTTGTCTCCCTGCTGTTTCTTGTCCCACGATTACTTTGTCTATAGATTATCAATGTTTGATTTCCCCTTCACTTTGTTCTGTGTTGTTATTTTGCTTTGTTAGTCTCCCTGCTGTGTCTTGTCCCACGATTACTTTGTCTATAGATTATCAATGTTTGATTTCCCCTTCACTTTGTTCTGTGTTGTTATTTTGCTTTCTTTGTCTCCCTGCTGTGTCTTGTCCCACGATTGCTTTGTCTATAGATTATCAATGTTTGATTTCCCCTTCACTTTGTTCTGTGTTGTTATTTTGCTTTGTTTGTCTCCCTGCTGTGTCTTGTCCCACGATTGCTTTGTCTATAGATTATCAATGTTTGATTTCCCCTTCACTTTGTTCTGTGTTGTTATTTTGCTTTGTTTGTCTTCCTGCTGTGTCTTGTCCCACGATTACTTTGTCTATAGATTATCAATGTTTGATTTCCCCTTCACTTTTTTCTGTGTTGTTATTTTGCTTTGTTTGTCTCCCTGCTGTTTCTTGTCCCACGAATGCTTTGTCTATAGATTATCAATGTTTGATTTCCCCTTCACTTTTTTCTGTGTTGTTATTTTGCTTTGTTTGTCTCCCTGCTGTTTCTTGTCCCACGAATGCTTTGTCTATAGACTATCAATGTTTGATTTCCCCTTCACTTTGTTCTGTGTTGTTATTTTGCTTTGTTTGTCTCCCTGTTGTGTCTTGTCCCACGATTGCTTTGTCTATAGATTATCAATGTTTGATTTCCCCTTCACTTTGTTCTGTGTTGTTATTTTGCTTTGTTTGTCTTCCTGCTGTGTCTTGTCCCACGATTACTTTGTCTATAGATTATCAATGCTTGATTTCCCCTTCACTTTTTTCTGTGTTGTTATTTTGCTTTGTTTGTCTCCCTGCTGTTTCTTGTCCCACGAATGCTTTGTCTATAGATTATCAATGTTTGATTTCCCCTTCACTTTTTTCTGTGTTGTTATTTTGCTTTGTTTGTCTCCCTGCTGTTTCTTGTCCCACGAATGCTTTGTCTATAGACTATCAATGTTTGATTTCCCCTTCACTTTGTTCTGTGTTGTTATTTTGCTTTGTTTGTCTCCCTGCTGTGTCTTGTCCCACGATTGCTTTGTCTATTGATTATCAATGTTTGATTTCCCCTTCACTTTGTTCTGTGTTGTTATTTTGCTTTGTTTGTCTCCCTCCTGTGTCTTGTCCCACGATTGCTTTGTTTATGGATTATCAATGTTTGATTTCCCCTTCACTTTTTTCTGTGTTGTTATTTTCCTTTGTTTGTCTCCCTGCTGTGTCTTGTCCCACGATTACGTTGTCTATAGATTATCAATGTTTGATTTCCCCTTCACTTTTTTCTGTGTTGTTATTTTGCTTTGTTTGTCTCCCTGCTGTGTCTTGTCCCACGATTGCTTTGTCTATAGATTATCAATGTTTGATTTCCCCTTCACTTTGTTCTGTGTTGTTATTTTACTTTGTTTGTCTCCCAGCTGTGTCTTGTCCCACGATTGCTTTGTTTATGGATTATCAATGTTTGATTTCCCCTTCACTTTTTTCTGTGTTGTTATTTTGCTTTGTTTGTCTCCCTCCTGTGTCTTGTCCCACGATTACTTTGTCTATAGATTATCAATGTTTGATTTCCCCTTCACTTTTTTCTGTGTTGTTATTTTGCTTTGTTTGTCTCCCTGCTGTTTCTTGTCCCACGAATGCTTTGTCTATAGATTATCAATGTTTGATTTCCCCTTCACTTTTTTCTGTGTTATTATTTTGCTTTGTTTGTCTCCCTGCTGTGACTTGTCCCACGATTGCTTTGTCTATAGATTATCAATGTTTGATTTCCCCTTCACTTTTTTCTGTGTTTTTATTTTGCTTTGTTTGTCTCCCTGCTGTGTCTTGTCCCACGATTGCTTTGTCTATAGATTATCAATGTTTGATTTCCCTTTCACTTTTTTCTGTGTTGTTATTTTGCTTTGTTTGTCTCCCTGCTGTGTCTTGTCCCACGATTGCTTTGTCTATAGATTATCAATGTTTGATTTCCCTTTCACTTTTTTCTGTGTTGTTATTTTGTTTTGTTTGTCTCCCTGCTGTGTCTTGTCCCACGATTGCTTTGTCTATAGATTATCAATGTTTGATTTCCCCTTCACTTTTTTCTGTGTTGTTATTTTGCTTTATTTGTCTCCCTGCTGTGTCTTGTCCCACGATTGCTTTGTCTATAGATTATCAATGTTTGATTTCCCCTTCACTTTTTTCTGTGTTGTTATTTTGCTTTGTTTGTCTCCCTGCTGTGTCTTGTCCCACGATTGCTTTGTCTATAGATTATCAATGTTTGATTTCCCCTTCACTTTTTTCTGTGTTGTTATTTTGCTTTGTTTGTCTCCCTGCTGTGACTTGTCCCACGATTGCGTTGTCTATTGATTATCAATGTTTGATTTCCCCTTCACTTTTTTCTGTGTTGTTATTTTGCTTTGTTTGTCTCCCTCCTGTGTCTTGTCCCACGATTGCTTTGTCTATAGATTATCAATGTTTGATTTCCCCTTCACTTTTTTCTGTGTTGTTATTTTGCTTTGTTTGTCTCCCTGCTGTGTCTTGTCCCACGATTGCGTTGTCTATTGATTATCAATGTTTGATTTCCCCTTCACTTTTGTCTGTGTTGTTATTTTGCTTTGTTTGTCTCCCTCCTGTGTCTTGTCCCACGATTGCTTTGTCTATTGATTATCAATGTTTGATTTCCCCTTCACTTTTTTCTGTGTTGTTATTTTGCTTTGTTTGTCTCCCTCCTGTGTCTTGTCCCACGATTGCGTTGTCTATTGATTATCAATGTTTGATTTCCCCATCACATTTTTCTGTGTTGTTATTTTGCTTTGTTTGTCTCCCTCCTGTGTCTTGTCCCACGATTGCGTTGTCTATTGATTATCAATGTTTGATTTCCCCTTCACTTTTTTCTGTGTTATTATTTTGCTTTGTTTGTCTCCCTCCTGTGTCTTGTCCCACGATTGCGTTGTCTATTGATTATCAATGTTTGATTTCCCCTTCACTTTTTTCTGTGTTGTTATTTTGCTTTGTTTGTCTCTCTCCTGTGTCTTGTCCCACGATTGCTTTGTCTATAGATTATCAATGTTTGACTTCCCCTTCACTTTTTTCTGTGTTGTTATTTTGCTTTGTTTGTCTCCCTGCTGTGTCTTGTCCCACGATTGCTTTGTCTATTGATTATCAATGTTTGATTTCCCCTTCACTTTTTTCTGTGTTATTATTTTGCTTTGTTTGTCTCCCTCCTGTGTCTTGTCCCACGATTGCGTTGTCTATTGATTATCAATGTTTGATTTCCCCTTCACTTTTTTCTGTGTTGTTATTTTGCTTTGTTTGTCTCCCTGCTGTGTCTTGTCCCACGATTGCTTTGTCTATAGATTATCAATGTTTGATTTCCCCTTCACTTTTTTCTGTGTTGTTATTTTGCTTTGTTTGTCTCCCTGCTGTGTCTTGTCCCACGATTGCTTTGTCTATAGATTATCAATGTTTGATTTCCCCTTCACTTTTTTCTGTGTTGTTATTTTGCTTTGTTTGTCTCCCTCCTGTGTCTTGTCCCACGATTGCGTTGTCTATTGATTATCAATGTTTGATTTCCCCTTCACTTTTGTCTGTGTTGTTATTTTGCTTTGTTTGTCTCCCTCCTGTGTCTTGTCCCACGATTGCTTTGTCTATTGATTATCAATGTTTGATTTCCCCTTCACTTTTTTCTTTGTTGTTATTTTGCTTTGTTTGTCTCCCTCCTGTGTCTTGTCCCACGATTGCGTTGTCTATTGATTATCAATGTTTGATTTCCCCTTCACATTTTTCTGTGTTGTTATTTTGCTTTGTTTGTCTCCCTCCTGTGTATTGTCCCACGATTGCGTTGTCTATTGATTATCAATGTTTGATTTCCCCTTCACTTTTTTCTGTGTTATTATTTTGCTTTGTTTGTCTCCCTCCTGTGTCTTGTCCCACGATTGCGTTGTCTATTGATTATCAATGTTTGATTTCCCCTTCACTTTTTTCTGTGTTGTTATTTTGCTTTGTTTGTCTCCCTCCTGTGTCTTGTCCCACGATTGCTTTGTCTATAGATTATCAATGTTTGACTTCCCCTTCACTTTTTTCTGTGTTGTTATTTTGCTTTGTTTGTCTCCCTGCTGTGTCTTGTCCCACGATTGCTTTGTCTATTGATTATCAATGTTTGATTTCCCCTTCACTTTTTTCTGTGTTATTATTTTGCTTTGTTTGTCTCCCTCCTGTGTCTTGTCCCACGATTGCGTTGTCTATTGATTATCAATGTTTGATTTCCCCTTCACTTTTTTCTGTGTTGTTATTTTGCTTTGTTTGTCTCCCTGCTGTGTCTTGTCCCACGATTGCTTTGTCTATAGATTATCAATGTTTGATTTCCCCTTCACTTTTTTCTGTGTTGTTATTTTGCTTTGTTTGTCTCCCTGTTGTGACTTGTCCCACGATTGCGTTGTCTATTGATTATCAATGTTTGATTTCCCCTTCACTTTTTTCTGTGTTGTTATTTTGCTTTGTTTGTCTCCCTCCTGTGTCTTGTCCCACGATTGCTTTGTCTATAGATTATCAATGTTTGATTTCCCCTTCACTTTTTTCTGTGTTGTTATTTTGCTTTGTTTGTCTCCCTGCTGTGTCTTGTCCCACGATTGCGTTGTCTATTGATTATCAATGTTTGATTTCCCCTTCACTTTTGTCTGTGTTGTTATTTTGCTTTGTTTGTCTCCCTGCTGTGTCTTGTCCCACGATTGCTTTGTCTATTGATTATCAATGTTTGATTTCCCCTTCACTTTGTTCTGTGTTGTTATTTTGCTTTGTTTGTCTTCCTGCTGTGTCTTGTCCCACGATTACTTTGTCTATTGATTATCAATGTTTGATTTCCCCTTCACTTTTTTCTGTGTTGTTATTTTGCTTTGTTTGTCTCCCTGCTGTTTCTTGTCCCACGAATGCTTTGTCTATAGACTATCAATGTTTGATTTCCCCTTCACTTTGTTCTGTGTTGTTATTTTGCTTTGTTTGTCTCCCTGCTGTGTCTTGTCCCACGATTGCTTTGTCTATTGATTATCAATGTTTTATTTCCCCTTCACTTTGTTCTGTGTTGTTATTTTGCTTTGTTTGTCTCCCTCCTGTGTCTTGTCCCACGATTGTTTTGTCTATGGATTATCAATGTTTGATTTCCCCTTCACTTTTTTCTGTGTTGTTATTTTCCTTTGTTTGTCTCCCTGCTGTGTCTTGTCCCACGATTACGTTGTCTATAGATTATCAATGTTTGATTTCCCCTTCACTTTTTTCTGTGTTGTTATTTTGCTTTGTTTGTCTCCCTGCTGTGTCTTGTCCCACGATTGCGTTGTCTATTGATTATCAATGTTTGATTTCCCCTTCACTTTTGTCTGTGTTGTTATTTTGCTTTGTTTGTCTCCCTCCTGTGTCTTGTCCCACGATTGCTTTGTCTATTGATTATCAATGTTTGATTTCCCCTTCACTTTTTTCTGTGTTGTTATTTTGCTTTGTTTGTCTCCCTCCTGTGTCTTGTCCCACGATTGCGTTGTCTATTGATTATCAATGTTTGATTTCCCCTTCACATTTTTCTGTGTTGTTATTTTGCTTTGTTTGTCTCCCTCCTGTGTCTTGTCCCACGATTGCGTTGTCTATTGATTATCAATGTTTGATTTCCCCTTCACTTTTTTCTGTGTTATTATTTTGCTTTGTTTGTCTCCCTCCTGTGTCTTGTCCCACGATTGCGTTGTCTATTGATTATCAATGTTTGATTTCCCCTTCACTTTTTTCTGTGTTGTTATTTTGCTTTGTTTGTCTCCCTCCTGTGTCTTGTCCCACGATTGCTTTGTCTATAGATTATCAATGTTTGACTTCCCCTTCACTTTTTTCTGTGTTGTTATTTTGCTTTGTTTGTCTCCCTGCTGTGTCTTGTCCCACGATTGCTTTGTCTATTGATTATCAATGTTTGATTTCCCCTTCACTTTTTTCTGTGTTATTATTTTGCTTTGTTTGTCTCCCTCCTGTGTCTTGTCCCACGATTGCGTTGTCTATTGATTATCAATGTTTGATTTCCCCTTCACTTTTTTCTGTGTTGTTATTTTGCTTTGTTTGTCTCCCTGCTGTGTCTTGTCCCACGATTGCTTTGTCTATTGATTATCAATGTTTGATTTCCCCTTCACTTTTTTCTGTGTTGTTATTTTGCTTTGTTTGTCTCCCTGCTGTGACTTGTCCCACGATTGCGTTGTCTATTGATTATCAATGTTTGATTTCCCCTTCACTTTTTTCTGTGTTGTTATTTTGCTTTGTTTGTCTCCCTCCTGTGTCTTGTCCCACGATTGCTTTGTCTATAGATTATCAATGTTTGATTTCCCCTTCACTTTTTTCTGTGTTGTTATTTTGCTTTGTTTGTCTCCCTGCTGTGTCTTGTCCCACGATTGCGTTGTCTATTGATTATCAATGTTTTATTTCCCCTTCACTTTTGTCTGTGTTGTTATTTTGCTTTGTTTGTCTCCCTGCTGTGTCTTGTCCCACGATTGCTTTGTCTATTGATTATCAATGTTTGATTTCCCCTTCACTTTGTTCTGTGTTGTTATTTTGCTTTGTTTGTCTTCCTGCTGTGTCTTGTCCCACGATTACTTTGTCTATTGATTATCAATGTTTGATTTCCCCTTCACTTTTTTCTGTGTTGTTATTTTGCTTTGTTTGTCTCCCTGCTGTTTCTTGTCCCACGAATGCTTTGTCTATAGACTATCAATGTTTGATTTCCCCTTCACTTTGTTCTGTGTTGTTATTTTGCTTTGTTAGTCTCCCTGCTGTGTCTTGTCCCACGATTGCTTTGTCTATAGATTATCAATGTTTGATTTCCCCTTCACTTTGTTCTGTGTTGTTATTTTGCTTTGTTTATCTCCCAGCTGTGTCTTGTCCCACGATTGCTTTGTTTATGGATTATCAATGTTTGATTTCCCCTTCACTTTTTTCTGTGTTGTTATTTTGCTTTGTTTGTCTCCCTCCTGTGTCTTGTCCCACGATTACTTTGTCTATAGATTATCAATGTTTGATTTCCCCTTCACTTTGTTCTGTGTTGTTATTTTGCCTTGTTTCTCTCCCTGCTGTGTCTTGTCCCACGATTGCTTTGTCTATAGATTATCAATGTTTGATTTCCCCTTCACTTTTTTCTGTGTTGTTATTTTGCTTTGTTTGTCTCCCTGCTGTTTCTTGTCCCACGAATGCTTTGTCTATAGATTATCAATGTTTGATTTCCACTTCACTTTTTTCTGTGTTATTATTTTGCTTTGTTTGTCTCCCTGCTCTGTCTTGTCCCACGATTGCTTTGTCTATAGATTATCAATGTTTGATTTCCCCTTCACTTTTTTCTGTGTTGTTATTTTGCTTTGTTAGTCTCCCTGCTGTGTCTTGTCCCACGATTGCTTTGTCTATAGATTATCAATGTTTGATTTCCCCTTCACTTTTTCTGTGTTATTATTTTGCTTTGTTTGTCTCCCTGCTGTGTCTTGTCCTACGATTGCTTTGTCTATAGATTATCAATGTTTGATTTCCCTTTCACTTTTTTCTGTGTTGTTATTTTGCTTTGTTTGTCTCCCTGCTGTGTCTTGTCCCACGATTGCTTTGTCTATAGATTATCAATGTTTGATTTCCCTTTCACTTTTTTCTGTGTTGTTATTTTGCTTTGTTTGTCTCCCTGCTGTGTCTTGTCCCACGATTGCTTTGTCTATAGATTATCAATGTTTGATTTCCCCTTCACTTTTTTCCGTGTTGTTATTTTGCTTTATTTGTCTCCCTGCTGTGTCTTGTCCCACGATTGCTTTGTCTATAGATTATCAATGTTTGATTTCCCCTTCACTTTTTTCTGTGTTGTTATTTTGCTTTGTTTGTCTCCCTGCTGTGTCTTGTCCCACGATTGCTTTGTCTATTGATTATCAATGTTTGATTTCCCCTTCACTTTTTTCTGTGTTGTTATTTTGCTTTGTTTGTCTCCCTGCTGTGACTTGTCCCACGATTGCGTTGTCTATTGATTATCAATGTTTGATTTCCCCTTCACTTTTTTCTGTGTTGTTATTTTGCTTTGTTTGTCTCCCTCCTGTGTCTTTTCCCACGATTGCTTTGTCTATAGATTATCAATGTTTGATTTCCCCTTCACTTTTTTCTGTGTTGTTATTTTGCTTTGTTTCTCTCCCTGCTGTGTCTTGTCCCACGATTGCGTTGTCTATTGATTATCAATGTTTGATTTCCCCTTCACTTTTGTCTGTGTTGTTATTTTGCTTTGTTTGTCTCCCTCCTGTGTCTTGTCCCACGATTGCTTTGTCTATTGATTATCAATGTTTGATTTCCCCTTCACTTTTTTCTGTGTTGTTATTTTGCTTTGTTTGTCTCCCTCCTGTGTCTTGTCCCACGATTGCGTTGTCTATTGATTATCAATGTTTGATTTCCCCTTCACTTTTTTCTGTGTTGTTATTTTGCTTTGTTTGTCTCCCTGCTGTGTCTTGTCCCACGATTGCGTTGTCTATTGATTATCAATGTTTGATTTCCCCTTCACTTTTTTCTGTGTTGTTATTTTGCTTTGTTTGTCTCCCTGCTGTGTCTTGTCCCACGATTGCTTTGTCTATTGATTATCAATGTTTGATTTCCCCTTCACTTTTTTCTGTGTTATTATTTTGCTTTGTTTGTCTCCCTCCTGTGTCTTGTCCCACGATTGCGTTGTCTATTGATTATCAATGTTTGATTTCCCCTTCACTTTTTTCTGTGTTGTTATTTTGCTTTGTTTGTCTCCCTGCTGTGTCTTGTCCCACGATTGCTTTGTCTATAGATTATCAATGTTTGATTTCCCCTTCACTTTTTTCTGTGTTGTTATTTTGCTTTGTTTGTCTCCCTGCTGTGACTTGTCCCACGATTGCGTTGTCTATTGATTATCAATGTTTGATTTCCCCTTCACTTTTTTCTGTGTTGTTATTTTGCTTTGTTTGTCTCCCTCCTGTGTCTTGTCACACGATTGCTTTGTCTATAGATTATCAATGTTTGATTTCCCCTTCACTTTTTTCTGTGTTGTTATTTTGCTTTGTTTGTCTCCCTGCTGTGTCTTGTCCCACGATTGCGTTGTCTATTGATTATCAATGTTTGATTTCCCCTTCACTTTTGTCTGTGTTGTTATTTTGCTTTGTTTGTCTCCCTGCTGTGTCTTGTCCCACGATTGCTTTGTCTATTGATTATCAATGTTTGATTTCCCCTTCACTTTTTTCTGTGTTGTTATTTTGCTTTGTTTGTCTCCCTCCTGTGTCTTGTCCCACGATTGCGTTGTCTATTGATTATCAATGTTTGATTTCCCCTTCACTTTTTTCTGTGTTGTTATTTTGCTTTGTTTGTCTCCCTGCTGTGTCTTGTCCCACGATTGCGTTGTCTATTGATTATCAATGTTTGATTTCCCCTTCACTTTTTTCTGTGTTATTATTTTGCTTTGTTTGTCTCCCTCCTGTGTCTTGTCCCACGATTGCGTTGTCTATTGATTATCAATGTTTGATTTCCCCTTCACTTTGTTCTGTGTTGTTATTTTGCTTTGTTTGTCTCCCTGCTGTGTCTTGTCCCACGATTGCTTTGTCTATAGATTATCAATGTTTGATTTCCCCTTCACTTTGTTCTGTGTTGTTATTTTGCTTTGTTTGTCTTCCTGCTGTGTCTTGTCCCACGATTACTTTGTCTATAGATTATCAATGTTTGATTTCCCCTTCACTTTTTTCTGTGTTGTTATTTTGCTTTGTTTGTCTCCCTGCTGTTTCTTGTCCCACGAATGCTTTGTCTATAGATTATCAATGTTTGATTTCCCCTTCACTTTTTTCTGTGTTGTTATTTTGCTTTGTTTGTCTCCCTGCTGTTTCTTGTCCCACGAATGCTTTGTCTATAGACTATCAATGTTTGATTTCCCCTTCACTTTGTTCTGTGTTGTTATTTTGCTTTGTTTGTCTCCCTGCTGTGTCTTGTCCCACGATTGCTTTGTCTATAGATTATCAATGTTTGATTTCCCCTTCACTTTGTTCTGTGTTGTTATTTTGCTTTGTTTGTCTTCCTGCTGTGTCTTGTCCCACGATTACTTTGTCTATAGATTATCAATGCTTGATTTTCCCTTCAATTTTTTCTGTGTTGTTATTTTGCTTTGTTTGTCTCCCTGCTGTTTCTTGTCCCACGAATGCTTTGTCTATAGATTATCAATGTTTGATTTCCCCTTCACTTTTTTCTGTGTTGTTATTTTGCTTTGTTTGTCTCCCTGCTGTTTCTTGTCCCACGATTACTTTGTCTATAGATTATCAATGTTTGATTTCCCCTTCACTTTGTTCTGTGTTGTTATTTTGCTTTGTTAGTCTCCCTGCTGTGTCTTGTCCCACGATTACTTTGTCTATAGATTATCAATGTTTGATTTCCCCTTCACTTTGTTCTGTGTTGTTATTTTGCTTTGTTTGTCTCCCTGCTGTGTCTTGTCCCACGATTGCTTTGTCTATAGATTATCAATGTTTGATTTCCCCTTCACTTTGTTCTGTGTTGTTATTTTGCTTTGTTTGTCTCCCTGCTGTGTCTTGTCCCACGATTGCTTTGTCTATTGATTATCAATGTTTGATTTCCCCTTCACTTTTTTCCGTGTTGTTATTTTGCTCTATTTGTCTCCCTGCTGTGTCTTGTCCCACGATTGCTTTGTCTATAGATTATCAATGTTTGATTTCCCCTTCACTTTTTTCTGTGTTGTTATTTTGCTTTGTTTGTCTCCCTGCTGTGTCTTGTCCCACGATTGCTTTGTCTATAGATTATCAATGTTTGATTTCCCCTTCACTTTTTTCTGTGTTTTTATTTTGCTTTGTTAGTCTCCCTGCTGTGTCTTGTCCCACGATTGCTTTGTCTATAGATTATCAATGTTTGATTTCCCCTTCACTTTTTTCTGTGTTTTTATTTTGCTTTGTTTGTCTCCCTGCTGTGTCTTGTCCCACGATTGCTTTGTCTATAGATTATCAATGTTTGATTTCCCTTTCACTTTTTTCTGTGTTGTTATTTTGCTTTGTTTGTCTCCCTGCTGTGTCTTGTCCCACGATTGCTTTGTCTATAGATTATCAATGTTTTATTTCCCTTTCACTTTTTTCTGTGTTGTTATTTTGCTTTGTTTGTCTCCCTGCTGTGTCTTGTCCCACGATTGCTTTGTCTATAGATTATCAATGTTTGATTTCCCCTTCACTTTTTTCTGTGTTGTTATTTTGCTTTATTTGTCTCCCTGCTGTGTCTTGTCCCACGATTGCTTTGTCTATAGATTATCAATGTTTGATTTCCCCTTCACTTTTTTCTGTGTTGTTATTTTGCTTTGTTTGTCTCCCTGCTGTGTCTTGTCCCACGATTGCTTTGTCTATAGATTATCAATGTTTGATTTCCCCTTCACTTTTTCTGTGTTGTTATTTTGCTTTGTTTGTCTCCCTGCTGTGACTTGTCCCACGATTGCGTTGTCTATTGATTATCAATGTTTGATTTCCCCTTCACTTTTGTCTGTGTTGTTATTTTGCTTTGTTTGTCTCCCTCCTGTGTCTTGTCCCACGATTGCTTTGTCTATTGATTATCAATGTTTGATTTCCCCTTCACTTTGTTCTGTGTTGTTATTTTGCTTTGTTTGTCTTCCTGCTGTGTCTTGTCCCACGATTACTTTGTCTATAGATTATCAATGTTTGATTTCCCCTTCACTTTTTTCTGTGTTGTTATTTTGCTTTGTTTGTCTCCCTGCTGTTTCTTGTCCCACGAATGCTTTGTCTATAGATTATCAATGTTTGATTTCCCCTTCACTTTTTTCTGTGTTGTTATTTTGCTTTGTTTGTCTCCCTGCTGTTTCTTGTCCCACGAATGCTTTGTCTATAGACTATCAATGTTTGATTTCCCCTTCACTTTGTTCTGTGTTGTTATTTTGCTTTGTTTGTCTCCCTGCTGTGTCTTGTCCCACGATTGCTTTGTCTATAGATTATCAATGTTTGATTTCCCCTTCACTTTGTTCTGTGTTGTTATTTTGCTTTGTTTGTCTTCCTGCTGTGTCTTGTCCCACGATTACTTTGTCTATAGATTATCAATGCTTGATTTCCCCTTCACTTTTTTCTGTGTTGTTATTTTGCTTTGTTTGTCTCCCTGCTGTTTCTTGTCCCACGAATGCTTTGTCTATAGATTATCAATGTTTGATTTCCCCTTCACTTTTTTCTGTGTTGTTATTTTGCTTTGTTTGTCTCCCTGCTGTTTCTTGTCCGACGATTACTTTGTCTATAGATTATCAATGTTTGATTTCCCCTTCACTTTGTTCTGTGTTGTTATTTTGCTTTGTTAGTCTCCCTGCTGTGTCTTGTCCCACGATTACTTTGTCTATAGATTATCAATGTTTGATTTCCCCTTCACTTTGTTCTGTGTTGTTATTTTGCTTTCTTTGTCTCCCTGCTGTGTCTTGTCCCACGATTGCTTTGTCTATAGATTATCAATGTTTGATTTCCCCTTCACTTTGTTCTGTGTTGTTATTTTGCTTTGTTTGTCTCCCTGCTGTGTCTTGTCCCACGATTGCTTTGTCTATAGATTATCAATGTTTGATTTCCCCTTCACTTTGTTCTGTGTTGTTATTTTGATTTGTTTGTCTTCCTGCTGTGTCTTGTCCCACGATTACTTTGTCTATAGATTATCAATGCTTGATTTCCCCTTCACTTTTTTCTGTGTTGTTATTTTGCTTTGTTTGTCTCCCTGCTGTTTCTTGTCCCACGAATGCTTTGTCTATAGATTATCAATGTTTGATTTCCCCTTCACTTTGTTCTGTGTTGTTATTTTGATTTGTTTGTCTTCCTGCTGTGTCTTGTCCCACGATTACTTTGTCTATAGATTATCAATGTTTGATTTCCCCTTCACTTTGTTCTGTGTTGTTATTTTGCTTTGTTTGTCTCCCTGTTGTGTCTTGTCCCACGATTGCTTTGTCTATAGATTATCAATGTTTGATTTCCCCTTCACTTTGTTCTGTGTTGTTATTTTGCTTTGTTTGTCTTCCTGCTGTGTCTTGTCCCACGATTACTTTGTCTATAGATTATCAATGCTTGATTTCCCCTTCACTTTTTTCTGTGTTGTTATTTTGCTTTGTTTGTCTCCCTGCTGTTTCTTGTCCCACGAATGCTTTGTCTATAGATTATCAATGTTTGATTTCCCCTTCACTTTTTTCTGTGTTGTTATTTTGCTTTGTTTGTCTCCCTGCTGTTTCTTGTCCCACGAATGCTTTGTCTATAGACTATCAATGTTTGATTTCCCCTTCACTTTGTTCTGTGTTGTTATTTTGCTTTGTTTGTCTCCCTGCTGTGTCTTGTCCCACGATTGCTTTGTCTATTGATTATCAATGTTTGATTTCCCCTTCACTTTGTTCTGTGTTGTTATTTTGCTTTGTTTGTCTCCCTCCTGTGTCTTGTCCCACGATTGCTTTGTTTATGGATTATCAATGTTTGATTTCCCCTTCACTTTTTTCTGTGTTGTTATTTTCCTTTGTTTGTCTCCCTGCTGTGTCTTGTCCCACGATTACGTTGTCTATAGATTATCAATGTTTGATTTCCCCTTCACTTTTTTCTGTGTTGTTATTTTGCTTTGTTAGTCTCCCTGCTGTGTCTTGTCCCACGATTGCTTTGTCTATAGATTATCAATGTTTGATTTCCCCTTCACTTTGTTCTGTGTTGTTATTTTGCTTTGTTTGTCTCCCAGCTGTGTCTTGTCCCACGATTGCTTTGTTTATGGATTATCAATGTTTGATTTCCCCTTCACTTTTTTCTGTGTTGTTATTTTGCTTTGTTTGTCTCCCTCCTGTGTCTTGTCCCACGATTACTTTGTCTATAGATTATCAATGTTTGATTTCCCCTTCACTTTTTTCTGTGTTGTTATTTTGCTTTGTTTGTCTCCCTGCTGTTTCTTGTCCCACGAATGCTTTGTCTATAGACTATCAATGTTTGATTTCCCCTTCACTTTGTTCTGTGTTGTTATTTTGCTTTGTTTGTCTCCCTGCTGTGTCTTGTCCCACGATTGCTTTGTCTATTGATTATCAATGTTTGATTTCCCCTTCACTTTGTTCTGTGTTGTTATTTTGCTTTGTTTGTCTCCCTCCTGTGTCTTGTCCCACGATTGCTTTGTTTATGGATTATCAATGTTTGATTTCCCCTTCACTTTTTTCTGTGTTGTTATTTTCCTTTGTTTGTCTCCCTGCTGTGTCTTGTCCCACGATTACGTTGTCTATAGATTATCAATGTTTGATTTCCCCTTCACTTTTTTCTGTGTTGTTATTTTGCTTTGTTAGTCTCCCTGCTGTGTCTTGTCCCACGATTGCTTTGTCTATAGATTATCAATGTTTGATTTCCCCTTCACTTTGTTCTGTGTTGTTATTTTGCTTTGTTTGTCTCCCAGCTGTGTCTTGTCCCACGATTGCTTTGTTTATGGATTATCAATGTTTGATTTCCCCTTCACTTTTTTCTGTGTTGTTATTTTGCTTTGTTTGTCTCCCTCCTGTGTCTTGTCCCACGATTACTTTGTCTATAGATTATCAATGTTTGATTTCCCCTTCACTTTTTTCTGTGTTGTTATTTTGCTTTGTTTGTCTCCCTGCTGTTTCTTGTCCCACGAATGCTTTGTCTATAGATTATCAATGTTTGATTTCCCCTTCACTTTTTTCTGTGTTATTATGTTGCTTTGTTTGTCTCCCTGCTGTGTCTTGTCCCACGATTGCTTTGTCTATAGATTATCAATGTTTGATTTCCCCTTCACTTTTTTCTGTGTTGTTATTTTGCTTTGTTAGTCTCCCTGCTGTGTCTTGTCCCACGATTGCTTTGTCTATAGATTATCAATGTTTGATTTCCCCTTCACTTTTTTCTGTGTTTTTATTTTGCTTTGTTTGTCTCCCTGCTGTGTCTTGTCCCACGATTGCTTTGTCTATAGATTATCAATGTTTGATTTCCCTTTCACTTTTTTCTGTGTTGTTATTTTGCTTTGTTTGTCTCCCTGCTGTGTCTTGTCCCACGATTGCTTTGTCTATAGATTATCAATGTTTGATTTCCCTTTCACTTTTTTCTGTGTTGTTATTTTGCTTTGTTTGTCTCCCTGCTGTGTCTTGTCCCACGATTGCTTTGTCTATAGATTATCAATGTTTGATTTCCCCTTCACTTTTTTCTGTGTTGTTATTTTGCTTTATTTGTCTCCCTGCTGTGTCTTGTCCCACGATTGCTTTGTCTATAGATTATCAATGTTTGATTTCCCCTTCACTTTTTTCTGTGTTGTTATTTTGCTTTGTTTGTCTCCCTGCTGTGTCTTGTCCCACCATTGCTTTGTCTATAGATTATCAATGTTTGATTTCCCCTTCACTTTTTTCTGTGTTGTTATTTTGCTTTGTTTGTCTCCCTGCTGTGACTTGTCCCACGATTGCGTTGTCTATTGATTATCAATGTTTGATTTCCCCTTCACTTGTTTCTGTGTTGTTATTTTGCTTTGTTTGTCTCCCTCCTGTGTCTTGTCCCACGATTGCTTTGTCTATAGATTATCAATGTTTGATTTCCCCTTCACTTTTTTCTGTGTTGTTATTTTGCTTTGTTTGTCTCCCTGCTGTGTCTTGTCCCACGATTGCGTTGTCTATTGATTATCAATGTTTGATTTCCCCTTCACTTTTGTCTGTGTTGTTATTTTGCTTTGTTTGTCTCCCTCCTGTGTCTTGTCCCACGATTGCTTTGTCTATTGATTATCAATGTTTGATTTCCCCTTCACTTTTTTCTGTGTTGTTATTTTGCTTTGTTTGTCTCCCTCCTGTGTCTTGTCCCACGATTGCGTTGTCTATTGATTATCAATGTTTGATTTCCCCTTCACATGTTTCTGTGTTGTTATTTTGCTTTGTTTGTCTCCCTCCTGTGTCTTGTCCCACGATTGCGTTGTCTATTGATTATCAATGTTTGATTTCCCCTTCACTTTTTTCTGTGTTATTATTTTGCTTTGTTTGTCTCCCTCCTGTGTCTTGTCCCACGATTGCGTTGTCTATTGATTATCAATGTTTGATTTCCCCTTCACTTTTTTCTGTGTTGTTATTTTGCTTTGTTTGTCTCCCTCCTGTGTCTTGTCACACGATTGCTTTGTCTATAGATTATCAATGTTTGACTTCCCCTTCACTTTTTTCTGTGTTGTTATTTTGCTTTGTTTGTCTCCCTGCTGTGTCTTGTCCCACGATTGCTTTGTCTATTGATTATCAATGTTTGATTTCCCCTTCACTTTTTTCTGTGTTATTATTTTGCTTTGTTTGTCTCCCTCCTGTGTCTTGTCCCACGATTGCGTTGTCTATTGATTATCAATGTTTGATTTCCCCTTCACTTTTTTCTGTGTTGTTATTTTGCTTTGTTTGTCTCCCTGCTGTGTCTTGTCCCACGATTGCTTTGTCTATAGATTATCAATGTTTGATTTCCCCTTCACTTTTTTCTGTGTTGTTATTTTGCTTTGTTTGTCTCCCTGCTGTGACTTGTCCCACGATTGCGTTGTCTATTGATTATCAATGTTTGATTTCCCCTTCACTTTTTTCTGTGTTGTTATTTTGCTTTGTTTGTCTCCCTCCTGTGTCTTGTCCCACGATTGCTTTGTCTATAGATTATCAATGTTTGATTTCCCCTTCACTTTTTTCTGTGTTGTTATTTTGCTTTGTTTGTCTCCCTGCTGTGTCTTGTCCCATGATTGCGTTGTCTATTGATTATCAATGTTTGATTTCCCCTTCACTTTTGTCTGTGTTGTTATTTTGCTTTGTTTGTCTCCCTGCTGTGTCTTGTCCCACGATTGCTTTGTCTATTGATTATCAATGTTTGATTTCCCCTTCACTTTGTTCTGTGTTGTTATTTTGCTTTGTTTGTCTTCCTGCTGTGTCTTGTCCCACGATTACTTTGTCTATTGATTATCAATGTTTGATTTCCCCTTCACTTTTTTCTGTGTTGTTATTTTGCTTTGTTTGTCTCCCTGCTGTTTCTTGTCCCACGAATGCTTTGTCTATAGACTATCAATGTTTGATTTCCCCTTCACTTTGTTCTGTGTTGTTATTTTGCTTTGTTTGTCTCCCTGCTGTGTCTTGTCCCACGATTGCTTTGTCTATTGATTATCAATGTTTGATTTCCCCTTCACTTTGTTCTGTGTTGTTATTTTGCTTTGTTTGTCTCCCTCCTGTGTCTTGTCCCACGATTGTTTTGTTTATGGATTATCAATGTTTGATTTCCCCTTCACTTTTTTCTGTGTTGTTATTTTCCTTTGTTTGTCTCCCTGCTGTGTCTTGTCCCACGATTACGTTGTCTATAGATTATCAATGTTTGATTTCCCCTTCACTTTTTTCTGTGTTGTTATTTTGCTTTGTTAGTCTCCCTGCTGTGTCTTGTCCCACGATTGCTTTGTCTATAGATTATCAATGTTTGATTTCCCCTTCACTTTGTTCTGTGTTGTTATTTTGCTTTGTTTATCTCCCAGCTGTGTCTTGTCCCACGATTGCTTTGTTTATGGATTATCAATGTTTGATTTCCCCTTCACTTTTTTCTGTGTTGTTATTTTGCTTTGTTTGTCTCCCTCCTGTGTCTTGTCCCACGATTACTTTGTCTATAGATTATCAATGTTTGATTTCCCCTTCACTTTGTTCTGTGTTGTTATTTTGCCTTGTTTCTCTCCCTGCTGTGTCTTGTCCCACGATTGCTTTGTCTATAGATTATCAATGTTTGATTTCCCCTTCACTTTTTTCTGTGTTGTTATTTTGCTTTGTTTGTCTCCCTGCTGTTTCTTGTCCCACGAATGCTTTGTCTATAGATTATCAATGTTTGATTTCCCCTTCACTTTTTTCTGTGTTATTATTTTGCTTTGTTTGTCTCCCTGCTCTGTCTTGTCCCACGATTGCTTTGTCTATAGATTATCAATGTTTGATTTCCCCTTCACTTTTTTCTGTGTTGTTATTTTGCATTGTTAGTCTCCCTGCTGTGTCTTGTCCCACGATTGCTTTGTCTATAGATTATCAATGTTTGATTTCCCCTTCACTTTTTCTGTGTTATTATTTTGCTTTGTTTGTCTCCCTGCTGTGTCTTGTCCTACGATTGCTTTGTCTATAGATTATCAATGTTTGATTTCCCTTTCACTTTTTTCTGTGTTGTTATTTTGCTTTGTTTGTCTCCCTGATGTGTCTTGTCCCACGATTGCTTTGTCTATAGATTATCAATGTTTGATTTCCCTTTCACTTTTTTCTGTGTTGTTATTTTGCTTTGTTTGTCTCCCTGCTGTGTCTTGTCCCACGATTGCTTTGTCTATTGATTATCAATGTTTGATTTCCCCTTCACTTTTTTCCGTGTTGTTATTTTGCTCTATTTGTCTCCCTGCTGTGTCTTGTCCCACGATTGCTTTGTCTATAGATTATCAATGTTTGATTTCCCCTTCACTTTTTTCTGTGTTGTTATTTTGCTTTGTTTGTCTCCCTGCTGTGTCTTGTCCCACGATTGCTTTGTCTATTGATTATCAATGTTTGATTTCCCCTTCACTTTTTTCTGTGTTGTTATTTTGCTTTGTTTGTCTCCCTGCTGTGACTTGTCCCACGATTGCGTTGTCTATTGATTATCAATGTTTGATTTCCCCTTCACTTTTTTCTGTGTTGTTATTTTGCTTTGTTTGTCTCCCTCCTGTGTCTTTTCCCACGATTGCTTTGTCTATAGATTATCAATGTTTGATTTCCCCTTCACTTTTTTCTGTGTTGTTATTTTGCTTTGTTTGTCTCCCTGCTGTGTCTTGTCCCACGATTGCGTTGTCTATTGATTATCAATGTTTGATTTCCCCTTCACTTTTGTCTGTGTTGTTATTTTGCTTTGTTTGTCTCCCTCCTGTGTCTTGTCCCACGATTGCTTTGTCTATTGATTATCAATGTTTGATTTCCCCTTCACTTTTTTCTGTGTTGTTATTTTGCTTTGTTTGTCTCCCTCCTGTGTCTTGTCCCACGATTGCGTTGTCTATTGATTATCAATGTTTGATTTCCCCTTCACTTTTTTCTGTGTTGTTATTTTGCTTTGTTTGTCTCCCTGCTGTGTCTTGTCCCACGATTGCGTTGTCTATTGATTATCAATGTTTGATTTCCCCTTCACTTTTTTCTGTGTTATTATTTTGCTTTGTTTGTCTCCCTCCTGTGTCTTGTCCCACGATTGCGTTGTCTATTGATTATCAATGTTTGATTTCCCCTTCACTTTTTTCTGTGTTGTTATTTTGCTTTGTTTGTCTCCCTCCTGTGTCTTGTCCCACGATTGCTTTGTCTATAGATTATCAATGTTTGACTTCCCCTTCACTTTTTTCTGTGTTGTTATTTTGCTTTGTTTGTCTCCCTG
This sequence comes from Bathymodiolus septemdierum, assembly GCA_963383655.1. Taxonomy (NCBI): domain Eukaryota; kingdom Metazoa; phylum Mollusca; class Bivalvia; order Mytilida; family Modiolidae; genus Bathymodiolus; species Bathymodiolus septemdierum. Next base: position 83,874,124 of record OY726525.1, read on the forward strand.
CTGTGTCTTGTCCCACGATTGCTTTGTCTATTGATTATCAATGTTTGATTTCCCCTTCACTTTTTTCTGTGTTATTATTTTGCTTTGTTTGTCTCCCTCCTGTGTCTTGTCCCACGATTGCGTTGTCTATTGATTATCAATGTTTGATTTCCCCTTCACTTTTTTCTGTGTTGTTATTTTGCTTTGTTTGTCTCCCTGCTGTGTCTTGTCCCACGATTGCTTTGTCTATAGATTATCAATGTTTGATTTCCCCTTCACTTTTTTCTGTGTTGTTATTTTGCTTTGTTTGTCTCCCTGCTGTGACTTGTCCCACGATTGCGTTGTCTATTGATTATCAATGTTTGATTTCCCCTTCACTTTTTTCTGTGTTGTTATTTTGCTTTGTTTGTCTCCCTCCTGTGTCTTGTCCCACGATTGCTTTGTCTATAGATTATCAATGTTTGATTTCCCCTTCACTTTTTTCTGTGTTGTTATTTTGCTTTGTTTGTCTCCCTGCTGTGTCTTGTCCCACGATTGCGTTGTCTATTGATTATCAATGTTTGATTTCCCCTTCACTTTTGTCTGTGTTGTTATTTTGCTTTGTTTGTCTCCCTGCTGTGTCTTGTCCCACGATTGCTTTGTCTATTGATTATCAATGTTTGATTTCCCCTTCACTTTTTTCTGTGTTGTTATTTTGCTTTGTTTGTCTCCCTCCTGTGTCTTGTCCCACGATTGCGTTGTCTATTGATTATCAATGTTTGATTTCCCCTTCACTTTTTTCTGTGTTGTTATTTTGCTTTGTTTGTCTCCCTGCTGTGTCTTGTCCCACGATTGCGTTGTCTATTGATTATCAATGTTTGATTTCCCCTTCACTTTTTTCTGTGTTATTATTTTGCTTTGTTTGTCTCCCTCCTGTGTCTTGTCCCACGATTGCGTTGTCTATTGATTATCAATGTTTGATTTCCCCTTCACTTTTTTCTGTGTTGTTATTTTGCTTTGTTTGTCTCCCTGCTGTGTCTTGTCCCACGATTGCTTTGTCTATTGATTATCAATGTTTGATTTCCCCTTCACTTTTTTCTGTGTTATTATTTTGCTTTGTTTGTCTCCCTCCTGTGTCTTGTCCCACGATTCCGTTGTCTATTGATTATCAATGTTTGATTTCCCCTTCACTTTTTTCTGTGTTGTTATTTTGCTTTGTTTCTCTCCCTGCTGTGTCTTGTCCCACGAATGCTTTGTCTATAGATTATCAATGTTTGATTTCCCCTTCACTTTTTTCTGTGTTATTATTTTGCTTTGTTTGTCTCCCTGCTGTGTCTTGTCCCACGATTGCTTTGTCTATAGATTATCAATGTTTGATTTCCCCTTCACTTTTTTCTGTGTTGTTATTTTGCTTTGTTAGTCTCCCTGCTGTGTCTTGTCCCACGATTGCTTTGTCTATAGATTATCAATGTTTGATTTCCCCTTCACTTTTTTCTGTGTTATTATTTTGCTTTGTTTGTCTCCCTGCTGTGTCTTGTCCCACGATTGCTTTGTCTATAGATTATCAATGTTTGATTTCCCTTTCACTTTTTTCTGTGTTGTTATTTTGCTTTGTTTGTCTCCCTGCTGTGTCTTGTCCCACGATTGCTTTGTCTATAGATTATCAATGTTTGATTTCCCTTTCACTTTTTTCTGTGTTGTTATTTTGCTTTGTTTGTCTCCCTGCTGTGTCTTGTCCCACGATTGCTTTGTCTATAGATTATCAATGTTTGATTTCCCCTTCACTTTTTTCTGTGTTGTTATTTTGCTTTGTTTGTCTCCCTGCTGTGTCTTGTCCCACGATTGCTTTGTCTATTGATTATCAATGTTTGATTTCCCCTTCACTTTTTTCTGTGTTGTTATTTTGCTTTGTTTGTCTCCCTCCTGTGTCTTGTCCCACGATTGCGTTGTCTATTGATTATCAATGTTTGATTTCCCCTTCACTTTTTTCTGTGTTGTTATTTTGCTTTGTTTGTCTCCCTGCTGTGTCTTGTCCCACGATTGCGTTGTCTATTGATTATCAATGTTTGATTTCCCCTTCACTTTTTTCTGTGTTATTATTTTGCTTTGTTTGTCTCCCTCCTGTGTCTTGTCCCACGATTGCGTTGTCTATTGATTATCAATGTTTGATTTCCCCTTCACTTTTTTCTGTGTTGTTATTTTGCTTTGTTTGTCTCCCTGCTGTGTCTTGTCCCACGATTGCTTTGTCTATTGATTATCAATGTTTGATTTCCCCTTCACTTTTTTCTGTGTTATTATTTTGCTTTGTTTGTCTCCCTCCTGTGTCTTGTCCCACGATTGCGTTGTCTATTGATTATCAATGTTTGATTTCCCCTTCACTTTTTTCTGTGTTGTTATTTTGCTTTGTTTGTCTCCCTCCTGTGTCTTGTCCCACGATTGCTTTGTCTATAGATTATCAATGTTTGACTTCCCCTTCACTTTTTTCTGTGTTGTTATTTTGCTTTGTTTGTCTCCCTGCTGTGTCTTGTCCCACGATTGCTTTGTCTATTGATTATCAATGTTTGATTTCCCCTTCACTTTTTTCTGTGTTATTATTTTGCTTTGTTTGTCTCCCTCCTGTGTCTTGTCCCACGATTGCGTTGTCTATTGATTATCAATGTTTGATTTCCCCTTCACTTTTTTCTGTGTTGTTATTTTGCTTTGTTTGTCTCCCTGCTGTGTCTTGTCCCACGATTGCTTTGTCTATAGATTATCAATGTTTGATTTCCCCTTCACTTTTTTCTGTGTTGTTATTTTGCTTTGTTTGTCTCCCTGCTGTGACTTGTCCCACGATTGCGTTGTCTATTGATTATCAATGTTTGATTTCCCCTTCACTTTTTTCTGTGTTGTTATTTTGCTTTGTTTGTCTCCCTCCTGTGTCTTGTCCCACGATTGCTTTGTCTATAGATTATCAATGTTTGATTTCCCCTTCACTTTTTTCTGTGTTGTTATTTTGCTTTGTTTGTCTCCCTGCTGTGTCTTGTCCCACGATTGCGTTGTCTATTGATTATCAATGTTTGATTTCCCCTTCACTTTTGTCTGTGTTGTTATTTTGCTTTGTTTGTCTCCCTGCTGTGTCTTGTCCCACGATTGCTTTGTCTATTGATTATCAATGTTTGATTTCCCCTTCACTTTTTTCTGTGTTGTTATTTTGCTTTGTTTGTCTCCCTCCTGTGTCTTGTCCCACGATTGCGTTGTCTATTGATTATCAATGTTTGATTTCCCCTTCACTTTTTTCTGTGTTGTTATTTTGCTTTGTTTGTCTCCCTGCTGTGTCTTGTCCCACGATTGCGTTGTCTATTGATTATCAATGTTTGATTTCCCCTTCACTTTTTTCTGTGTTATTATTTTGCTTTGTTTGTCTCCCTCCTGTGTCTTGTCCCACGATTGCGTTGTCTATTGATTATCAATGTTTGATTTCCCCTTCACTTTTTTCTGTGTTGTTATTTTGCTTTGTTTGTCTCCCTGCTGTGTCTTGTCCCACGATTGCTTTGTCTATTGATTATCAATGTTTGATTTCCCCTTCACTTTTTTCTGTGTTATTATTTTGCTTTGTTTGTCTCCCTCCTGTGTCTTGTCCCACGATTCCGTTGTCTATTGATTATCAATGTTTGATTTCCCCTTCACTTTTTTCTGTGTTGTTATTTTGCTTTGTTTCTCTCCCTGCTGTGTCTTGTCCCACGAATGCTTTGTCTATAGATTATCAATGTTTGATTTCCCCTTCACTTTTTTCTGTGTTATTATTTTGCTTTGTTTGTCTCCCTGCTGTGTCTTGTCCCACGATTGCTTTGTCTATAGATTATCAATGTTTGATTTCCCCTTCACTTTTTTCTGTGTTGTTATTTTGCTTTGTTAGTCTCCCTGCTGTGTCTTGTCCCACGATTGCTTTGTCTATAGATTATCAATGTTTGATTTCCCCTTCACTTTTTTCTGTGTTATTATTTTGCTTTGTTTGTCTCCCTGCTGTGTCTTGTCCCACGATTGCTTTGTCTATAGATTATCAATGTTTGATTTCCCTTTCACTTTTTTCTGTGTTGTTATTTTGCTTTGTTTGTCTCCCTGCTGTGTCTTGTCCCACGATTGCTTTGTCTATAGATTATCAATGTTTGATTTCCCTTTCACTTTTTTCTGTGTTGTTATTTTGCTTTGTTTGTCTCCCTGCTGTGTCTTGTCCCACGATTGCTTTGTCTATAGATTATCAATGTTTGATTTCCCCTTCACTTTTTTCTGTGTTGTTATTTTGCTTTGTTTGTCTCCCTGCTGTGTCTTGTCCCACGATTGCTTTGTCTATTGATTATCAATGTTTGATTTCCCCTTCACTTTTTTCTGTGTTTTTATTTTGCTTTGTTTGTCTCCCTCCTGTGTCTTGTCCCACGATTGCGTTGTCTATTGATTATCAATGTTTGATTTCCCCTTCACTTTTTTCTGTGTTGTTATTTTGCTTTGTTTGTCTCCCTGCTGTGTCTTGTCCCACGATTGCGTTGTCTATTGATTATCAATGTTTGATTTCCCCTTCACTTTTTTCTGTGTTATTATTTTGCTTTGTTTGTCTCCCTCCTGTGTCTTGTCCCACGATTGCGTTGTCTATTGATTATCAATGTTTGATTTCCCCTTCACTTTTTTCTGTGTTGTTATTTTGCTTTGTTTCTCTCCCTGCTGTGTCTTGTCCCACGAATGCTTTGTCTATAGATTATCAATGTTTGATTTCCCCTTCACTTTTTTCTGTGTTATTATTTTGCTTTGTTTGTCTCCCTGCTGTGTCTTGTCCCACGATTGCTTTGTCTATAGATTATCAATGTTTGATTTCCCCTTCACTTTTTTCTGTGTTGTTATTTTGCTTTGTTAGTCTCCCTGCTGTGTCTTGTCCCACGATTGCTTTGTCTATAGATTATCAATGTTTGATTTCCCCTTCACTTTTTTCTGTGTTATTATTTTGCTTTGTTTGTCTCCCTGCTGTGTCTTGTCCCACGATTGCTTTGTCTATAGATTATCAATGTTTGATTTCCCTTTCACTTATTTCTGTGTTGTTATTTTGCTTTGTTTGTCTCCCTGCTGTGTCTTGTCCCACGATTGCTTTGTCTATAGATTATCAATGTTTGATTTCCCTTTCACTTTTTTCTGTGTTGTTATTTTGCTTTGTTTGTCTCCCTGCTGTGTCTTGTCCCACGATTGCTTTGTCTATAGATTATCAATGTTTGATTTCCCCTTCACTTTTTTCTGTGTTGTTATTTTGCTTTGTTTGTCTCCCTGCTGTGTCTTGTCCCACGATTGCTTTGTCTATAGATTATCAATGTTTGATTTCCCCTTCACTTTTTTCTGTGTTGTTATTTTGCTTTGTTTGTCTCCCTGCTGTGACTTGTCCCACGATTGCGTTGTCTATTGATTATCAATGTTTGATTTCCCCTTCACTTTTTTCTGTGTTGTTATTTTGCTTTGTTTGTCTCCCTCCTCTGTCTTGTCCCACGATTGCTTTGTCTATTGATTATCAATGTTTGATTTCCCCTTCACTTTTTTCTGTGTTGTTATTTTGCTTTGTTTGTCTCCCTGCTGTGTCTTGTCCCACGATTGCGTTGTCTATTGATTATCAATGTTTGATTTCCCCTTCACTTTTTTCTGTGTTATTATTTTGCTTTGTTTGTCTCCCTCCTGTGTCTTGTCCCACGATTGCGTTGTCTATTGATTATCAATGTTTGATTTCCCCTTCACATTTTTCTGTGTTATTATTTTGCTTTGTTTGTCTCCCTCCTGTGTCTTGTCCCACGATTGCGTTGTCTATTGATTATCAATGTTTGATTTCCCCTTCACTTTTTTCTGTGTTGTTATTTTGCTTTGTTTCTCTCCCTGCTGTGTCTTGTCCCACGAATGCTTTGTCTATAGATTATCAATGTTTGATTTCCCCTTCACTTTTTTCTGTGTTATTATTTTGCTTTGTTTGTCTCCCTGCTGTGTCTTGTCCCACGATTGCTTTGTCTATAGATTATCAATGTTTGATTTCCCCTTCACTTTTTTCTGTGTTGTTATTTTGCTTTGTTAGTCTCCCTCCTGTGTCTTGTCCCACGATTGCGTTGTCTATTGATTATCAATGTTTGATTTCCCCTTCACTTTTTTCTGTGTTGTTATTTTGCTTTGTTTCTCTCCCTGCTGTGTCTTGTCCCACGAATGCTTTGTCTATAGATTATCAATGTTTGATTTCCCCTTCACTTTTTTCTGTGTTATTATTTTGCTTTGTTTGTCTCCCTGCTGTGTCTTGTCCCACGATTGCTTTGTCTATAGATTATCAATGTTTGATTTCCCCTTCACTTTTTTCTGTGTTGTTATTTTGCTTTGTTAGTCTCCCTGCTGTGTCTTGTCCCACGATTGCTTTGTCTATAGATTATCAATGTTTGATTTCCCCTTCACTTTTTTCTGTGTTATTATTTTGCTTTGTTTGTCTCCCTGCTGTGTCTTGTCCCACGATTGCTTTGTCTATAGATTATCAATGTTTGATTTCCCTTTCACTTTTTTCTGTGTTGTTATTTTGCTTTGTTTGTCTCCCTGCTGTGTCTTGTCCCACGATTGCTTTGTCTATAGATTATCAATGTTTGATTTCCCTTTCACTTTTTTCTGTGTTGTTATTTTGCTTTGTTTGTCTCCCTGCTGTGTTTTGTCCCACGATTGCTTTGTCTATAGATTATCAATGTTTGATTTCCCCTTCACTTTTTTCTGTGTTGTTATTTTGCTTTGTTTGTCTCCCTGCTGTGTCTTGTCCCACGATTGCTTTGTCTATAGATTATCAATGTTTGATTTCCCCTTCACTTTTTTCTGTGTTGTTATTTTGCTTTGTTTGTCTCCCTGCTGTGACTTGTCCCACGATTGCGTTGTCTATTGATTATCAATGTTTGATTTCCCCTTCACTTTTTTCTGTGTTGTTATTTTGCTTTGTTTGTCTCCCTCCTCTGTCTTGTCCCACGATTGCTTTGTCTATAGATTATCAATGTTTGATTTCCCCTTCACTTTTTTCTGTGTTGTTATTTTGCTTTGTTTGTCTCCCTGCTGTGTCTTGTCCCACGATTGCGTTGTCTATTGATTATCAATGTTTGATTTCCCCTTCACTTTTTTCTGTGTTGTTATTTTGCTTTGTTTGTCTCCCTCCTGTGTCTTGTCCCACGATTGCGTTGTCTATTGATTATCAATGTTTGATTTCCCCTTCACTTTTTTCTGTGTTGTTATTTTGCTTTGTTTGTCTCCCTCCTGTGTCTTGTCCCACGATTGCTTTGTCTATTGATTATCAATGTTTGATTTCCCCTTCACTTTTTTCTGTGTTGTTATTTTGCTTTGTTTGTCTCCCTCCTGTGTCTTGTCCCACGATTGCGTTGTCTATTGATTATCAATGTTTGATTTCCCCTTCACTTTTTTCTGTGTTGTTATTTTGCTTTGTTTGTCTCCCTGCTGTGTTTTGTCCCACGATTGCGTTGTCTATTGATTATCAATGTTTGATTTCCCCTTCACTTTTTTCTGTGTTATTATTTTGCTTTGTTTGTCTCCCTCCTGTGTCTTGTCCCACGATTGCGTTGTCTATTGATTATCAATGTTTGATTTCCCCTTCACTTTTTTCTGTGTTGTTATTTTGCTTTGTTTGTCTCCCTCCTGTGTCTTGTCCCACGATTGGTTTGTCTATAGATTATCAATGTTTGACTTCCCCTTCACTTTTTTCTGTGTTGTTATTTTGCTTTGTTTGTCTCCCTGCTGTGTCTTGTCCCACGATTGCTTTGTCTATTGATTATCAATGTTTGATTTCCCCTTCACTTTTTTCTGTGTTATTATTTTGCTTTGTTTGTCTCCCTCCTGTGTCTTGTCCCACGATTGCGTTGTCTATTGATTATCAATGTTTGATTTCCCCTTCACTTTTTTCTGTGTTGTTATTTTGCTTTGTTTGTCTCCCTGCTGTGTCTTGTCCCACGATTGCTTTGTCTATAGATTATCAATGTTTGATTTCCCCTTCACTTTTTTCTGTGTTGTTATTTTGCTTTGTTTGTCTCCCTGCTGTGACTTGTCCCCCGATTGCGTTGTCTATTGATTATCAATGTTTGATTTCCCCTTCACTTTTTTCTGTGTTGTTATTTTGCTTTGTTTGTCTCCCTCCTGTGTCTTGTCCCACGATTGCTTTGTCTATAGATTATCAATGTTTGATTTCCCCTTCACTTTTTTCTGTGTTGTTATTTTGCTTTGTTTGTCTCCCTGCTGTGTCTTGTCCCACGATTGCGTTGTCTATTGATTATCAATGTTTGATTTCCCCTTCACTTTTGTCTGTGTTGTTATTTTGCTTTGTTTGTCTCCCTGCTGTGTCTTGTCCCACGATTGCTTTGTCTATTGATTATCAATGTTTGATTTCCCCTTCACTTTTTTCTGTGTTGTTATTTTGCTTTGTTTGTCTCCCTCCTGTGTCTTGTCCCACGATTGCGTTGTCTATTGATTATCAATGTTTGATTTCCCCTTCACTTTTTTCTGTGTTGTTATTTTGCTTTGTTTGTCTCCCTGCTGTGTCTTGTCCCACGATTGCGTTGTCTATTGATTATCAATGTTTGATTTCCCCTTCACTTTTTTCTGTGTTATTATTTTGCTTTGTTTGTCTCCCTCCTGTGTCTTGTCCCACGATTGCGTTGTCTATTGATTATCAATGTTTGATTTCCCCTTCACTTTTTTCTGTGTTGTTATTTTGCTTTGTTTGTCTCCCTGCTGTGTCTTGTCCCACGATTGCTTTGTCTATTGATTATCAATGTTTGATTTCCCCTTCACTTTTTTCTGTGTTATTATTTTGCTTTGTTTGTCTCCCTCCTGTGTCTTGTCCCACGATTGCGTTGTCTATTGATTATCAATGTTTGATTTCCCCTTCACTTTTTTCTGTGTTGTTATTTTGCTTTGTTTCTCTCCCTGCTGTGTCTTGTCCCACGAATGCTTTGTCTATATATTATCAATGTTTGATTTCCCCTTCACTTTTTTCTGTGTTATTATTTTGCTTTGTTTGTCTCCCTGCTGTGTCTTGTCCCACGATTGCTTTGTCTATAGATTATCAATGTTTGATTTCCCCTTCACTTTTTTCTGTGTTGTTATTTTGCTTTGTTAGTCTCCCTGTTGTGTCTTGTCCCACGATTGCTTTGTCTATAGATTATCAATGTTTGATTTCCCCTTCACTTTTTTCTGTGTTATTATTTTGCTTTGTTTGTCTCCCTGCTGTGTCTTGTCCCACGATTGCTTTGTCTATAGATTATCAATGTTTGATTTCCCTTTCACTTTTTTCTGTGTTGTTATTTTGCTTTGTTTGTCTCCCTGCTGTGTCTTGTCCCACGATTGCTTTGTCTATAGATTATCAATGTTTGATTTCCCTTTCACTTTTTTCTGTGTTGTTATTTTGCTTTGTTTGTCTCCCTGCTGTGTCTTGTCCCACGATTGCTTTGTCTATAGATTATCAATGTTTGATTTCCCCTTCACTTTTTTCTGTGTTGTTATTTTGCTTTGTTTGTCTCCCTGCTGTGTCTTGTCCCACGATTGCTTTGTCTATAGATTATCAATGTTTGATTTCCCCTTCACTTTTTTCTGTGTTGTTATTTTGCTTTGTTTGTCTCCCTGCTGTGACTTGTCCCACGATTGCGTTGTCTATTGATTATCAATGTTTGATTTCCCCTTCACTTTTTTCTGTGTTGTTATTTTGCTTTGTTTGTCTCCCTCCTCTGTCTTGTCCCACGATTGCTTTGTCTATAGATTATCAATGTTTGATTTCCCCTTCACTTTTTTCTGTGTTGTTATTTTGCTTTGTTTGTCTCCCTGCTGTGTCTTGTCCCACGATTGCGTTGTCTATTGATTATCAATGTTTGATTTCCCCTTCACTTTTTTCTGTGTTGTTATTTTGCTTTGTTTGTCTCCCTCCTGTGTCTTATCCCACGATTGCTTTGTCTATTGATTATCAATGTTTGATTTCCCCTTCACTTTTTTCTGTGTTGTTATTTTGCTTTGTTTGTCTCCCTGCTGTGTCTTGTCCCACGATTGCGTTGTCTATTGATTATCAATGTTTGATTTCCCCTTCACTTTTGTCTGTGTTATTATTTTGCTTTGTTTGTCTCCCTCCTGTGTCTTGTCCCACGATTGCGTTGTCTATTGATTATCAATGTTTGATTTCCCCTTCACTTTTTTCTGTGTTGTTATTTTGCTTTGTTTGTCTCCCTCCTGTGTCTTGTCCCACGATTGCTTTGTCTATTGATTATCAATGTTTGATTTCCCCTTCACTTTTTTCTGTGTTATTATTTTGCTTTGTTTGTCTCCCTCCTGTGTCTTGTCCCACGATTGCGTTGTCTATTGATTATCAATGTTTGATTTCCCCTTCACTTTTTTCTGTGTTGTTATTTTGCTTTGTTTGTCTCCCTGCTGTGTCTTGTCCCACGATTGCGTTGTCTATTGATTATCAATGTTTGATTTCCCCTTCACGTTTTTCTGTGTTGTTATTTTGCTTTGTTTGTCTCCCTCCTGTGTCTTGTCCCACGATTGCTTTGTCTATAGATTATCAATGTTTGACTTCCCCTTCACTTTTTTCTGTGTTGTTATTTTGCTTTGTTTGTCTCCCTGCTGTGTCTTGTCCCACGATTACTTTGTCTATAGATTATCAATGTTTGATTTCCCCTTCACTTTTTTCTGTGTTATTATTTTGCTTTGTTTGTCTCCCTCCTGTGTCTTGTCCCACGATTGCTTTGTCTATTGATTATCAATGTTTGATTTCCCCTTCACTTTTTTCTGCGTTGTTATTTTGCTTTGTTTGTCTCCCTCCTGTGTCTTGTCCCACGATTGCGTTGTCTATTGATTATCAATGTTTGATTTCCCCTTCACTTTTTTCTGTGTTGTTATTTTGCTTTGTTTGTCTCCCTGCTGTGTCTTGTCCCACGATTGCGTTGTCTATTGATTATCAATGTTTGATTTCCCCTTCACTTTTTTCTGTGTTATTATTTTGCTTTGTTTGTCTCCCTCCTGTGTCTTGTCCCACGATTGCGTTGTCTATTGATTATCAATGTTTGATTTCCCCTTCACTTTTTTCTGTGTTGTTATTTTGCTTTGTTTGTCTCCCTCCTGTGTCTTGTCCCACGATTGCTTTGTCTATAGATTATCAATGTTTGACTTCCCCTTCACTTTTTTCTGTGTTGTTATTTTGCTTTGTTTGTCTCCCTGCTGTGTCTTGTCCCACGATTGCTTTGTCTATTGATTATCAATGTTTGATTTCCCCTTCACTTTTTTCTGTGTTATTATTTTGCTTTGTTTGTCTCCCTCCTGTGTCTTGTCCCACGATTGCGTTGTCTATTGATTATCAATGTTTGATTTCCCCTTCACTTTTTTCTGTGTTGTTATTTTGCTTTGTTTGTCTCCCTGCTGTGTCTTGTCCCACGATTGCGTTGTCTATTGATTATCAATGTTTGATTTCCCCTTCACGTTTTTCTGTGTTGTTATTTTGCTTTGTTTGTCTCCCTCCTGTGTCTTGTCCCACGATTGCTTTGTCTATAGATTATCAATGTTTGACTTCCCCTTCACTTTTTTCTGTGTTGTTATTTTGCTTTGTTTGTCTCCCTGCTGTGTCTTGTCCCACGATTACTTTGTCTATTGATTATCAATGTTTGATTTCCCCTTCACTTTTTTCTGTGCAATTATTTTGCTTTGTTTGTCTCCCTCCTGTGTCTTGTCCCACGATTGCGTTGTCTATTGATTATCAATGTTTGATTTCCCCTTCACTTTTTTCTGTGTTGTTATTTTGCTTTGTTTGTCTCCCTGCTGTGTCTTGTCCCACGATTGCGTTGTCTATTGATTATCAATGTTTGATTTCCCCTTCACTTTTTTCTGTGTTGTTATTTTGCTTTGTTTGTCTCCCTCCTGTGTCTTGTCCCACGATTGCTTTGTCTATAGATTATCAATGTTTGATTTCCCCTTCACTTTTTTCTGTGTTGTTATTTTGCTTTGTTTGTCTCCCTGCTGTGTCTTGTCTCACGATTGCGTTGTCTATTGATTATCAATGTTTGATTTCCCCTTCACTTTTTTCTAACGTTTACTTATATGTAATGTTATCCATTCGATTCCCGTCCATAGTTAGATGTACTCGATGTCACTGTGCATGATAACTTTTGTTAATGAATAGAAGAAGGTATATGATATTCTCTGGTTTATTCCAACAATAAAGCAGACGAATCACGATAAGACCCATGTCATATAGCTTTATTTTCATTGTAGTAGAATCAGGCTTTGTTATTGTTGTGTGTGTTTTCCTAATTATGGCTACATTATTGATATCTTCATTTTTTCTTATATTTCTTTAATTAAACAATCACAAATTTAGTATTTTACACTAAACACTCACAATAACAATCTTTCTCGTCACAATCTCTTGCTTCGGTTGATAATCCTTCACATTTGACTGTTTCGAATTCACTATTACAGGAACGTGGTCTTGTCTGTATACCTTTTACACAGAAACCTGAACAGTTACTCCACGGTTCCCAACTGCTCCAAGGAACTTCTACAACATAAACAAAACCATAGGTTTATCAATGATTTTTCTGAAGTTGAAGTTTCGAAGCGTTTCTTCTGAAGTTTAATTTTTAAACGTTTTATCTTTAGTTTTATTTCTAAGCTTTTCTTCTGAAGTTGAAATTTCTTAGCGTTCCTTCTGAAATTTAAATTTGTTTGTGTGAAGTTTAATTGTCTGAAAATTTATTCTGAACTATAAGTTTTAAACTATTTCGTCTGAGGATTAAGCTTCTAACCTTTTCATCTGACGATTAAGTTTTAAATCTTTCCGGCTGAAGCTGAATTTGAAAAGTATTCTGTCAATTGTGTACAGAGATGAAAGATGGAATTGACAATTATGTTTTGTTTCACAGTTGCCTATAATTTTCACTATGATATCTTACGATGGTTTTTTCATAGAAGTGCCTAGTCAGGAACGTGAGAGGTCATGTATTTGTGTGTTAGAGGTAACGATTTTGACTTTGATTTCTGGGATATTTTTTCTATTGGAATTAGCTGATACAGTGTGGTATTATTTCTTTTTCATTTTACTAACACATTACGGATTTTCTATAACACAACACCTTCAGAATATTTCAATCAGATAATCTTCAAGTCAAGTCGATACCATCATCATGCATGCTAGCTCGCTGTCTTGGCTAAGTTGCGGGGTCAGGGCTGTTAACTACTATGATTTATATCAACTTCTGTTATTGTCATTTTTCTGCATATTTAGTTCACCTTTGCTTTTTAACTTTATAAATAAAAAGGTAGGCACGACCACAAGTGCATATAATTTGCCGACAGATTCTTTTAAATGGAAACACAACTACCCCACCCAGTAAAAGCTAAATGGTCTTTCAAGTCATATATACTGTTTGCTTATCGTATCTACTGTTTCCTTGTTATATTGTTGAGAAAATAATTAAAACTATAGGTAGCACTAATGACTTACTGACACACTCGTAACAATAATCCAATCCTGAACGTTTTTCTCCACATAATACATCAAAGCTTGAATCATTAACAGTAAAATCACAGGAAGTTGCTTTGTCACATTTGTTTTTCATATGCGTGGTTACATAAAAAATAGCTCTCCCAGATGATTTTATGCTGCATATTCTGTAATCAATCGTTTTCCATAAGACATACCCTACTTTTAAGTATCCACCTGGACAAGTCCAATTTAACTCAGTATTTACACATGCAATATTTACACCAATGAAAGAAACAAAAACTAACAAATAAATGTAAAATGAAACAAATGCATTTCAATTTAATTAGTACTCTAATTATATTGCTCATTCTATAATAATGCAACATTCTGACGTGTAAGGTTAGATTCTTCAGAACCGAGACTTAAAAATACAACTGACTTTATCCATATCAATGATCCCAATGTGGCGGTTTGATGCTCTCTCTCGATTGCTGGATATCGGTAATTAGGGGTGGAAGTTGATGGATTGTTCAGATTGTTACATTGGTTTACGTGTACGGAGAGCGCATCGCCTCCTCCATGCTAAAGACGTAGTATGCATATTTCGTAAAGCGTAGATGCGTTGTAGCTCTTACAAATGTTCTAAATATTTCGTCCGTACCCAACTCTTTATACTTTTCAAATAGCAGTGAAAAATCGTTTCCCTGGTTGGACATTTACCCCTCCCCCTCCTTTTTGTGCAGATTTTATATTGCTAAAATACTACTTGTTGGACGTAATCAATAATTAATCAAAATATCAATAAATTGTCATAGGATATGATAGTTCAAAGTTTCGTAAGGAATAAGAAACCAATTAGTTCCACTGTCATGTCTTCTTTGTGTGTAGAATACCTCAACCATGAATGTTGGAAGATACCCAAGCGGTCATCAGTAGATGAAGGACAGATAGTACAATGGATAAATCATGACTAATTGATATTAAATCTGGTAGAAGTATCAGTTTTGATATTTTTTGTCTCTAGAGTATTGGTCTTTAAGCAACACATTTTACCTTCTTAGCTAGTAGTCAGTTAACTGAGCTTTCATTGACACTGCTAATATACTGTCCATGTTTATATTTGTAATTAAGTAGGTGGTCGTTTTGAGTGAAAGCGAATCATTCAAGGTTTGTCTATATATGCATTGCCGTTGGCGATACAGTTATCAAGAGAACCTGGATTTCCAACATCATATGTCGTGGTCCATTTTATGTTCCGTGAGTTATGATGATAGGTGATTGTTCGCTTTGTTGATATTGGTAGAATTGTAAACCTTCACTGTTTTAACTTTCTCTTCATAAACAATGGTCTACAAAACACCACACAAAAGAAAAATTCAGATTGAGCAACATGAACTCCACAGAACATCGAGTGTGGACTCAGGTGATCCGAAAGGATACAGTTCCTGCTCCACTAGTGACACTTGTCGTGTTACAAACTCGGTGATAAGTCATGAACGAGGAAAGGAGCGGATTGTGATTACGAAAATAAGAACATATCCGTGGTCATTTGTGACACAAATATTTCGTAATGGTAAGCCAAGTCATGGTGTCGACCGTAAAACTTTTGAAGCAATGACTTCAACTGAGCCACTAGGAACCATAGGTTCAGTAGCTTCATAGATAACAGAAACTCTCTTTAATGTTTGCGAGTTCGAACCGTGGGAGTTGTCCTCGAAGCAGTTTTAAATGTCACATTTTTATTGGTTTTGTTCATTAACTTCATACACTAAGAAACTATAAATGAAATATTCGTCGAAGTTCTGTTAAAATGTCATACACATAATGTTATATTGACAAGAATTTAACACACCGAATTGATTCAGTTGTGATTTGTCTGTTATCACCATAAGAACCCAAATGCTGGTCTTTAGAACATCATAGAAGTTGGTATACACTCTGGTATAACGGAAAGGAAAATGTGAATCTACATATCAAAGATAAATCAATTAATCAAGTTGATACTATATCTTTAACCCCAACATTGTTCATTGTCAATAGACTTAAAGTTGCATTTTGTTACATTTTAATTCAAATTTATATTTCATTTTTTTTTACTATTCTGTCGAACTTACCAAAGCCTTCGTGGCAACGTTCCTCATAGTACGACTCTCCAGCACAAGACTCTCCTATTTCATTTGGTGAAGAATTTGTACACGTCCTTGTATACAATTGTATACCTCCACCACATTCAACACTACAATTTGAATTCTTAGTCCAATTTGACCAGCCACCATTTCCTACAATACAATAAACTTTATGTACAGTGGGAAAGAAGCAAACAATTATAATACGACATAAGAATATACATGTACCAACAATAAACAAGGCATGCACACAATAAAATTAAAAGCACTGTCAAATTTATAACTCTTCTATCAAATTTAAAACCTAGCTAAAAAATATGAAAAAAGTGTAATATAGGTCTACAACATACATTACAATTAATGTTCATTGCGATACATGTCAAGATAAAAAGTAGTTCCGGTGAAAGGAAATATGTTTAAAACATTTTTGGTTATGTATTTATATATTATACATGCAGACATGCCACCTTTGATCACATAAACAAATAATCTTACTGATAGGAGTAGATATCATTGACCAGTGTTGTCTAAGTTATAAACCAAACTTTTTAATATATAAAAATAGTTTTGTTCATCAAAGAAAGTCAATTGCCATGTATATATGTGTCAGGAGTATTCAATTATATTTCTACGATTTTCTGATTGGATTTTGGAAATGTTCTGTCAGCTGTGTAGTATTTTTTTTTTATTTTTTTTTATTAATTTTGTAATATTTGCTTTCACTACTATCTGCGTGTAGTTGTATTGTGTGAACATACAGTTGTATAGCATTAAAAGGAATAGTGTCTGTTCAATGAAAGACAAGCAGCATGGAATGTACAAGTGATTCTTCGTGGCGCAATTTTATTGCAGCTGGCTTTATATCTACCTTTGCAATGAATGTCTGTTGACTACTAAAGTTCTGAATTCAGTTCGCGTCCGTGACCAGGTTAACTCATTGCGACTGTATGTGCTAAAGTAAGTTAGCTACTTGCAAACCGCAGTCATATTTTTTTTTCTTTCGGATAACCTCTACTCTCCTTAATTAATTTATAAAACTGACATTCACGATAAAACTGAAATATTGTTGAAATAAAAACGTAGATATCAAATGTTGTGCTCACGACATGTTTCTGTAATAACCTTCAACAAGTAGACTCAAAGTCGAAAGATGGGAAGGCCAATTTAAAGTGGTGTTAAACACCAATACCCTACCATAATTATCAAGAATATTTATAATTTATGAGACAGTGACAGTGTTTTGTAGATCATTGTTTGTCCTCATGTACCACGAATGCTTTATTAGCTCTATTATTAAATAACACTGAAGCTTATTAGTAATAGAATAAAAATAAATTGCTTGATAAGATCAAGTAATGTTTGTATGAAATATAACTTACGTTTACAGTAATACGAAACTTGTAGTGAGGCCTTCCCATCAGCCCCACATGAACTTCCGAGGTTGCTATTGGTAACATCAAAACTGCATGATTTACGGCCGTCGCACACATTTTGGATGCCATATTTATCTTCATGACTACACGTGTTGTAGCTATAAAGAACTGAGGATAGTTGTATGGTTTCGTTATATTCCTCTGAACAAGTCAACATGGCTACATCTCCTTCTGAATATTGCATTGTGAATGGATCTGAAAATGAAAAAAAACCAAAAGAAACATTAATCTGAGTGATCGATTGCTGTTTAACGCCAAGTGAGTAATATTTCAGATGTATCATGGCGACAACAAGTTACATTCAATGAGATTATAATAATGTTGGCTTTGTACTAGACCAACACGCTTAAATATTTATAGTGATAGCTCGGTGGAACAAGAGTATGTGATTAGAAATGTCGCTCAATTAGTAAACATTATCCCAGTTGCGAACCAAGCAGTCTGCTTTTACTACTTAATGTTGTGTGTTAGCGCAGAAGCAGAAACTATCAATCAATTTCATAATCTTTGCTTGACCCCACAGAGACCTGAACCCACAATATATCACACTCGAGGCGAGCACGCTAATAATTACACCACTTATTCGGTATGATTACGATAAGGTGCAATTATATTAAAAAATATTTTCAACATGAATGACATCACGCAGGTATTTGGGTCAAACATGTCGGTACCTTTGAATTTTATCCAACATTTGTGACAATTGTGTACACATTTTTATATTCTATTTTATACTTGTGTCAATACTTTATGGATTTCTTCCGTATTATCTTACAGCTGTGTTCATTATACGGCAGGTATTTTTTTCTGTGTTTACTAAACTTGCATCCATTATATAGGACAAAAGCGGTAATTTGAAGGACAGTAAATTCAATGGCAAAAAAAAAAAAAAGCAAAAAAAGGCAAAAAAAAAAAGGTGATCTCCGGTGCTCTGTATAGGTAATCAGTTCCTGTAAGAATTGTTTGTTTTTCTGCACTTTGCTTGACAAGCACTTCGCTTGGTTGTAAGGTTCCAATAAAAGACAATTAATTATTGTAGAAGGCGAATATAAGCATTAAATATCAGAGACGAATTAGAATTATATATATATTCAATGTTCTTGAAGTGTCTTGAAATATAAAGTTTATGTGTATGAGTCTTAAAAACTGAGATAAAGGCGAGGTTCACATATGCATGACGCTTCCTGCATTGGCTTAGTACAGACACTTAGAATAAATAAAATGGCGCGGGTAAGCTTGTTGTACGGACCAAAATCTCCCCTATTAATGAAATGTTAATAATACTAACTTGAACAACGATATGCTATTCCAAGCTGTGCTGTAGATTCGTTTGATGAGCATGTTGAGTTATGATCTTTAATCAAATCTGTCAATTCAAACTCGCACTTAACTTTATTATGGCGCAAATTTGAAGCCTCTTTTAGGATATCTTCATCAGTGTCATTGCAGACCGTCGAGTTGAAATCAACGGAGACAATTTTAATCGCTGCTGCATATTCGGAAAACGTACAATTCAAAATTGCGAATTTCCTTCAGATATCACTTTGAAGTGCGTGACTGGAAAGAGAATACGAAATTATATCGTTTGTACTACGTGTGCACACTTAATATAAAAACAAACATATATGTAAATGCTCTCGCGTTGTTCACTCGGTTACACAGCAACCCTGGAGACACACAAAGTTATTTAAGCATTGACATAACGTTGAAATGACATGGCGACGCTGTATCAACATTGTTTCAACGTTAAAATTACATCATGTGCCTGCTTAAGAAGTGGCTGTCATTGTAGCTTGATACACGCTATACGACATATGTGATGTTTGTCAGGAACTTGTTTCAGTCGTGCCGTTTTCTCCTGTTGCTCAGGTTCCCCAACACCACATCAACAGCTATTTTATTGAAAGTTATTTTTAAGCACCGGTCAATTAAACCTTTATCTTATTATGTGCAAGAAATATCAAATGTCATGTGACCTAACTAAATCTCTCACATTTCCATCCTTCCGGAAAGATACACGTAAGCAATAGCAACGTAGATACATGTATCTAATTTAGTGCGCACGACGCGTTTCTGAAATAACCATGATCAGGCACGCTTAAATTCGAAAGATTGGAAAGCCAAATAATTGAAACATTAGTGAGCATTAAAACCAAACAGCCTAACAAGAATAACCAAAATCAGCTACGGTAATATATGCCTGAGGGAGGATAACATTAGTTTGATTAATATTTAGATTATTTAGGAACTGTAAATTTCAGTAATAAATATAATAATAAACCATATCATTGCCGAAGCACTGATTACTGGGCAGATGAAACCCTCGAGGACTAACAGTTCACCAACAGAGGAATCGACCAAGTGATAGTCATAGAAACGTAGATATCAAAATTAGTGCGGATGACGCGTTTCTAAGACAACCTCATCAGGTACGCTCAAAATTAAAATATTGGAAAGCCAAATAATTTAAAGTTTTGGGAGCAATACAACCATAGAGCCAAAGCAGGATAAATTAACGTTTATAATATATTTGACAATATGTATTGACGATATGAGCAATGCTTTATTTACCAGCACCTGTCTTCATATTTTTTTGTGATTTCGTGCAAATTTAATTCATCGGTTAATCGATTGATTGATTGATTGATTTATACCACCATTTGCTGACATTGCATTCAAGCAAGGTAAACAATGGAGGAAGCAAGGGAGATATACAATGGAGTTTAACATGCACCAATACAACTGACCGCCATGAAATAGCTAAAATATTGTTGAACGTGGCGTTAGACACTATTACCCTAACCATAACACATAGATTACTATATCACGTTGTATAAAATAAATAGCACAAACATGAAAACATTATTTTTATATTATGAAAAAGCAATAGAATGTTGATATCAACTTTAGTGCTCATTGTCCGTTTCTGAATTTTTTGCTACATTTTAACATCTTTTTTTGATATCGTTGTGCTAACATTTTAGACGTTTATTTATCATTTTTGTTTGTTTGCACAGTATCGTAAACACCTGTTTCCGTTCCGACATTTCGTAGGTTCAGACGTTGGCTACTTTTTCAGACGTTTATATATATATATACTAATAAGGTATGTCTGTGTGATTAAATATTTTATTTTGTAAAATAACTTGATATATTTAAAAAAACACAAAAACAAAAACTAAAAAAGAAAAACAAGCAAGAGAAATCCTTTTTGATATATATATGGGTGTTTATCTTAGGTCATTCACTTTTTCACTTTCTCCATGCATGAGCGTTTCCCTTAATTACCTTAACATATGTTTTGTCCAGAGGAGGGGGTATTTTCCTGTTCATCTGACCTGTTGTATATTTCTTCAGGAATAGTCTTTTCAATAATAATAATTTTAGAAATGACCCTCCCCCAAATAAGTTGTAACGATTGGGCAATTGCCAAAATGTATATATTAAAAATATGTTCAATAAGTTGATGGATAAAAGAGACACACATCTTTTTCACCATTGCTACGACGCATTCAATGTAAAACAAGGAAGACTTTGATCAAATCACCCTACAATGTAGGTATTAATAACACGGTAGTTGATAAGGGTTCAGACTCAAAAAGTATATTTTGTATATTTGTCCTGCAACTAAAGAAATTATTAAATATTATTATGCTTTCTATAAATTTCTTCTGTAACATAAGTTCATACGATATTTTGGCATTTATCTCAAAAAATTACATAGCGTTGATATACTATGTAAAAAAATATATCGATAAAAATATAGGGTGGTGCTTATAACTTTTGTCGGAGTGTACATAAATAGATTGCTATCAGGAAAATATTTAAGTTTTCCAATATATTCTGAAAGAACTCAAAAGGCAAGCAAAGTGACTTAGTATCTTTGAATTGTTATGGTAATAAAAATGTAGATATCTGAGATGTTTAAAACTCTTCAATTATACATCTAATTCTCTCATTGTGAACTTTCCATTTATATGTAGCAACATTCCAGCAGCACCTGCATATGTAGTATGTATCTCTCAGTTGATACGATATTTCAGAGCTTGTGGTTTCAATCAGGATGTCCTTGATAGAGGGTTGCTGCTAACAAGGCAGCTACCGAACCAAGGCTTCCTATTGGCTAAGTTGAAGTCATCACTTCGAAAGTTTTACGGTCGGCATCATGACCACGGATATGTTAAGCTTGTCGTATATTCCTTTCCTCATTCATGACCTATCACCGGGTTTGTAACTAGATTAACACAACGGATGTCACTAGTGGAGCAGGAACTGTTTACCCTTCCGTGAAACCTGAAGTCAACCCCGATTCTTAGTGAGGTTAGTGTTACTCGATCTTTAGTTTTATGCATAATGTTTTATAGATCGCTGTTTGTCCTTTTATTCTTTTTTCTTTGACCAATGCATTTTCTGTCATTTTATTTTCGATTTACAGATTCTGATTATTCCTTTGGTATCATCAACCACTTCTCACAGTTAACTACACACCAGTCAACGCAACACTTGTTATTCTCGTATTGTTAATTCCAATGAACTTGATTTTTAGATCTTGTGTTAGGTTGAGTTACCAAAGGGGTAATCACAAGCTGTAAATAGAAGGATAGACAATACAATGGAAAATAAAGCAACAACAAAAGGATAAACAATGATCTGCAAAGTAATATACAGAAAACTAAGATTGAGCAACAGAAACCTCATTTAAAACTGGGGGTGAACATATGTGCTCCGGAAGGGTGGCAGTTCATGTTCCTCTAATAACACCGTCATGATACTGTTGCTACAAACCAGGCGATAAGCCATGAATGCAGAAATGGCCAAATTGCAATTACAACAAATGGAAAATGTATATGAAGACACCCAAAGGGGAATACGAAGCTGTAAATCGAAGAAAGACAGACAATAACATAACAACAACAAAAAATGCTACAAAGCGACAACAATAATCTACAAAACACAATAAAGAAAATTAACCATCGAGCAACAAAAATCCCACTAAAACCGGAGGTAAACTCAGGTGCTCCGAGATAATAAGCAGTTACTGCTCCACTAGTGACACCTGCCGTGTTGCTCTTGATACAAACCCGGTGATATGTCATGAATGAGGAAAGGAAGAGATTGTGATTACGGAATACTGAAATATGAAACTGAATAATTTTTTTTAGATAGACAATTATAATATATATTTTACACCTGAGTGACCATTTAAACTTCAATTTAACCGTACCTGTACCTAATCAATAATCGTCCTCTATAATAACCATCATTTGCACGTGCAGTGTCTTCATATAAGGGCTATGAAATCACTACTTTTGCAACGTATCATTTTCGACACATTGATTAGACTGGTAACTCTTGATTCTTTTGTTCTGGATACAGAATGGGTCCTACACAACTTTCAAATGCAGTGCGATGGCAAATCATTGGCATGCGAGAAGAGGTATGTCACTGAGGCAAATTGCCCAGCGTGTTGGTCATCACCACTCTACCGTCAGTCGTATTGTTAACAAACATCGATTGACAAATGACGTTATGGATCGCGCGCTATCAAGAAGGCCCCGTATTACATCACCAATATAGCACAATGTCCTAGTTAGACGAAATTCGTTCGGCAATAGTAGTTTTGAAAAGACAGTGGTTGCCACATCGGTTGCTATCTGCAAGAACAGTCCGAAATCGTCTGAAATCTGTTGGTTATCGTTCAAGAAGATCTGCAAAGAGATGTTTACTAACACAAGCACACACAGCTTTCCGTTTGCAATGGTGCCAAACACGTCGTCGATGGAATTTGGCCTCGTAGAGGAAAGATCATTGGTCCGACAAAAGTCACTTCTTTTACACGTAACAGATGGCAGAGTGCGCGTATGGCGACAACCGAACACTGCTTATGCTGTGCGTAACATTGTTGAAGCTGTTCCTTTCGGAGGATGCTCACTCATGGTGTGGGGATGTGTAGAATATGTCTGTAAGCTTGACCTCTTTACAGTAAGAAGCAACCTCAATGGACCAATCTATCGGCAAAACATCCTTGATGCAAGTGGTGTGGCTCACTTTGACCATCATCCTCTGAATACAATGTCTGTGAGTGTACATAATGAAGGTTATTCCAGAAACACGTCTTCCCCACTAAATTGAACATCTATGTTTTTATTACACCATCTCTTTCATTCTGTGAAATAATATATTGAGCATATCAAGGAATAACATATTTGGAATTCTGTAGGGGATAGCAAACCTCCCAACTTTTCTTGAAGTACGTGTGCTATCATAATTTTCTTGATAGTGGGTGGCTGCTATCACGGAAGTTACTGACCAATAGTTCCTAGTTGGTAAGCTTAAGTAATCATTTCGAATGTTTTACGGTTGCCAACATGACTTGGTGAACCGTTACGGAAGAGTATCTGTGTCACAAATGATCACGAACATGATCCGTTTCTTGGTTGCTTGCATGCTTGATGGTGTTGCACGCCACTTTCAACAATAGTTCAGTTATATCGTGTCGATCAATTTTATTAGTGGGGAAAACCGGAATACACGGAGAAAACCACCGACTTGTCGCAAGTCACTGACAAGCTTTATCACATAATGTTGTACACCTCATCCCTGATCGAGATTCGAGCTCACAAAATCACTGAGTTCATTGCAATTCAGACAAAACAAATGCTACGTTGACCGATGGGCAGGTAGCTGTTAAATAGATGCACAATGGAAGAGTTTTAAAAACATAAGATATTTACATTTTGTATTACTATAGCTATGCAATGACTTAATCACTGTTCTTGCTTTGGGTGTCCTTTAAAGAATATATGAACAATTTAAATATGATCATGATAGCAATCTATTATTTGATAATTTCATTTTAAGCCTCAACCCTAACCAACTATCGTGTTATTAATACCAAGTGTCGTTTTTATCAAAGTCCTCCTGGTTTTAATGAATACGTAGTGACAATGGCGAAAACGATGTATGTCTCCTTAATTCTATGTTTTACTCTCTTCTCGTGGAATTCTGCCAATGAATGTAAATTATATATTTGTCTTTTATTTCATCTAAGGTTCATTTAAAAAAAATAGTATATATTTTGTCAATTGCCAAATCGTTACAATTTATTTTTGTTTTCTAAAATTAATATAAATTGTAATACTTTAGTAAATATTGAAATCAGTATACCTGGATAAATTGACAACAAGACAAGTGAAGAGGAAAATGTTCTATTCTCTGGAAAAAAAATGTGAAAACATTGCGTCTCTGTAAAGAGATTGAGATAACACCCATGCATAGAAAAAGCGATAAAGTGAAAGAGCTAAGATAAGCACCAATATATATAGCAAAAAGGAATTCTCTTTTTTTTTAAATAATAAATCTTGTTCTTTCAAAATATAGTTTCCATACAGACACACCTTACTAGTATATATAAATCTGATAGCATCTTGCTATCAAACATTCAAACTGTCTTTTTCACGCCACATAAACATTCAAACTGTATTAAGAGGTCACCTTTGAGACAAAGAAAACGTGGTCTTTTAAGACAGATGACCTCTTAAACGCGGTTCAAAATATATGAAGTTGTCTAAGACAGGACAAGAATAAGGTTGCCTTTTAATACATGTGACTACTTAATAGAGGTGACCGCATGGGAATGCTTGACTGTATATTATAAAATTACCAGCATCAAGTATAGGTTGATAATACAAAAAAAGAGGTAATCAAAAGCCATAATTTCAAGAAGTTTTCAAAAACAAGACAAGAATAAAGTGCCTTTTAATACATGTGACTGCTTAATAGAGGCGAACCCATGGGAAGGCTTGACTGTATATTATAAAATTATCAGCATCAAGTATAGGTTGAAAAGGCAAAAAAAAGAGGTAATCAAAAGCCGTAATTTCAAGAAGTTTTCAAAGACAGGACAAGAATAAGGTGCCTTTTAATACAGGTCACTACTTAATAGAGACAAGTATATCATTAAATGATGAACATTAAGGAAAGTTGGATGATACTAAACAGGTAAAAATAAGCCGTACTTTCAAGAAGACATAAAATAAAATGTTAAAATAAAAAAATAAAAATAAAAACAATGATGAACAAAGCACAACACACAGAGCTAAAGGTTGGTAACACTAGCCCGACTAACAACCGTGGTGAGCTAATATGCTGTGGAAGAGAAAACATTCAATGTTCTACTAGTGGAAAATAAACGTTAGAGAAAACTGTAAGAGGCAATCTAGAATGGACAATCTAGAGACACTTGTAACATTATACAGCATCTCCCCTCTCTAATATTGTGAGTTCGATCAAGCAATCGTTAGTGTGATATAGTTATACAATATAATCTGACATGAGGGTGGTTCTCTGCGGGTATTCTGGCTTCGCCCCACCAACAGAACCGTCAATACGTGCACTGAAACGGGCGTGAAATATCCATTATGTTTAATCTCTATAAAATTGATCTGGAGAATGTGAACCTTTCTGGTAGTTATTAGCACCAAGAAGATATACAAGATAAACTTAAGGACTCTGCGTTCGTTCTTGATTTACAATTCAAAACATTACAAATAACATACCAATTAATTTTAGGAAAGGACCATTAAACTCTTAAGGGGGTGTATATTTTCCCTCCCTGGTCAGAATTTTTTTGACCTCAAAATCTGTTATTTTCGTCAAATTTTATTATTATAATTTTGTATACAATTTGGCGAGAAATTGTTTTTTCTTTTAAAAAAAAGCATAGCATAACAACCCCCTTAAAAGTTAAATTAAATGGTCACTCTCTAAGAATAAAAAAAACAGCTATAATAATCCTCACTCAAATACTCATCGCCCTCTCCCTCTAAAAAGAACAGCATGATAAAGCGTCGTTTTTCTGAAACAGTATATATATTACAATAATCTAACGATAGACACAAAATACTCATCCACGACAAAACCGTTGTATACATTTTTTTATATATAATTTTAGTTTTACGGTTCTTACCCTTTTTCTTTATCATTTTTTCTGTCTTTTTCACTTCATTTGATTTGCAATTATATTTGTTTTTCGTTTGTTTATTTTGTTTTATTACATTTGCTTGATTTTTTTTTTATTTCGTTTTGTCTCCTTTTTTTTTAATTTTGTTTGTGTTTTTGTTTTGTTTTTGATTTTGCCTTGGTTTTGTTTTGTTTTTGTTTTTTTTTCGTTGATTTGTTTTGTATGTTTTTGCTCTGGTTTTTTTCTTTTTTTTTATCGAAATAAATTAAAATATACATACGTATATATATATAATCATTAATCGTCCTTGCACGTTGTAAATTATCCAATTGTTAAAGTAGGATTTTGGTCTTTATTGACACCTCTCAAAGTTAATCCGTGTTCAAAGTGATTAACATTTAACAGTTATAGGGGGGGGGGGGAAGGAAGGGGTACCCGTATGAGGGGCTCTGATACTGAATCCCTGAACTAAAAAACATTAAAAGAAGAATGTGTATGTAACCGCTTCCTGTTATAAAGTCTTTATATTTGTTCATGTTTGCATTTAACACTTTTTCAGGAAAGTTCACTAGCATAGTTGCTGATTGGCAGGGATGCACTCATGACTCTCACATATTCAATACATCAGAGTTGTGTTCATATCTTGAGAGAACTCACAGGGGTTTAGCAGATGGTCTACTTCTAGGAGACAGTGGTTATGCCTGTCGTCCATTTCTTATGACTCCATACATCAATCCTGTAGAAAGACACCAAAGAAGGTGTAACAGCAGTCACGTTTCAACAAGGTCAGCCATAGAGAGAACATTTGGTGTTTGGAAAAGACGATTTCATGTTCTACACTCTGAGGTATAATATTTGTAAGTGATGTCTTAAGAGGAGGTGGACAGGAGGGTTACTCTTTCCCACCTCCCACCCCCTTTTCTATATAGTTACATGTATATCTCAATTGCTAACACAGTTGATCAGAATTCCTGCTTCAATATTTCTATTTCAGATTATGATGAAACCAGTAAAGATCTGCCGAATTATAGGTGCTTGTGCAATTCTCCATAATATTGCCTTGTTGAGAAATGAGCCTCTGGACGCAGATGACGCACAACAACAAGAACAACCAGTGGATATTCCAGGTTTCCAAGGAAGACAAGACGGCAGAAACATTCGAGAGCACATTGCTCGTGAGATTTTCTCATGAGCATATTAAACAGATATAAATATATGTGTACTTTTATATTCTTTTTTCTTCAATGAACAGCCAAGTTAAACGTCAAGAAATTTTATTAAATTAAGTTTCACACTGGTTTTGATCGCCGCGTAGGGCACCCAAGTTCTTCCCAACATTGTGAAAGGGTCAGTGGTGTGGTGTCATTTCTCGCCTTGGCCATCTCTAACAGTTCAATCAGCAGGCCTAACTTCTTAGATTCCTTTTTCTGAAGCTTTAGTTCTGCAGTTAGATACTTGACCTACAAAAAATATCCTTATAACATAAGTTATGGTCATATAATCATATAAAGTCAAACTATGTAAGGAGCAATTCCATGAATTCATATAATCTGATATTGTTATGGAAAAGCATTGTCGTAACTACAAGTAACTGCGTTTTAATTGTAAAGAAATGTTAACCATCTTTTAAATCAAAAGAATGTGATTATGGGGTGTTTATTACAGCACTTTTTACACAATTCACGTAATGCAGATGAAACTTTTATTTCCTTTGGCACCAACATTTGTTTCTAAATAACTCAAATGTAACAGTTTGCAGCAAATGACAAAATCAGACAAAACTATGGAGCCATATTCTTGTCGAAAGTTAGTTCTTTTTTGTAAGGCCAAACTAACAAAGATATGCGTGTTTACTGTGATCAGAAGGTAGGTGAACATTTCTGTTTTGTATTTTTTTGCAGTGGGATGGACGAATGGTGGTATTTCTATACTCCCTTTGCATTACTTCGTTGGCGAAGAGATACAAATATGAAAATACATCATCGTATATATATCGTCCATATTCTGATCGAAATTTAGTTTTCTTTCAAAGGCGAACTTCTTGAATTAACATATGATAAATTTTCAAAAGGTAAAGCAGGGACGTTATATTTCAGTATGTTTTAATACTGTCTCTGTGTAAGCATACCCAATTATGATGGATCAATTTAATTTACCTGTAACTTATACACATCTGCAGCTGTTACTTTCCTTCTCCTCGTACTGGAAGGTCTGGGTGGTCTAAGTGGGTTAAACCCTAAAGCAGCTGGTTTACAGAGCTGTCTTTGTTCTAAAAGAACGATGTCACTATCATCGGTCTGACTGCATGTTGATGGTGGTGGTGTTGGTGACGCAGGGGGTCGACTCTGCGGGGCAGTATCATAAAGATCCTGAGATCCTGTGAGGGATTCTTCCGGCAAGGAGGCGTCCTCAGCTTGCACAACTGAAACATAAGTTGAAGTAGATATCAAATTAGCCTGTAAACTCAATTATGCCAAAAGATACAGTCATTACCCCAAAATTCTTCTATGTTTGGGGCTAGAATATCAAACATTGAAAGGAAGTCTTCTTTCAACACATCTAACTTACGGGTGTGTAGACGCAACCAAATGAAAATCGTTCGTTTCCGACCCACAAATATTAATGAATGTTGTCAGGGGTGTTTGTAGCACCCTCTTCTTGAATATTAGTTTCAGAAAGTTATGCTAAAATAATATATGGTCGACCCAATTCGCCCACAGGCGCTCGTGGCACGGACTTACCACCCCCCTTTTTTATCTTTCTGCTTACAAATTTATTTTCAATAAAATTTCTTGATTTCTTTATTATTTCATCTCTTTTTCCTTATTTTAACTTGTTCGTGTCAATATTCATACCCTATATACTAATAATCGGTCGACACATGCAATTTGATGTTAACACAAGATTGTATGAATGAATAAATGAACATAAATTACCATTCACACTGGTGTGGAACCCTCCAATGCCATTGAAGGCGGCTGAATCCCGGCATAGGTCTATTGTCCTATTGATGGCTGGTGTGACCAGTTTTATCTCTGGACCACCCCCTGTTTGCCTCTGCTCCTTTCTGGCTAAGGAGTAGACTTTCTTAGCCTCTTTTTTGGTGTTTCCCCATTTGTCCTTGCACTCCTTGGGTGTTCTCTGTGCAACTGCCAAGGCAGACACCACCCTGCTGATATTAGACCACACTTCCAATTTCCTTTGGTTGGCTTTTGCAGTTGAAAATTTATCATTTAAAGTGTAAAATGTCTCTTTCTGTCTCTTTAAAGTGGAACGACATGTCTAATACCGGGATGTTTTATGTGAGCTAGCACTATCAAATCCAACTGACCGTGTTGATCTAGTAGAAAACGAATATTATCATCATCTAATCGAATTTAGCTTGCTCTCGCCATGATATAGCTGAAATATTGCTCATTATGCGCTAAACATCAATCACACACTCGTTTAGAATAATGTTTCTTAATATTTTCAGATCCATTCGCAATGCAATATTTTGAAGGAAATAGAGCCATGTTGAATTGTTCAGATGAATATAACGAAACCATACAAATATCCTCGGTTCTTTATAGCTACAGCACGTGTAGTCATGGTGATACATATGGTATCCGAAGTTGGTGTCATACAGCATGCAATATGGATGTTACCAATAGCAACATCGGAAGTTCATGCGGGGTTGACGGGAAGGCGTCATTACAAATTTCGTATAACTGTAGGCGTAAGCTATTTCATATAAACATGCATTCGTTAAAGCTCAGATAAATCTCCCTCAAGCATAGATAGAATAAAAGACGATGCTGGTTTCTTTTGCTATGTCCTTTGGTTTTCTTGCTCCCAGAGATTTCTAAATAATTTAGCCTTCCAAGCTTTTGACTATGAACCTGTCTCAAAAGTTCTTAGCTTTCCATGAGGGTACCTGATGAGGTTTATCATAGAGACGCGTCGTGTGTACTAAATTAGATATCTACCTTGGTGGTTTTTTCATAGATTTTGTTTTTCAATAGTATGAAGTCTAGTACCACTGCAGTGGACAACAGTAGATATGCGTATATGGCGTATTAAGTTTATATATCTATATGTATGTAGAGTCGTATTCTTGTGGTTTTGATGGATATGAGGTTTGTTTTCATATTTGTACCGTTGTTTTTATATTTTGTTTTTGTATTGCTCTTTTATTCAGAAAATTCTTCTTAAATAGGTACTATTTGTTCATAATAAACAAGTATATATCAAACTATGTATTAGGTGTGTTTATCGCCACTTTCAAAAAAGTTTGTAGACACAAAAGAGATATATAGAAGCCATAAATCAAAGAACAGACAATACAATGGCCAAACGAAAAAAGACAAAAGGACAAACAATGATCTACAAAATCCTATCGCTTCTCATCACATCAGCTATAGATATTCTGGTAAATTATGGTAGGTTATTTGTGCTTAACACCACTTTCAATTGGTTTTCCAAGCTGTGAATGCGAGTGTACCCGATGGACATTTTTCTAGAAACACGTCGCGTGCACTAATTGTGATATCTACATTTTTATTTCAAGAATATTTCAGCTATATCGTCACTGTCAGATTTATAAATTGATTCATTAGGGTAGATGTCGAATATCCGACAGAAAAAATTATGAGAACAGTTCCAAAATTCAATCAGAAAATCGTTGAAACATTATTGAATACTCCTGACACATATATGCATGAACATTGTCTTTCTTTGATGAACAAATACTATGTCTATATATTACAAAAGGTTGTTTATAACCTAGACAACACATGGCAATGACTATGATTGCTAATCCTATCATCAAGATTATTATGTTAAGTATTCAAAGATGACATGGCGGCATGTACAATATATAAATGCATAACCAAAAGCAAAATCTTCTTTTCACCGGAATTACTTTTCGTCTTGACATGTATCTGAATGAACATCAATGGGGATCATTTACAAAATTTCTTTCGACAGATGTCGCCATTGTTCCATAAATTTTATGCTCGTTGACGCTTGAATTGTTGACGTTTGCTACAATGCTCTTTTAGCATTACACTGTGGTGCTGTGTACCGGGTTGTAGTAATTCAGAGGGTGGGCACAGATCTCCCAAAGACCCCGCAAAAAATTGAGATTGACGGTGGCAATACGGAGGCTTGATCCATCTACAGATAGTGGACAACAGTATCCAGGCACTTCCAATATTCCCTATATATTTCTTATAAAACTATAATGAAGTCAATTCAGGTCTAATGTTCATATTTTTTATTTCAATAAAAGCAGAATTTAATGTAAGCTCCATGCAGCATAAGGGTACAAAGTAGACATACATGTATTAGCAAATAAATAAGTTATGGTGGACATATTGAATGCAATATTTATTAAATCAGCTGTGAATGGCTTACGAGGGTAAACTATTGATTAATACAAACTTTCAACAATATTTCAGCTACATCGTGGCGGTCAGTTTTATTGGTGCAGGAAACCAGAGGACCGGGAGAGAACCACCGATAAGTCCCTGACAACCTTTATCACATAATGTTCTACACCTCGCCCTGATCGAGACTCGAACTGACAATAGTGGTGATAGGCACTGATTGCAAATCAAACTACCATATGATCACGGCCGCGACGACCCCTAAGAAATAAATGTGATTGAAGCTTTTTAGAACAATTATTAATTGAGGAGCATACAAATATGTTTGGATTATAGTTGTTTTTTTTTATTATGAACACCGTTATATCACATTTTGAATCCCATGACATATTTCCCCCGGGGTCAATGTTTTTTCACGGAATGTTGCCACTTTATAATGAAGAATGAATCATCTCCTATTTTGAAGCTCTTGTATTCTTTTATATTGCCATATATAATATTAATCCACTCTCAATATAAACAAAATAAAGATTCAATTTTCAAAAATAGGGTTCAATACATATGATTGCATAAATGATCCCGGCGTCCTTTGTCAGATGGTCAAAATGCATACTAGTCGTTACGATTGAATCATGGCAGATTCATGACACTCGATACATCTGTATGTGTTAAAATGTGTCGGATGGTTTGTTGCTTTTACTCAATACTCCTGTTTCTTCTACCAATGAAAATAAGTAATTGCAAGTACAATTCAACAGCTCTAGACTGAATTGTAAAGCATACAGACGATTAGTTGTTTTTCATACTAATTCATCAGGGAAAAAATAATTACCATGTCATCGAAAACACGGCGTCCTCAGGGAAAACATAATTACCATGTCATCGAAAATACGGCGTCCTCAGGGAAAACATAATTACCATGTCATCGAAAATACGGCGTCCTCAGGGAAAAAATAATTACCATGTCATCGAAAATACGGCGTCCTCGGGGAAACATAATTACCATGTCATCGAAAATACGGCGTCCTCAGGGAAAACATAATTACCATGTCATCGAAAATACGCGTCCTCAGGGAAAACATAATTACCATGTCATCGAAAATCCGGCGTCCTCAGGGAAAACATAATTACCATGTCATCGAAAAAACGGCGTCCTCAGAGAAAACATAATTACCATGTCATCGAAAATACGGCGTCCTCAGGGAAAACATAATTACCATGTCATCGAAAATACGGTGTCCTCAGGGGAAACATAATTACCATGTCATCGAAAATACGGCGTCCTCAGGGAAAAAATAATTACCATGTCATCGAAAATACGGCGTCCTCAGGGAAACAATAATTACCATGTCATCGAAAATACGGCGTCCTCAGGGGAAACATAATTACCATGTCATCGAAAATACGGCGTCATCAGGGGAAAAATAATTACCATGTCATCGAAAATACGGCGTCCTCAGGGAAAACATAATTACCATGTCATCGAAAATACGGCGTCATCAGGGGAAAAATAATTACCATGTCATCGAAAATACGGCGTTCTCAGGGAAAACATAATTACCATGTCATCGAAAATACGGCGTCCTCAGGGAATAGGCCACACTTTAAATATAATTTTGTGAAAAACAAACAATTTACATTATGATAAAATTGTCTGTTCCAATGAGAAAGTTTGTGTTCATAATAAAATGTAAAGCCTTTTTAAATACGTCTGCAAATTTAATCGAACAGTATTCTAGCAAATCTGTGTTCACCTTCCAGGAATTTGATCTAGCACTACTGAAACACTGCAGCACCAATCGCTTAGCCTTATAACCTCTACACTGGACCACTCGGCCACATCCGCTATATGTA
The DNA here is from genome assembly GCA_963383655.1 of Bathymodiolus septemdierum. Lineage (NCBI taxonomy): Eukaryota > Metazoa > Mollusca > Bivalvia > Mytilida > Modiolidae > Bathymodiolus > Bathymodiolus septemdierum. The sequence goes on from OY726525.1 coordinate 83,907,315, forward strand.
TATATATTTGGACATATTTGACGTGAAATTTATGTTATTATAGTTTTGTTCTAGATTGCGGTGATCAAAAGTTTTATAACAGTCAAAATGCATCTTTACAATTAAAGACAGATCCCTCCTTTGGTATGTAGCTAACATTGCTAAATTGACCATGCTATTGTACTATCTATTTTTATGTTGTCATTCATTTTTGTAATCGTTTATTAACTTTTTCAGTGGAAGCGAATCTATGCATGTTTTTAATAGCTTCCTTATATATGTAATGCTGTTGGATATCCAGTTGCCACTAACTCTAGTTCCAATGAGTTCTCAGTTTGAATGTGTTGTTCTAGTGTACAGCGGACACAATTATCATAATTTCATTGATATGTAAACTTGTTTTCGCTATAACATAGCAGAAGAAAATTGCTCATTTGGCTTTAAGCAACAGTCACTCCCTCACTGCATTTTAATACCAAATATACATGGTGGGTGTACTCTTGTTTCGGTTGATAATCCTTCACACTCGATTGTGTCGAATCCGCTCTTATACGAGCATGTCATTGTCTGTATACCTTTTAAACAAGAACCTGAACAGTTACACCATGGTTCCCAACCATTCCAAGGAACTTCTGCAGCATAAATAAAGCCACAGGTTTATTAATGATTCTTTAATATTTAAACGTTATGTTTTAAGCTTTATTTTCTAAGCGTTTCTTCTCAAGTTGAAGTTTTGGCGCGTTTCTTTTAAAGTTTAATTTTTAAACAATTTGTCTTAAGTTTAATTTTCTAAGCGTTTCTTCTGCAATTTAAGTTTTTGAATGTTTATTCTTAAATATAAGTTTAAAAATGATTCGTCTGATGATTAAGCTTCTAACCTTTCGTCTAAAGTTTAATTTTGAATATACAAGTTTATTTTCTATTCATGGGCATTTAATTTCTGAACACCTTGTAGAACAGTATTCTGCCAATTGCCTGCCGATGACGAAAGATGGTATTGGCTATTAAATTTTGGTTCAAAGTTGACTACGATTTCACAATTATGTTTTGGGATGACCTTCTTATTGATTTGGCTGTACCAAATCAGGAAAGTGAGCGGTAAATATTTTAGTGTTAGAGGTATCGATTTTCTACGATTGTTCTGTTTGTTTTAACTGTTCCGACGGTGCTGTAATCTTTCTAACACATTACAGATTTATTTTAGCCAACACCAGAAATATTCATGGTTTGAAAAGCGGAACAGATTTGCGAGTGAAGCAATGACCTGGACATATGTAAACAACAATCAAAATGATACACCATTACAAGTATTTCTTTTTACCATCTAAATGTAGATATTTTTTCTATATAAATTGCCGACATATTTTTTTCTCAGAAAACACAACTCCCATAAAAGTTAAATGTTATTTCCTTAGTACATCATTTGCTTATGGTATCGATTGTTTCCTTGTTCAATTGGTTAAATAATATAAAATATACGTAGCACCAAGTACTTATGGACACACTCGCAAGTATAAGATAATCCTGAACACTTTCCGTCACATGATACACCAAAGGTTGAGTCATTAACAGTAAAATTACAGGAAGTTTTGTTGTCACATTTGCTCTTCATATGCGGGGTCACAATACATGTGCCAGGTTGTTTTGTCTGCTGTTTTGCTGCATATTTTGTCATTAATAGTTTGCCATATGGCACTGGGTACTTTTAAGTATTCACCAGGACAAGTTCAATTTACAGCTGTATTTGTACATGCAGTATCTATGTCTATGAAACAAAAAAAAGCTAAATTTATTTAGTACTGTATCGGTCATTCTATTTGTTTACAACATTCTGACGAGTAAGCTTAGACTCTGCAGACCCGAGTCATATCAATGCAAATCAATCAACAAACCAATAAATGTTCGTAGTAGAAAATATTTGACGATTTCATAACAAATAAAAAACCTTTTATTTCCACTGTCTTGTCTTATTTGTTTGTAGAGAAAAACACTACAGAAAACTAACGAACGAGCAACACGAACCTTACTAAAACAGGGGGTCAACGCAGGGGCTCTAAAAGTGTAATGTAAGCGGATTCTGCTCCGCATGTGTCACCCGTCGCATTATTGTAGCTACACATCCGGTTATTAAAAATAATTGAGGAAAGAACTAGATTATGAATACGACAAATTGAACAAATTAGTGGGCCTTTGTGACACAGATATTCAGTAGCGGTTAACCAAGTCATACTGGCGACCGTAAAACTTCCGAAGTGATGATTTCAACTTACCCACTAGGAACCCTCGGTTTCGTAGCTTTCGTGTTAGCAGCAACCCTCTGTCAAGGAAATCATGATAGGAACCATTCTGGAATATCGGATCAACTGAGAAATATATACGTCATATGAAGGTATTGTTAGAATGTTGCTACATATAAACAGAAAGTTCAAAATGGGAAAATTGAAGTGATCTCTTTTGCAGTAAAGTTGTGTTATTAACCGCCCTCACTACCTATTTCGATGTGCATACTATCTCGACTATGAGAAACGTTTGCAGATACCAAATAGATAATCAACAACTTCCTTCTTCGATTTACGGATTCTTATTACTCCTTTGATGTCTTCATTTAGTAGCTTCATAGTAAAAAGAACCCCTCTATACGGTTTGTGAGTTCGAATCGTGTGGGTTGTGTTCGATGCAGTTTTAAAGGTCCCATTTTAATGAGTATTTTTCAGTAACTTCATACACTAAGAAACTATGAAATATTCTTGAAAGTTCTGTTAAAATGTCATAAGCACATAATGTTTATGTTGACAAGAATTGAACAAACCAAATCAGTTCAGTTGTGGTTTTTCCCTTGTATCCATAAGACCCCAAATCTTGTTCTTTAAGTCATCATAAAAGTTGGCATACAAACCTCTTGTATTACCGGAAGAAAGAAGTCAATCTACATATCAAAGAGAAATCAATTAATTGATTTGATACTATATTGTATATCTTTAACCATTGTCAATAGGCTTATGTTTGTATTTTTGTTATATTGATTTAATGAAAAAAATTAATTCTATTTTTTGCGTTTTCTGCCGAACTTACAAGAGGAATTTGTTTTATTGCACACGTCCTCATAGTACGGCTCTCCAACACAAGACGATCCTATTTCCTTTGGTTATGGATTTGTACACGACCTGGTATTCCTACACCACAAGTAACACTACAAGTTGAATTCCTAGTCCACTTTGACCAACCTCCATTTCCTACAATACAATAAACTTTATTTAGAGTCAGAAAGAAGCACACAACTATAGCACAAGCTCTAACGAACTTTTAAATCTGAAATAAGAATATACATTTACAAACAATAAACAAAGCATGTACACAATAAAAGTAAAATACATCATGAAATTTAAAGTTGAAAAATATGAAAAAAGTGTAATATGCAAAATAAATAACAATTGATGTTCATTGTGATACATGTCAAGACGCAAAGCCATTCTGGTGAAATGAGGATTTTTGTAAATACATTTTTGGTTATGTATTTATATTATATTATATGCACCATTGATGCACTGCAGCACCAATCGCTTAGACTTATGACCAGCACCCTAGACCACTCGACCACATCCGCTATATACAAATATAGCTTCAATAGTCGAAGTGTGACCTTGTCTCGTAAGGAACATCTAGAGATAGACATAAGACATGTGTCTAAGCGTGTGTAGATGGTACATATCTACTTATTATTATAATATGACAGTAATCTAACTCAGCAATTTGTAATATAATGTATAGGATAATGAAGAATTCACTATACAGTCATAGGGAATAAAGTATATTATACAAACATCTAAGCAGGTGACAACCATACAATATATCTGTCCCACTGGATCTCAAAGTTACTTATGATACTAGGTTAATACTAAATATTACATACGTCTGAAATTTAAACCAAACAGTGTTAGAATTAGATCTTTGAGCTGTCAAATTTTAGTTCTTCCCTTGAAGGGATTTGAACTCACACCATTGATACACTGCAGCAACAATCGCTTAGCCTTATGTTCAGCTCCCTAGATCACTCGACCACATCCACTATATAGAAATATAGCTTCAATAGTCGAAGTGTTACCTTGTACATATATAAGTGTTTAATCTTTTATCACTTTGCTTTGTGTACTTGGTGTTGCTTTACAAACCATTTTAGACGTTTTAATATATATAGATATCTGGAGTATTTATCTCTGTTTCTAAGATTTTCTGATTGGATTTCGGAACTGTTCTGAAAGCTATGCGATATTTATTTATACTAATTATTATTCACTTTATTTTGTAATATTTGATTTCACTACTATCTGCGTGTATTTGTATTGTTTGAAAATACAGTATTACAGCATTAAAAGATGAAAGACAACTAGCATGGAATTTACAAGTGATTCGTCATGGCGCGATCTTATTGTAGCTGGCTTTATAATCTACCTTTGCAATGAGTGTCTGTTCACCTCTAATGTTCTGAATTCAGTTCGCGTCCGTGACCAGGCTAACACAATGCGACTATATGCTACTTGCAAACAGCCGTCAGAACTTCGGATAACCTCTACCCTCGTTAATTAATTTATATAACAGACAGTGACGATATAACTGAAATATTTAAAAAAAAAACGTAAATATTAAATTTTGTTACTGGAATGAAATTCAACGGGTAGACTCAAAGTTGAAATATTGGAAAGCCAATTGAAATGGTGTTAAACACCAATTATCAAGAATATGCATAGCTTATGAGACAGTGATAGTGTTTTGTAGATCATTGTTTGTCCTCATGTACCTCGAATGCTTTTTGAGGTCCATGACTAAATAACACTTAAGTTGATTTGATCCCCTTTATTAGTAATAAAAATAAAAATCAAGCAATTGCTTGATAAGATGGATTAATGTTTGTATGAAATATAACTTACGTTTACAGTTATACGAAACTTGTAATGAGGCCTTTTCATCAGCCCCACATGAACATCCGACGTTGCTATTGGCAACATCCAAACGGTATCGCGGGTGTGTTAAGGTTGTTTCACGTCGGTTTGTTTCATACAGTTGCTCCCCTTTGTAATAGTTTACGTAATGACGTTGCATCCATGGAAACGTACTCTTCATGGATGAACTGCCCGAAGGAAAAATGTGTTTCTGCAGATCTAATGCACTTATTCCTTGTTCGTTTTGTGACAGTAAGATTCACATATATATTTATTGACTATCCAGATTGTGAATATATCATTATTTTGAATACGTCGATTGTAATATATGATTTTTGGCGCTTGTCAGTCTTGCGAAGCTCCACCCCTTCAATGCCCATATTTGGAAATCGCCATCGCCAAAATGCTTGTTTGTTGACAAATACGAGAATGATACACACGCACTTGTTTACTATCAATATGATACTTATGTAGCAGAATTTCACAAAAAAAGGAAAATGTACACATCGTCAGTTGCAGACAAATGATGCTGAGAGGTAAACCTTAGATTAAATTAATAATGACAATCTCCTGAAGCACATGTATACTGAAAAAAGGGGGTCGTATACTATACCTACCGAACTTGAAGAAAGCACATGGAGAATCAAAATAAGATACATAAGCCTAGAACTCTATCATGTCAATACCAACATTTTCGTGATTTGTTTTTAAGATCGAGATGTTTGATTTGCATTCAGTATCTATTTTTGCCACAGGCACAGGTGAATCAGACACCACCACCCCCTTTTTTGCAAGTTGTGGAACACAATTTATAGAGGAATAATCACATCTATTCGCATACAGAATAGATGGAATTATTGCAGTAATTTCATTTTTGTTGCTAGAGTTATCCTTCATTGAACACAAAACCAAGGCATCCCGCAAATAAAGAGTTATTTCCCTTTTTCAAGTACAAAGGTCTTCACCGGAAATATCCCAGCCTTTTCTTTTTAAACCTTCATGAGGTGAGGTCATCATAAATTTCTGACTTAAATTTTTGTTAAAAAACCAGGTTAGAAGCCATGAAAACTGAAAAACATTATAAAAATAGGAATAATAAATGTTATTTTAGTATTTCTTAAACAGTTTTCTTTGAAGAAATGCTTGGATTATCACGGATTAAACTTGAATTTTTCAAAAGATTTTGGCATGTCGTCTCGACATTCAGCTTGCTGAAGATGTTTTTCATAAACGTTTGCTAGATTATTATTTATTATAATTTTAATTTTTAATTATCGAAATATATTTTAATAGGCCTATGTTAATATTTCACCCTAAATTTTTAATTTAATGTAAATTTTTTCATGGAAAGTCAAATACCAGGAAACGTGTGCTTGTGACGAAAGGTTAAAATCAAAGTACGGGTTGGTGCATTTTTATTTTCAAACCTTGAAAGAGTTGAGGGGAGGGGCAATCATGTTAATATTTCAATATTTGAAGCCAAATTAATTTAGTGTTTCCATTTATATTTATTGTATGTCGGAGTAAGCAGAATAAAGACAAAGATGAGACGAAGCAAGAGAAAAACCGACAGCGCATACGCGAGGGGTGCAGATGACCAACAGAAGCGGGTCCGGGAATCAAACCAGAACACTAGTACTCCAAAAACACCTGCACAGTCGCAGACTCCCCCAGAGCAAGCAGCAATTGGGCCAACTCCAAGTCAACCGGTTTCTATTTATACAAGACAGCAAGCTCAGATCCCCATGTCTCCTAGTGTTACATTTACAAAGCCAAGTACAAGTGCAGGTATAAATCCTAACGATTATTTAAGGTTTGAGACCAACGATGTACATAATGTACAAAGTGTGCATTCTTTTCTCGGGTCTCATGTTTCACAAACAAATAGAACCAAAATTGTAAGTGGTCAATACATTGATTTAGCAATTTTATCCGAGAACACAAATTCAGAAAACAATGATAAGCAAGTTGTGTTGATTGACGGAGTCCTGTCAACAAAAGAAAAAAACAAGCAAACAATACATACAATTGAAAAATGGACTGATGCATTTATTGTATACATAAGCATATATACATCTGCTCACCCTGAAAAATACCAAGCATCGTTAAAATATATGCATATTGTTAGGCTAGGTGCCTCAAGAATAAATGGTTTGGGATGGAAAACTTATGATGAACAGTTTAGTTTGAAAATGGATATTGATCCAGTAAAATCATGGGAAATAGTCGACCAGGAACTGTGGCTACTTTATATGGGGAATACTAGGAATTCGTTGTCCGATTCTTATACAAACGTTAAATCGAAAACATCTGTTAATAAATGTTACAATTTCAACAAAATGGGAATGTGCGACCGAGTCCCCTGTAACTACAAACATGTGTGTTTCAGTTGTTCTGGACATCACCCTTATTATACATGTCCGAATAGAAATACATATGAAAATGTAGGAAATCATTCCTTTCGTCCCCCTTTTCGTGCCCCCTTTCGTGCAAGAGCCCCAACCGGTTTCAATAGTCCAGGATTACGCGGTAGTTTCAGACCAAGAGCACAAGGTCAAGGTTTTCGATTTCAAAGCCAGGGGCAGGGATACACAAGATAATTGGGCCATAGCGAATTCCCCAATAAAAACTGATATGGTACTTGAAAATTTGAAAAATTATCCATGTAAAGATACAGTTTCTGAATTAACTGAAGGATTGTTGAACGGTTTTAGATTGCACTATGCAGGTCCACGTTTTCATAGAGAAAGCTCAAACCTTGTTTCAGCCTCTCAACATAACGATGAACTTAAAGCCAAAGTACAAAATGAAATAGATTTAGGTAGAATTGTAGGTCCATTCAAAACTTTACCAATTGATACTTTACATATTTCACCAGTCGGTATTGTACCCAAATCAGACGGGAAATCTTGGAGGATGATTACACATCTGTCTTATCCTGAAGGAAGGGGGATTAACGATTTTATTGACCCTGATCTTTGTACAGTGCGTTACACTTCTTTTGACAATGTCGTTGAAATGATCAGCAAACTTGGAAAAAAGGCTGAACTTGGGGTCATTGACATCAAAAGTGCGTTTCGCCTTTTGAGAGTACATCCGAATGATTTTGAACTATTAGGCATAAAAATTGACGGGGAATACTACATAGATAAATGCTTACTCATGGGTTGCAGTATTAGCTGCAAAATTTTTAATTAATTTTCCACTTTTTTGCACTGGCTAGTTGAGAAAAAATCAGACTCAAAGAATTTGGATCACTATTTGAATGATTTTATTTTTGCTGGAGAAGAAAATTCAAACAATTGCCAAATGTTGATGAATTGTTTTTTAAAAATTTGTGATGAATTGGGTGTTCCTATAGCAGACGAAAAATTAGTTGGTCCTGTACATGTTCTTACCTTTCTTGGACTTGAAATCGATACGGATGAAATGATGGTTAGAATTCCTCAAAGTAAAATGAATGCATTGGTTGCCGAATTGAAAAAAGTTTTCAAAGGAAAATAAAATTACTTTAAAGGATTTGCAGTCCCTTGTTGGTTCTTTGGATTTTTTTAGTAAGGCCGTACGTAGACGTTTTTATGATCTGACAGTCAAGGCAAAGAAGCCTCATCATTTTATTAAGCTAAACTCTGAAGTTAAAGAGGATATGAAAGTCTGGCTTTCCTTTTTAGAATCTTTTAATGGGAAAGCTTATTTCCCCGAATCTGAATGGTCAGATAATGAGACATTAGAGCTTTATACAGACAGTGCGGGTTCAGAGACTATGGGGGGTTCTGGCTTTTTCTCAAAAGAGTGGGTGTTTTTTCAGTGGCCACAGAACTGGATCGACTTAGGCATTTTAAAGGATATTACTTTCCTTGAATTTGTACCTATTGTACTATCCATGACAATTTGGGGCAGTCGTCTTCAAAATAAGAAAGTTAAATTTTACATCGACAATCGAGCTTTGGTTGAAATTATAAATACGCAAACTTCCAAATCTAAGCGTGGCATGGCACTAATGCGCCCGTTTATATTATACACATTACAAAACAACATAATATTTCGGGCACGACACATTGAGGGTAAAAATAATGAAATTGCTGATGCCATCTCTCGACAGCAATGGGACAGATTCAGAAGGTTAGCCCCACAAGCACAAGCAAACCCCCGAGAAATCCCGGACCATTTTCGGACATGGAATTGCAACATGAAGCTGACAGACTATTAGAGGGTTCTATGGCACTGAACACATTCAATAGTTATAGGTCTGGCTTAGCATCTTACGAGAAATTTTTGAGCGTTCAAGGACTAGAAAATAAATGGCCCCCATCTATCGATAATATTACACATTTCATAGCATATTTGTCGTTGCAAGGCTTGTCGTTTAGAACAGCTCAATTGTATACTTCAGCCATAGGGTACAAATGCAAAGTATCGGGCTATCCCGACGTAACACAACATTTTGTAGTGCGCAAAGTTTTGGAAGGGTTGACTAGATTAAAAAGTAAAGCAGATACTCGTTTGCCTATCACAACATTTATTTTAAATAAGTTAGTATCAGTTTTGCCAGGTATTTGCTATAATAAGTATGAAGACAAAATGTTTAAAGCTGCATTTACCCTGTCTTTTTGGGGTTTGCTATGGATCGGAGAAATAACTCTTTCAAAAGGAAATAATGCAGGTCAAATATTAGCTGTAGATGATGTAAAGCTCACCCTTGATAAGTTAGTGATTCATTTAAGGTTCTCCAAAACTGACCAAGCTGGAAAGGGTGTGTCGATAGAAATTCCAAAAATAATTGGCAGTACAATATGTCCTTTATTAAATGTATCTGAGTATTTAGCCATCAGGCCGATATCAACCGCAACAAAACCATTATTTTGTCATTATAACGGGACTATATTAACAAGGCAGCAGTTCTCTGCCTTGCTTTCAAAATCTCTGAAATTTTCGGGAATAGAAGGCGGTCAATACAAAGCACACTTCCTTAGAATAGGGGGTGCGACCGCCTTGTCTTTGGCAGGGTATTCAGACGAAGAAATACAAAGCAGGGGCCGGTGGAGGTCTGCTGTCTTTAAGTCCTATATTCGGCTTCCTCATACCCCTGTTTAAATTTCATCAAATATTTCAGGAAATACTTCGATTTGGATTTTGGGGTCTTCAATCATTAAACGAGCATGGCTACACGCAAGGATTTGGAATCGACCTGGTGGCACAAATTTGACCCTTGAAAGGCATGGTATAAATTTATGGTGGCAAGGCTACATTGGTATGAGACTGACCCATCTTAAATCTAAACTTAGAACCCTGTCAAGTCTTGAAGATACCCCCGACGTTATTGTCTTACATGTTGCCGGTAATGACTTAGGGGCATATGAGATAGGAGATTTAAGATATTTTCTTAGGTCTCAATTAAGATATATCAAAAGGAATTATCCTAATACAAAATTGATACGGTTCCAAATTCTGCCACGGACAAATTGGCGTCACTCAAAAAATAACGAGGCTATGGAAAAGGCTCGCAAAAGGTTAAATAGTTATGCGGCAACAAGGACTATTGGCATGGGTGGCGCCTATATAAAATACCCCAATATCAATCTAGCAAATACAGAATTGTGGTCAGCTGACGGCATTCATTTGTCAAATGTAGGGAATGAACGTTTCTTAAATTCTCTTCAACATGCTTTGGAAAATATTGTATTACACGGTGCAGTTGTATATCCATAGTCTAGTTTCATTTCAAAATTTGTAGTTTGGTCCTGCCGTATAACGTTGGTCCCGCTCCCCCACATAGTGGCGGTGGTCGTATCATGTCAATAGTCTTGACATGAGACTCCCTCTGGCACAGCGCGGCACCAACAGCAATGTACAATCGAGTTGACCTCTGTACCCACTACCCAGGGTCAATTCAAGAGTGTTAAAGTTTTTTATAAATATTGTAAATAATTCGTTTTCAAAGTTTTCGAAAGACGTTAATTCAATTTTAATTTTCGTTGGATGGAACAATTCACTTTTGAACTCCATGCCAGGAGTTGGTGCTTTTATATGATATGATTGAATGATTGATGAACATTTTGCACTCCATGCCAGGAGTTTATTTGAACGAACTTTGCACTCCATGCCAGGAGTTTATTTGAACTTTGCACTCCATGCCAGGAGTTTATTTGAACTTTGCACTCCATGCCAGGAGTTTTTCTAGACTTTGCACTCCATGCCAGGAGTTTACTTTTTATGAACATTTTTGGCTCCATGCCGGGAATTTTAATGATTTTACGAAATATTCAAATTTCTACGGCCGTGACCAAACTTTCGCCAATCTGTAAATTAACGTAATAAAAATTTAATTGCTTTACTGAATATTGTTTATATTGCCATTGATAATTATCATGTCAATAATCACATCTATTCGCATACAGAATAGATGGAATTATTGCAGTAATTTCATTTTTGTTGCTAGAGTTATCCTTCATTGAACACAAAACCAAGGCATCCCGCAAATAAAGAGTTATTTCCCTTTTTCAAGTACAAAGGTCTTCACCGGAAATATCCCAGCCTTTTCTTTTTAAACCTTCATGAGGTGAGGTCATCATAAATTTCTGTCTTAAATTTTTGTTAAAAACCCTTCCCACCCATTCCCTGTATATAATTTGAACAAGATACTGCTGTTGTGTTACTATTTTTCAGCTCCAATATGGTAGTTCGGATTACATATAAACACATGTTGGCACGGCTGTAGATGATCAGAAATGGAACTGTAGTGCTTTCCTAGCCAGCGAAGACAAGTCATTGTAGCTGTTTCCATGAGATGTGATGTTTCCGTACAAACTGTACAATCGAGTTGACCTCTGTACCCAGGGTCAATTCAAGTGTGTTAAAGTTTTTTATAAATATTGTAAATAATTCGTTTTCAAAGTTTTCGAAAGACGTTAATTCAATTTTAATTTTCGTTGGATGGAACAATTCACTTTTGAACTCCATGCCAGGAGTTGGTGCTTTTATATGATATGATTGAATGATTGATGAACATTTTGCACTCCATGCCAGGAGTTTATTTGAACGAACTTTGCACTCCATGCCAGGAGTTTATTTGAACTTTGCACTCCATGCCAGGAGTTTATTTGAACTTTGCATTCCATGCCAGGAGTTTTTCTAGACTTTGCACTCCATGCCAGGAGTTTACTTTTTATGAACATTGTTTGCTCCATGCCGGGAGTTTTAATGATTTTACGAAATATTCAAATTTCTACGGCCGTGACCAAACTTTCGCCAATCTGTAAATTAACGTAATAAAAATTTAATTGCTTTACTGAATATTGTTTATATTGCCATTGATAATTATCATGTCAATAATCAATATAAGGACTATAATGAAGAAAACCATTAAAAAACGTTTGAATCTTTATACAAAACATATCTTGATAGGTTGGGGGTCCTGTTTATTTTTAGAATTTACATTTGTTTTCTTTACAAGTAACATACAATCTCCATAACACCTTGGCTTGGAAAGGCAAATTGTCCATTCTGACAACTTGTGTAGGACCAATTCGCAACGCATACTAATAATCGACAACCAAAAAGTATGTATGTATTATCAGAGAATAACATCCCTTTTCAGAGTTATTTTTTTTCCTCAAGCAAATCTTCTGTCAAGTTACTGGGTAGGATGACTTCAATTTCATCAATATTTAACCTTCTGAAAATGTTTTTGGTCAAAATTCATTTGCACATAACAGATTTGATCAAATAAACAACAGGCGAAAACTGATCTGACACCAGTTAGTTATTCTCTAAGTCCAGTTTGTCTTTTTACCAACTAACAGATCATGGTCCATACAGTTATTACATAAAACCATAAAACCAAAACCTGAAATGAAACTTAATTATGTACATTGTAATTTAAATCCAATTTTTAATTAAAAGTGGGCGATCTGATTGTGCTACAATATCACATTTTGATCAAAGAAATTTTTATTGAGACATATATTAAGACAGATGCTCAATTCCTTTTAATATACATATTGTAGTGTATTTAGTTATGCCAAAACATGTTCAGTAAAATTAAACCTTTACATAATTAAAAATTGCACTGATCAAATTGTATAAGCATTGATACCGGTATTAAGTTTTTTACTTAGAAGACATACCTGGTTATGCATACATTGTACAGTGTACTGTTAGTGTTAATTCTAAAAAAAATTGTTCACATAAAACCTGATTGTAGAATGAATTTATCCTGCAATTGTGTGATTTTGAGTACTAATAGACAGGTCAAATAAACTTAAGTGTTATTTAATCATTGTATGTTTTGACAATATATGTTGTAGGCATATACAATGTATACAACATCTTACATTAATAATAATTTTAGAAGATGGTCAATATTCAGCATTTTCATTGGATTTACAAATGTAGTTCAGTAGCTGAGTATCATATTAACTCTCTCTGCACTGAGCTAAGTTCATTGTTATGCATTCAATCATCTTGGTGATATATTAAGGGTATGATAAATGGGCATCAAGGTAAGATGCTAAACATGTTATACATGTACATATTGATATATTGATGAAACAGATTGATCTTCAGAGCAGCCATCAATTGATTTTCAAACCACTCAAGAAAGACAACACTATTCATCTCCTGGTGATCGTCACCATCCTTTGATTTGGCCAGAAACACTAAATCGCAGCCGTCAATCCTCACTTCGCGTACTTGCATGCAAAACAATCAAACGTTTTCCTTTACCCGAGGGTATTTTTGGGGCATCAGACCCATCATTCGGAAGCCACATATAATCTGTGCAGTGATTTTGGTTAACCCATGTTTCATCCATGTACCCGATATCATACCCTGCTTCCCTAAAAGATTTGATCTTTCTCAAATAATTACACCTATAATTAATACTAAACACTTGATCGTACAGAACTCTTCGATTATCACCTATTTTTTATAAGTATGTCCAAGATCAATGAGAGTTAGAGTAAGCTTAGACTTTTATATTTTAATAGAATCTTTTATTTCCTTATGTATTATGGAGACGGTCGGAGCAATTTTCCGTGAATATAAACGTGGATTGTTTTTTTAATAACACAATGATCAAAGTCGTCAAAAAATTCAGCTCTTTCTTTGGGTCTATTTGACTTACAAGGCCTCTTACCATTCATAATACGGTGCACTGATGTGTAAGACACACTCAAAGCTTTAGATGTCTTTTGATATACCCTATCAAATGTGACAATTGGCTTCTTCGTTGCCTTTTCCTTACTATAAAAGGCAAACAACTTTTTTACAAATTTTTGGCATTCCGGAGATAAGTCAAACTTTTTACCCATTTTCCACAAAATGCAAAATATAACAATAATTTATGAGAGAAATGCTTGTCAGGTTCGTCTAAAGTACACGTGGCCGAGAGAAAGATTTTACAGGTAAGATACATGACGTACGGATGGCTCTTCTATAAAGTACATCTATAAAAATGACAACAAAATAGGACCAAAATATAAAATTTCATTTGAGTGCAGCCTCAGCCAAAACAATAAGAAGCATTACTGTAACATATTTAGTTAGCACTTCTAATTCTAAATAAAACTCTCGTTTATTTTGCTGTTCAACAATCTATAGTTTAAAAGATATTTGGATTTTTCGTTATTCTAATCAAAAAATTATTACTTTTTAATTTATCAATCAATACAATTAACTTCTTGGTAAGCACATTTGTGTACTTGACAAATCAACATAACAAATAATAAGACAAGCTTAAAATAGAACCAAGTAATATATTCCTTTTAAACCATATAGTCGTGTATATAAATAATTGTTCATACAAAAGAAAAGGTATTTTATTTAAACCTAATAAAGAATATCAAGATCAAATACAAAGAACAGGATGTCTGTAAATCCTGTGTTCATCTTTCATTGTACATATCCCGAATGCAAGCCATATATGCTGATGTCTTAGATAAAAAGGTCAAAACTTTGCAAAGGACATCCTAGTACCATAAATCAAGACCAAATTATGAGGTATAATTCGTAATTGGATAAGTATTTCATCGCATGCCAACTTTTTAATCATCTTTCTTTATGATGGTTTCTTTTTAATATTTTAGGTAGAAGAAATAGTTTTTAATATTCTTGATTGATAGTTAAGTTTTTATAGAACTGAAATGTTTGATGACATGATTTAAAGTTTTGATTTATTGAAATTTATATAGTCTCTCATAATTCTTTATAGAATGGCACTTGTATTTTATCTATAAAATTTCTGTTTTAATGTATATATTGTGATGATTGTGTATTATATGTATTACAAGTGGTGAGACTTTAATAAAATATTGAATCTGAATCTTTTCAAACATTAATATTATGAAATTAAAAGACGCTTCGTTCTTAATTTGAATTTATTCTTTTTTGATGAGTAACAATAAAGTACAGAGCCCGTTAACTGACATGATAAATATTTTTATGACGTTATACGAAATAGTATTTCGCATAAACTAAATTAAAAAAAATTCTATAAACGAAATAAAAAAAAAATTCTCATGTTAGAAAACGGGATCCGTAAACTATTTCGTATAAACAAAATTAAAACTCTCATGTCAGTTACTGGGCTCCACAATAAAGCAACATGCATTTAGCTTTTCTATTTTCTTTTTTTCCTTTCATATGAATTTCAAATATAAATATTTGGTGCGGACAGCAGAATCATGAACGCTCAACGATGGAAACTGGCAGAGCATCAGCATAACAAACCTGGATATTGCCGATGGCATAGTTGCCTTCAAATTCAATAAGCCATGTGAGGTAGAAATCACTAAATTAGGCCTGCGTTCAACAACATCGCAACTGTATAGAGAAATCCGTTCACGAAAATAATAAACCGAATTGTTTTCCTTTTTTTTTGGAAAATTTTACGTTCACGATTTATTGCTTATCATTGACTGTATGGAATTAATATTGATAAAGTGTCTGTGTTCAATATAATATCGTACGTATGTGTTGCGTCGGTAGAAAAAAAGTCACAGGAAAAAAAGTCACAATAAATTTTTCCACATTTACTATTCTCCGAAAAGTCAGAGTGTGTATAAT
Organism: Bathymodiolus septemdierum; assembly: GCA_963383655.1. Lineage (NCBI taxonomy): Eukaryota > Metazoa > Mollusca > Bivalvia > Mytilida > Modiolidae > Bathymodiolus > Bathymodiolus septemdierum. The sequence continues at coordinate 83,923,295 of OY726525.1, forward strand.
TATTTTTGCTTTGTTTTTGTTTTTGACGTTTTGTTTTGTTTTTTCTTTATTTGTTTGTGTGTTTTTTTGTCTTGTTTTTGTTTTGATATTTATTCAAGACCTTGATTGAGAATCAAATTCGATTGATGTCTATGTATTCAATCCCTACTCCTTCTAATTATAAAGGAAGGATTCTTAATGAGACCTTGATATATGAAAACCAAGATTTGACTCATTGATATTCACCCATCTAACTCTTTCTAATTAGAAAATAATATAACAAAAACCAATGAATTAGCATTTACATTTAATTAATCACATCAATGATTGGAGCATTTATAAGTCATATAACAAATAACATATGAAATATATCAAATCATAACGATAAAATGATGAACATACAAACATTGAATATTTCCAGTTTAAAATCGTAAATGTTCATAATGTCAATTGTCTCTTAAGCACTAATATTGGTGATTTGAGTCTGATGTTCCACCCAACTCCACACAAGTAATCGGCAATGGTCTTCTGGCCAGTAGTGAGGTCTCTGCATAGGTTCTGTAAACGCTCCTGGAACTGAACATGTCTCTGTTGAGTACGCTTAGCTGGTGGATTACCGACGGCATCTTGCTGGATAATAGTACGGACAGTAGCTTCTTCCTTTTGACACCACTCGATGATACGCCATATAGACGGATGGGTATATCCTACCAGGTTGAAGAAATTGTTGATCCAGCCCTCGCACATGTTGTTGGTTCTGGCATCACCGTTGACTGTGGCATTATGTACGTTCCAAATGGCTGGTGGAAACAGGTGGGCTACGTGTTAAGACCAGACGGACTGCTTGATTTTGTGCTGGATTCTGCTGTCTAAGTCTACCACTGATGTAAGTTGAATCAAAGTAATCTAGGAGATCAGCTGCCACTGGTGGGTCATCAGGGCATAGTGTTCTAAGCAGATGATTACCATTGGTCAAATCAATTACTGGTAAAAAGAAAAGACCATCCATCATACCACAGAACACTCCTGTAGAGAGGCACCAAACCAAGCTGCTGTATCTGTCGCCATGATGCTTGTTTCAGGTGGTAAAAACAGCCCTGGTGGTTGATGTGGCGACCAAATACAGCTGTAACTGCACGAAGAACTGCATCTTAAAAGTCTGGACATTGAAATGTAGGTTGCTGGCATGGCAGTTTGAATAATAGACTGGAAGAGTTCCCTGTAAGTATCTTGACATTTATTTGGCAGGAACGCATATACTGCAGCGCCTGTTACATCTTTGAATGGAACCCGGATGGTGTATAACTGTTTAAATGGGTGCAGAGGTACAGAGAAGGTACCGTCCATGAAGATGAAGAAGGTCTGGGCATTGGCTAATCTTTCCAAACTCTCTGGTGAGTAGAAGACTAACATTCTGCATTCTGGCCGGTGTCGTATTGCAGGAACTGTTGGTTTTTTGTGTACTCCTCAGGTAATCTGACATCTGCATAGGTGGCTGGGACTGGAGGAGTTGGACGCTGGTATCGAATTGTGCGTTTGGGGTTTTCTTCATGGGGCAGCAAGGCTTGGACATTGTCATCACACTGGGACGCAACCTGGGAAAAGATCTGGCTGGGTTTGTCTCTGGTGTTGGTTGCCAGGTCTTTCATGTCATTTCTGGTTTTTGAGTACTTGATGCTTGTATCACTGGGAGCGTGATTGTGTGGCTGCCCAGGATCTGGATTTTCATTCTGAAGTGTAGTGCTAAGGTTTCCTCTGCATCCTATGCTTGACCGTTTAACACACTTCCACCCCTGATTGGTCTCCCTGATAGCATGTTTGGTATACAGGTACCCCTGGTAACACAGCTTGGAACCACCTCTGTTGCTTGGTATAATCTCCATTTTCGCTTAATGATAGTGACAGTTAACTTTTTCCTTTTATACAAAAAGTGAAAGAAACCATACATTTTGCTCTGAATTGACTAGGGCATGGAATACACCAGGTATGGTTTCACCATATGTTGATGTTCAACAATTTCTTTCATAATTGTATTCTTAACTATTAAAAATGACCTATGTATGTCTCTGTATAAATAATTATGACAATAGCAATCAAGTGGCTTCTTTTTATAAATTACCCCTTTCCATTTAAATCATTATGGTTTGAGTCATTTATGAATTAAATACATGTACTAAATAAACAACTGGGTCTCTATGCAGGAAGAATATATTAATTACAGTATAAACAAATTAAAAAATTAAGGCATTGAAATAATTTTTACAAAAAACTTTAATTATCTGAAAGATGACATTATATATGTGACTTTTTTTCCGTGACTTTTCCCCCTACATTCTCTCCATATACATTGTTATTGTCTGTAAGTATACTGGTATAGAGTAAACATAAAGGGTTTCCTTTCCAATTCAAATGGACTTACACCCGACGATCACCCCTACAATTTTTTTTCTATTATACTACGCCAAATTGACAAGAAAACGTAAAACGTTTCCCTTTTTATATAAACTTACAAAATAAGGAATAGAACTCTATATTTGAAAAGCTCAATTTTCATACACTTCGGTAAATTAATGACAATACCATTTATGATGAACAAAATCATATATTCTGTACAAATAATGATCTGTTTGTCCCATAATTAATTTCTACGCTTCATTGTGACATATATGACAATGCAGACTGTAAAGACTCTCGTGTATATACTTTTAGGAAGCTTATACATTCAAAATAAATATTAATGTTAGGCATATTAAACCTTTTAAAAATATGTTCCACGTTATAGCGTGGAAATCATCGTGGAAAAGATTAATATGTCGTGTTCACCACACATATATTAATCTCTGCCACGATGATGTCCACGCTACATCTTGTTCAAAACACATATATTAATCTTTTCCACGATGATTTCCACGCTATATCGTGGAAAAAACACACGTATAATAAAAGTTAATCCCTTCCACGATGATACAACCGCGGATGAAACATATCAGTTTACCTGTTCCGTCGTGTTTTCATCGTGGAAAGGATTAATTTCCGTGACAGAAGTGGGAAATGTAAAAAAAAACCACGCTGTTCCCTTTGTAGATAAACTACTATTGAAACAAAAGAAGTTGTACGTATTGCGGGATATTCAATACGGGCCGCTTCTTTTTTTTTTAATAGTACTGTATCTTATACTTAAAACCATTTCGCTTGAACAGTTGACTACAGAACGACAGGGATATAAATTCCTAACGGTGTATACGTGTATTACATTTCATTTCTTACATTAGCATTAGGGGAAAAGGGTGTATTTAACTCTTATAAAAAGATTTCGATGCTACATTTTTGTAACTAAAAAAAAAAATGCACTCTGAAGCAGAATTTTTGTTCCAATCTCGATCTAGACACCTTTTCAAATAACATAGTTGGTACTTCATATCATTTAAAGGGGAGCTTATTCAAAATAAATCCCAAAACGGCTAATGATAAAAAAAATTAATAGCAATAATAAATTTATGTTTGTAATAAACAATCCAAAGGGAACACATTGATGAATATTTTCCAAAATTTTCCAACAAAAAATATTCTTTATCTGTATGATATATCCAGTTTAAGGAAAGGAAATCTTAATTGACCTTCCCTACAATATTTAACTCAGTAGTCCGTTAGGGGCCTTCGTGGACGTGATCGTTTGGTAGCTGGATTTACAACTACCTATGCAATCACTACCTATCACCAATAACGTTATGAGTTCGAATCTCGCCCCGGCGATACAACATTATGCTATAAAGTTTGCCAGTGATTTGTGGCAGATCCGTGTTTTTCTCTGTGCACACCGTTTTCCTCCACCAATAAAACTGACTCCCACGATATAACTGAAATTTGTTGAAAGTGGTGTTAAACATCAAACCCAGTAGTCCGTACGTTTATATTTTATTTATGTTTTTTTTTATTGTATAGAACGCTGGGTTTTGTGCAAATTCCCGATTTTTTCGTAACATTTCTAAAATTGTAATTCAAATCGTTTGACTGTTTATTTCAATAACATGCAGCTAACTAAAGTTATAAATAACGTTTTTACCTGCATTAGAATGGAATAAACCCACAAAAAATAATGTGGCATATATACTACAATGAAATAAATTTGATAATTGGGATAGTATAGTGGTGCGTGAATATGTCAACAGATAAGAAAAGTTTTTTTGTAGATGCCAAAAGAGTTATCGGAATGCAATGCAATGGCCAATCGAAAAAGGAAAAAATGATAAACAGTGGTCTAAAAAAAAACTACACAGAAAACTGAAGATTGAGCAGCACGAATCACACTTAAAACCCGGACGGAACTCTGTCGGTGACAACTTGAGCCTTTAGTTGTACATTGTATGGCAGTTCCAGGTTTTGTACCATGGTCCACCAGTCTGATTGTACAAAATAGTTGAGTGCTACCAAAATCTGTCGAAAATAATTTAAAATAGTAAGAAACAGCAAATTTTCTTTATTTAACTATTTATCATAAGTTATGCCATTCATAATACATCTGCTCAAAATCTTTCCAAAATAAATGCTATGATTAATTCGCTTGTTGTCGAATCTTTAACAGTTAATAACACTACACGAAGAAGGAATGCATTATATGTATAATTTTGTACCAAGTAATTTTGAAGAGTGTGATTTAGATTTGAAGATTGCTTAAATATAGATAGACCTAGATATATTCATGATTCAAAATTTTGTACTTGGAGACGGTGTCTTTATCATTCTATTTTCTTCACTTAGAGGTAGTATTTCCCAAAATACAGGTACTTTAAAATGTTGAAATGAAGTTCATCAGTATTGCAGTGTGAGTAACCAAACATCATGTACACCTTGTATAGGCTACACCAAGATACATGCCAATATGGCTTGTAAACGTCCGTTGTATTTCTTAATATGTTCAAAATAAAACTCTTTTCTTACGACTTTAAAGACTTATACTTTTATTTTACATATAGTCGTCAACTAAATCTATACTTATAACAGGTAATACCACCCCAGACTGTACTAGTTAAACCTTCAATGTTTACACTGTCCAAGTTTTATAATTCAGTTCCGTCATTAGGTTAACGTTAGATACAAGCGTTTTTGTGATTCAAACGCACATGTGACCACGTATGGAACAGCAGCGTCACCAAATGGGAGAAGCAGTGAATGGTCCCTATTGCTGGTGTCTAAAAGCTTTTAACTATTTATAGTTTATTTTTTTGGTTCAAAAGCCCATGGAGATTGATACAGCTTTTATGCTATTTTGTTTATATGCTTGCAGAACTGAAATACAAATATCTTGCTACTATTTAATGGGGAAAAAAACTTGGTGTAAAGCTACATGTACCGATGTATTTCATTGCCCCTTTCTTCAAGTTTATTTAACTTAGCATACACACCAGTGGCGTAGCTTGGTTCTGTTTTCTAGTGAGGCAATTCACCGAGCGCAGCGAGGCGAAAAAATGCTAGGGAGTGCGGAAATTGAAAAAAAAATGGGCGATTGAAACGCATTTTCCCAAGTTTAAATGGATAATTTATGATTTCAATAATAACCGAAATAACACGCAGAAAACTATTTCGATATGCGTCAAATGACTGTGTTTGTGAATTTATTTCAGAACCTCGGAGTGGCTACATGAAGCTTCTTCCCGAGTTTCAGATAGAATCTATATCTGCAATCGAAAAAAAAAACGAGAAGATAAAATAAGCTTGTATCTAAGAGCGTGTTTAAGCTCGGCGCATTTCCACTTTCAAACATTGGCACACGGCAACAAACTATACTAAATTATGTAACATGACGGAGCCAAAAGTTTCCGTAAACAATTTCAATTAATGATGTAGAATATATTTTTATTACAAACTTTGACAAAGGTTTTTATTTCTCGTATTTTAATCAACTTTTATAATATTAATCACGTTAATTTTTTTCTGCAAAAAAATCTAGTGAGGCAGTTGCCTCATTGCCTCAATGGAAGCTACGCCACTGCACACATAGTAACGAAAACAAGATTACATACATAACATTGAACCATATATATGTAGCTATACAGATATACTAAAAATGTATCAGTAGACTCAATGCCATATTAAGGCATGGGCACGCTGAGCAGTTGCCCGGGGGCCCCATGAGCATAGGGATCATATGCTAATCTTTGTATGCTGTGTGCGGCATGTTTTTTTAATGTTTAAACACTGATTTTTTTGGAAGTACCTATACAATAACTATATATTTAATTTAATCGACATTTACATTTATATTCCTGCGAATGGTTGTATAGGTAGCCGTCTCGGTGTACTGCTATGCCCGGGGTCCTATAATGCTGTTAAAACGGCCCTGAGTAGACTAGCTTTCCCCAGATTCACAAAACATATACAAAACAATGTAACCCAAGATTCATTTTTATTTAATTCAGATTTAATAAATTTAAATATTCCATCAGTTTCATCCGGTTCAAGTTCTAGATATGAAAATTTACAGGAATAGAAAACAGATTTGAGGGTTATGAGTGCTATCTGGTTTATTTTCACTTCATCTGTAGGCCATTATAAAAAAGTAACATTTTATTTTGTAAAAAAGAGATGTGAGGGGAACAAAAGAAACAAATATATCATTACACCATGCACACTCAGATAGTCACTATGTTTGCAAATATATCAATTTTTGCCATTTTTTTTCAAAAGTATTTCAACTCAAAATATAATTTAGCAACTTATTTTAACAGAGAATTGTCGAATAATTCGATATGAACATCTACTGATATACCCAATACATGCAGAGACATAATTGTGTTATATGTCTCTGATACATGAATAAGTAATACATGGATATTCAATATTTTGTTTTGTACATGACACCCAGGACCAGGTACAAGATTGTGTGATAGTGATAGAAGTTGACATGGATAATTACACCATTTTACAATTCATTAGCAATCACTTCACAGAAACCTTTTTTTTATATATGAAATAAACAATTGATTAATGATCGAATCGACGACAAATTTAGTTTACTTTAATTAAATAAAGCTTAAAATTATATTGCTTTCATATTTGCCTTCGATAGAGTTAACAAATATTGTTACCTCCCTTTATCGGTGCGCCGGATCACTTGAGTGTTTTATTGTTTTCGAAATTGATTAAATATTGAGTACGTACACTTCGACATGAAAGTTCTAGAATATACGCGTCAATAAATTCACAGTTGAAAACATATTAATAAAGAGCAGATAATAAAGATATATGATTTTGCTACGAGATCAATGAAAAACTTGACAGAAGACGATGATTTACAATTTTACACCATTGGCCAACAGGAATCGTCAATTTCCCGCGTTTTATCTTGTCTTAATCTCCATTGTTGGCTGTATAGTCGCTCTCGTAGCACTTTTCTTAAACAAAAACAAAAAATCTTACAGAAAATATCCAGTTTTTAATTCAACTTTCACTCTAAATACTAGAACTTTTCGAAATTAGTTAAGGCACTCATTGTAGTCACGTGACCATCATTTTATCAACAGAAATCCACGTTGACTCGCACAAAGTTGAAACATTTTCACTTTCGAACATGTATAAATAATGGTTGCAATATGCATCAAATATTGTTATGTTTTACTCATTAATTTGTATTACATACCTGACCCCCTTTTGTATTGCATGCAATCTTAGAAACAGCCTTAGCACACCTGCGATGCTGTATGACCATCGCACACATTTTGGACGCCATATTGATCACCTTGACTACAGGTTCTGTAGTTATAAAGAACCGATGATAATGCATGGTTTTGCTATATTCATCTGAGCAATTCAACATGGCTCTATCTCCTTCTAAATATAGCATTGTGAATGGATCTGAAAATAAAAAAAAAAAACAAAAACATTACTCTAAACGAGTGAGTGATTGATGCTTAACGCCAAATGAGCAATATTTCAACTATGCCATGGTGAGAACAAGTTACATTCGATTATCCACTTTGTACTAGACCAACACGCTCAGTTTGATTTGCATAGTGCTAGTTCCCATAATCTACAGGCCGCTAGTAGACATGTCGCTCCACTTATTATTCAATTAATTAAATTCGTTAGCGATACGCATTAAAAGTATTATTTTCTGCAAGTTATCTACGTGTTAATGACAAAGACAATTGTTCACTTAAATCAAGGAATTCTAAAATGACGACATAAATATAGGAATTAGGGTTAGGACTTTGGTGTTTAACACCACTTTCAATAATATTTCATCTGCATCGTGGATGTCAGTTTTATTGGTGGAGGAAACCGGGAGTACCAGGAGAAAACCACCGACAAACGTTAGCGGCGATAGGCAGTGATTGCATATGTAGTTGTAAATCCAACTACCATACGACCACGAACACGCGATGCCTGTAATACTATATATTAATTAAATAAGATGGGTGTAAATACATTTAGTAATCGTATACGTGTATTAAGAGGAATATAACAACAACAACAACAATAATAATAATAATAATAGCTTTACGATGAGGGGTACTCCGGCTTCTGACCACCACTATGTAACTGAAATATTATTGAAAGTGACGTTAAACACCATAGCCGTAACCCATGGATTACTATATCACTATATGGAAAATAAAACATACAAACATGAAAACACCATTTTTGAAGATAAAAGCAATAATCAACATTAGTGAGCACGATGCGTTTCTGAAAAACCCTTCATCAGTTACGCTCAAAGTCAAAAGATTTTAAAGTAAAAATAGCAAGTTTTTTTTACTAATATGTCATTGAAATATATCATTTTATTTACGTTTTGTTTACTAGCTTGAATCGCATGTCGCTTAAGCAACTACCTGTTGTAGTATTTGTGCAATAATACCCCCAGCAAAGCTATTGTAAATGCAGCCTCTAATATCACGTACATGCCGCTAATAGAGGTCGATGATACAGGCCGCTGTACTTTAATAATTTGACCCATTTTAGGAACAAGGTTAATATCGTTCACCTGGTCATTTAAATGGGAAAATTATTTAAACTCGCTCTCAAACAAAGCAGTTACAATTTCCCTGGATCGTCAGGAAACCAAATTACACGCGTGCGTACATTCTTGATCTGTGTTTAAAATTGACCAATTCAAATGACAAAAGAAAAAATAACTCGTAATCCATATTTGATGTTTACTCTAGATGTCCAGTTCGTTCTTTTATTAAATGTGCATTCAATTTCATCTGTTAAAGATTTAGAGCTGTAAATAGTGATCTGAAAAAATATATAGAAATGCATATTTAGTTGTATATTATCGCAAAGTATTAAATAAAAAAAAAAATGAAAAAAGTGTTAAAAAAAAAAGAAAAGAAAAAAAGAAACGAAATGTGTGATATCAATTTATTTCGTTCATATTATATCATTTCCGCACGTTCAATGTGGTTTCTTCTGCGTAAGATATAAAAATTCCGCGGCCGATTTGATACAATGTTATTGTGCGATTTGTGTGTTTCTATCGGCCTATGATACATATTATTACATAACTTTCTTAAATGATCAGTCTTTCCATCACTGACACAAACTTTGTAAATCAAATTGACGAGCAAAATCGGTTTCCACATCAAATATGTGTCAGTCATCATCGTGTTCATCCAATTAAATGTGTACAACAGTTACATGTTATTGTTTGACCTTGAACGGTCGAATGATTTTTTTAAAGGCGCACTCGATTGACAAAATAACACGATCTATGTTTACAAGGACAAGGAAATGCCAGACATACCAAAGGAAGTCTTTAGAGAAATGCCAGAAATAACTATCACAGAAAATGGTGTAGAAGAAGTGGTACAGAACCTAAATCTAAACAAAGCATGTGGACGAGTTAACACCAAGGTTACTGAAAGAACTTGTACACGAACTTACACCCATCGTGACAATGATCTTTCTACGATCACTGGAATTAGGAAAAACTCCATCTGACTAGAAGCATGCTATAGTATGTCCGATCTACAAGAAAGGACCACGACATCTACCCTCAAACTACAGACCGGTCTCATTGACTTGCATTCTCTGTAAGTTAAAGGAGCATATAATAGTATCAAACGTCATGAAACATCTGGATGAAAACAAAATACTTTCAGAATATCAACATGGATTTAGAAATCAGAAGTCCTGTGAATCCCAGCTAATAGGACTTGTACATGATTTAACATCTAACATGGATAAAAACTATCAAACAGACATGACAGTATTGGACTTTGCGAAGGCGTTTGATAAAGTCAGCCATCCAAGACTACTGCACAGGCTAGAACATTATGGAATCCATGGAAACAACAAGAACTGGATTAAATAATTTCTGAACAACAGAACACAAGCAGTAGCACTCGAAAACACCATATCAGACGATGTAGATGTTGCATCTGGAGTACCACAATGAATTGTACTGGACCCTGTTCTATTCCTCATATATATCAACGACATCACAATAATAGTACGTCAAACATCCGATTATTTGCTGATGATTGTACAATCTACAGGCAAATCAGAACCAAAGAAGACCAGATTTTGTTGCGAAATGACCTAAATAAACTTATTAAATGGGAAGGAAAGTGGAAAATGGCATTTAACGTGGATAAATGTAATGTCATGCACATCACCAGAGCAAGAACAACAAAGAAACATCCAAACGTGATGCATGACCAACAACTGGAAATTGTAACAGAAACAAAATACTTAGGAATAACAATAAGCAACAACTTGAGCTGGAACAATCACATCAACAACATCGAGGTGAGCGCAAATCAAGCTCAGGGCATGCTAAGAAGGAACATCAAGAAAGCACCACAACATACCAAAGCAATGGCTGTTAATACTTTAATAAGACCAAAAGTAGAATACAGTTCAGCCGTCTGGGACCCATATAACAAAGAGAACATAGACAAAATAGAAAGAGTCCAGAGAAGAGCAGCCAGATATGTGTATAACAACTATGAGTACAGCTCTAGTGTAACAACTATGCTAGAAAATCTAAAATGGCAACCACTAGAAGAAAGACGTATGAACACCAGACTATGTCTACTTTATAAGGCAGTTAACGGCTTAGTTGCCATTCCAGTGCAACAATACTTAATTCCACTGAACAGGCCTTCCAGACACAGTAACAGCTTATCCTTCCAGTTATTCAGCACCAGACACGACTATTTCAAATATTCGTTCTTCCCAAGAACTGTTGTACCGTGGAACCTACTACCGGACGCCACCGTGAAAGCATCTACATGTGATGCTTTCAGAGCCTGTATAGCAGCCTAAGTTGAAGGACAACTTGTTTTCATCCGAGGACTTGTATATATTCACCTAAGCTTTGGCATTTTGTCATTTGTAGATATTTATATTATTCCGCGCATGCGCAAACACAAAAGTATTGAGTACTCTGAATGAGTTTATATACTATAACGACCCTACTGGCCAAATTACGTTGTCAAAGCGTAGTGACAACGTAACTTTTCGTTGCTACAACGTAAGAATTTTACGTTTTAACTACGTCGATTTGTAGACTCCTCTAAGCGTAACTACCACGTTGTGGTACTACGTAGTAAAAGACCTCTCTACAACCAAACGACAACTATGACCATGTAAGGACGTTTACACAACGTAACCACCAACCATCACAGGACCTTAATACGAGGTAAATACAACTAATTAAGGACGTTTACACAACGTAACTACCAACCATCATAGGGCCTTTATACGACGTAATTACAACCACCAAAGGACTTTTACATGACGTAATTACAACCACATAGGGTCCTTTAGACAACGTAACTACAACCACCAAGGGACCTTTATACAATGTAACTACGACCACCTAAAGACCTTTAGACGACGCAACTACAGCCATCTCTATATAGTTATACAACTACAAAAAATGTACAACCCTAAAAGGACTTATATAGCCAAATTACATTGTGACAACGTAATTTGGATAGTAGGGCAACTATAATCACATTAAGACCGTTACACCATGCAACTACGGTACCAACTACAAAAATGTACATTTTTTTTGTGTATTTAAGGACCTTTTGTGATGTTCTTAATTTTTTGGAGTTAACTAATAAAATATAAAATTCTAAACATTTATTAATCCAAATTATTGCAAGTTTTACAGATGATGAAGCACTCTTTCTACTTTCACACTCATCCCATCATAATCTATTTTAAAGATGCCAAAATGCTTAGATGTAATTATTATACAAATATGTCAGGTACATGTAATAATAAATATGTCAGATTAAAAAACATGTAAAATAAATGTCCTAAAAATCTTTATCTTGTGAAAGTTGCATTTGACTAAACTAAAGATGTACAAATGTATATAGATAACATCTATAGAAGTAATGAATAGGTATACATCCAGTGGAGGACCTACATTTTAAGGTCCCTGAACTATTATGTGGGCCCTTTTGCAGCCAGCAAGAATAACCAACAAGGTCAAAAGGGCTATGAACAGGGTGTTGGGGTGGAGTCCTTGACAATGGGCCAAGCATTGATCCCTTTCCCACCAGCAAAGAGGTCTGAGTAACGGATGGTATCTTCTTCAATGGTGTTGTTCCATGGGAGATTCTGATAATTGTTTGTTTTTAATTTAACCACTATATCTCAGATTTGTATTAAAATTGCTGTACTGGGTTATAAGCATTTTATGCTAGAAAACAGAAATATCTCAATAAATATGGGAACTGAAGCACTAGTTGCTGGCTAAGGAAACAGCAGAAATATATGTATACATATAAAAATATCACCCTGCTAACAATGGACCAAACTTATAAGAACAATTTGACCTATAAATATATTCTTTAGTTTAAAATTAAACACTAAAAATATATAATCGAAACCTACCAAAAACGGAGAAAAATTTGTAGGATCATCAATGCAGAGAAAAAAGAATTTTTTCATTCTTTAAATTACTAGATAAACAGGTGATAGTCTTGATTTTTGGTGTTTGAATGCACAAGCCTGAATTAAGAATTCATATGTCTGTTTGTGGTTCCGATTGGTTCTAACATAAGGAATGAGCTGTCAAACTATTAAGCTGTGTACCAACAAAGGATTCGAAGATCCAACTGCCAAAATGTAGGCTATGAATAGAATCTGGCTAAGTCAAGGAGCCCATACAGCTTGGGATTCAGGTGCAAATTTGGAAATTTTACTAATTGCAGGGACATTTTGAGGCCATATGAAATTGGAATTGGAGCATATTCTAAGGTCAATATTAAGTACTTTAAGCCATTGACATATGATTCTATTACTAAAATAGCCTTATTCTAATAACAAAGACAGTAAAAAAAAACTCCATTAATTTTGTTGAAAAGTTAGTTCATTAAAAAAGTTGTTTCCGGGATATAAGGGGCCTCAGGCCTGAGGCGTAAGCTTCGTTTGTTTCATAGTAAGATCTACAAATGTACCAGTGTACACATCCCAATCCTGAGAAAGCTGTAACCCCAAAATATTCTTGTTAATGTATATAAAAATATAACAAAGAACAATAATATTTTAAGCTAAGCAATTCAAAATAAAAATATCAAAACCAATATATCACATCCCCTTACAGAGAAAAAATATGACCCTAATTTTTCTTTCTTTCTTAAAGAAAAAATATATATTATTAAATATGGGGACAGTCATGATCGTATGGTAGTTGGATTTATAACTACCTATGCAATCAGTGCACATCACCACTAATGTTGTGAGTTGCGAGAGGTAAAATTTGCACAGATAATGTTACCCATATTAAAATCTCCACCAAACTTACCCCTTCCATAAATTATTTCTATTCTAACAGGACAAATACGGTAAATATTTAACCCATATTCCTTAATAGTGTACCCATATTAAAATCTCCAACAAACTTACCCCTTCTATAAATTATTTCTATGACGTGCTGTTTTGGCTTTGTAAACAAAAGGGTATAATAAAACAGCCAAATACGTCATGATCATTAGCGTGTGTAAGTCATAATAAACCGGGGATTTGCATACCCTTTTGTTTACAAGGCCAAAACAGCATGTCATATTAGAATTCAAAATACTGGCATACAAATCCTGATTCTCATTCAACCAATCAACTTTCATTCAACATTATATTATATAATACTATCCTGGGTACTCCGGTTTTTTCTACCTTTAAAAACTGCAATATTGTTGAAAGTGGTGTTAAACACTCATAACCTTATAATTAACTCAAACCCACATTATCTCAACCATACTGATACTGATATATATAAATCACAGAACTTGAATACAAAAAAAAAACACATACAAATTCTAACATTTGGTCAGCAAAAAATGAAAGATATAAAAAACAACAAAGTTAAATGAACAATGAAAGGTATCCTTCAACAATGAAGTTTTTTTTCTCCATCAAGCATCTGGAAAGCTCCCTTCATTGGTGGATTGATTCTGAAAAAAAAAAATATGATAATAATATTTTCAGCTAAATGGAACAACTTTAGGGGTGAAAATATTTTTTGTAACTATTTTGATCATGATCAGAAGCTTGAAATTATTATATTTAGGAGATAACTGTATTGTATGTTAAGCTTTGCGAATGTAAATCGTCGGTTTTACGGTCGCAAAATGAGCTAACCTAGCGACGCATATCGTAGCTAGGTAAACAGATATTTGCGACTGTAAGTGAAGACACATTGTAGAACCTATAATTAATTGATTATAACTCGGAAATATATTGCATGGATATATATTACAGAGCTAAAGAAAGAAATCCAAAAACTGTGACTAAACATATACGTTAAATTTTATTGATATGACAAATCTAGAAAAGATACACCTCCATTTATGTAAAATAAAAACCATGAGAACAGAAGAGAATTAGAAGAGATATAGTACAAAAAAAGTGCAGTTCAAACATTTAGATCTATTGCAAGACTACAATATTATCAAGATTAATACTTAATTTTAGAAGAAGCATTTGCAGTATGTAAAACATTAGACTCGGAGAGGAACTTACACTTAATATGCAAGAAACTTATATCTCTAGATTAAAAATTGATTTAAGACAGCACTTATCTTGCAGTTTTTTATATTTGTTGTTGATATAAACATATCCCGTAAAATGTTTTCCATGATCTCATTTCATTAATGAGAAATTACGAAAATCACAAAAGCACATATAAACAATCAGTGGGGAGGAGATAAATATCGATCAATCAGTGGTGTGACCTAATTAAATAGCATAATAACCCATGCCCAGTACTTCTCTACTGACCAATATTATCTTCATTTATTACACTTTTATTATTTCTACACTTAATATAGAAAACTTTAAAAAGAAAAGTAGAAATGAACCAAAAAATTAAGTCCATGTTACAAAGCTCTGACAAAGGATCATATTATAATTATTTTCTCTTGGGAATTTTAGGCATTTTTTTCTGCAGTTTTTTTTTACATAACTATATTCCTTATTAATTGATTTCTCAAAATTTCATTACAGGTACAGTTAATTTGTCTTTGGGATGGGATCTCTATCAGATAGGTTGATCTTTTCAAAATGTGTTTATATTCATTTTATCGTCAACTGTAACTGATGATATTTAATATAAATCTCTTCTTAAGAAATGTTCTGTATTTGAAGTAGATTGCATACATGTAATTAAATGTAACAAGTTCATCTAAAGAACCCTTTGTTTCTGTGATAGCCACACACTGTAAATATGGGAGGAGCTCTATTGGTATAACTTACATGTATAAGTGTATGCATGTATCATTATACATTTATGTTGTAGGCTTTGTGCATGAAGTCTAATTTCTGGTTCATCAATAAATCATCATGGTAGCTTTCGTGATTTGAGTTTAATCCCTATAAAATTGCCTCAGGACTAGATTAGTTGATAGTAAAATGTAAAATATAATGTTGTTGACTTGTCTGGCCTATAGCTAGAAGAACATGAAATTGAATACCCCTGATTAGATGATGGTGAAATTTGCTGTTGTCTAGCTATAGCTATGTGTTGATCGGTCTGACATTACAGGACATGAAGCAGGTGACATCTGTGGTTTCCAATATTACATGGGGCCAGGAATTATTTCGACTGGTTTGCCATATGTTGAAAAGTCACAAGGTCAGCTATGTGCCTATGACAGCTATAACCTCAAATCCAACTGTACTTGTTTACCACTTTTACAGAAATGAACCAGCTCTGAAATTATAATGAAGAAATTTAAACTATTTTATTCTTAGTCTCATTTATATACACAATGTACAGGTATCATCAATGATCATACTGTCTTAACGATAAAAAAAAGAGGCTACTTCCCCCTGCCTCCTAAGTATATACATGTAGCCAGAAATGAGGTACCATTTGATAATTTGCATATCTAAGATGGGGACATCATGGGGAAGTCTGCAATTTTCATATGATCTACATTAAAGATATAATTTCTAATTGCATGAATGTTATTTTCTGAACTTGAAAATTATATACCTTTGGCTAAAATCAAGCTAAATGATAAATGAAATAACAATTAAATGTTCGAGGTTCCTGGACAAAATGAAAATCGGATGCATCTAACCTGTATCTGATCTTAAGAGTCTATGTAAAAATGTCTGTAATACAGAGACGTGCAAAAAGTATTCGGTCACTGTGATGTTTTACTATATATTTCATATAAAACCACATTTTTTAAAAACATTATTCCAACGTCGACTCTTGTTCGATATTGATGATTTTTTTACCAGCAAAAACAAAATTAAATGTAGTTTTACAAAGTGATTTTAGCATAATTTTATAATCTATAATTTTTATGAGTTCACAATTTAAACACAAAACAAAATTTTGAACGTCAAAAATACAATACAATGATAGTACATTTGAAGACAAATAATGTAAGTTTGCATTTAAATCTTGAATATTGAAAATCTGTGCTTCCAAAAAATATTTAAAAATAATCACAGAAAATTACATAGTTCTCGTTTCTGACGTTCTGTTGGTAAAAATTTCATCAGAATCGAACAAGAATCGAAATCGAAAAAATGAACATAAAAAAATCAAACACAAAATGCGAAAACAACAACAATAAGCAAACCAGCACCAAGCATAAAGCAAAAGAAACCCAAACAAAAGGAAAATCGATCTAAAAAAAAAAAAAGAAAAAAAAAGAACAAGGAAAAGTAATCAGACAAAAAGAAGCAAACAGGAAACAATTAAATTTGCAAATAAGAAAAAGGGAGAAGAGACCAAAAAAGATATTGATAAAAAAAAGGGTAAGAATCGAATAACTATGAAAAAAGGAAAAAAGAAGTGTGATAAAAGCCTTTTTGTCTATCATTAGGTTATTGTGTTATATACTAATCAGATAAAAAAAAACACGCTTAATGTACCAAATACTTTATATATATAAAAGAAGAGAAATGGTTTTTGCTATATATAGTGGATGTGGCTGAGTGGTCTAGAGCGTTGGACATAAGGATAAGCGATTGGTGCTGCAGTGTATCAATGCTGTGAGTTCAAATCCCGTCGAGGGAAGAACACCAATTTGTCAACTCAAATATCTAATTCTTACACTGTGTGCCTGTGCCTGTGCCTGTGCCTGTGCCTGTGTAATCAAATATGTTGATTAGTAAATGAACTTGATATATTTAAAAAAAAAGAAAAAACAAAAAAAGTATTCCGTTTTGCTATATATATGGATGCTTAGCTTATCTTATCTTAGCTCATTCAATTTTTCTCTTTTTCTATACAAGGGCTGTTTCCGCAATTCCTTTACATAAACACAATAATTTTCCACATGGGATGGGAATTTTCCCGTTCACTTTTCCTGTTGTAAATTTAATCAGGTATAATCTTTTCAATAATTATTACAATTTACAATAATTTTTACTCCCCCCTCTCCCTCCCTCAAATATAACACCCCAATAAATTGTAACGATGAGGTAATTAGCAAAATGTATGCTAAATTAGTTAAAGGAATAGGAGACAAATATAAAACTTACTTTCAACTGCAGAATTCCACGAGAAGAGAGTAAAATATACAATTAAGGAGACCCACGTCTTTTTCGCCATTGCTACGACGCCTTTATTATAACAAGGAAGACTTTGATAAAACGACACTTGGTATTAATAACACAGTAGTTAGTTAGGGTTTAGACTAAACAAAATATTTTGATTATTTGTATTACAACTATGGAAAGTATTTAATAATACATTGCTATCAGGAAAATATTTAAGTTTTCTTATATTCTTAAAAAAAAACCCAAGGCAAGTAAAGTGAATTAGTATCTTTGAAATGCTATGGTAATAAATATATATATATATATATACGATACCTGATTTGGTGCCCACGACCGTTTCTGGAATAATCAACATCGGGTACGCTCATAGTTAAAGCAAAAAAGCTTTTTGGAAGCAAGAACATACAAAAACCTAAACATTATAAGTAAAATCAACTAAAGCCACCTATGCCTAAGAACGATTTAATTAAGTTAGTTTTAATACATTTCATTTTCATTATTTAAGAGATGGGGTTATGATGTTTAAAGCTACTTTCAACAATATATCAGTTATATGGTGTCGGTCAGTTGTATTGGTAGAGAAAAAAGGAGTATTCGGAGACAACATGACCTACCGCAAGTCACTGACAAACTTTATCACATGATGTTGTATCGATTACACCTTGCCATGCCTGTTTGCATCTTAGATCTTCTCCATTTTACATCTAATTTACTAGATACCATGTACTAGAAAGGGATAGTTATTATTGTGCAAAAACCACTCTGATTCTGCCAAAAAGTTCTCTGAAACTGATATCAACATGCTAGAGTTTTTGATTGACAACATGGACAACATATTTTTTATCTTTGGTGAACGTGTTTTTCAACAGACAGTCGGATATGCATATGGGTACAAGCTATGCTCCTCTTCTCGCCGACTTGTTCCTTTATTCGTATGAGGTAGACTTCATACAGGGGCTTCTCAAGAAAAACGAAATGAAACTAGCCCGATCCTTTAATTTCACGTTCCGCTATATAGATGACGTCCTTTCACTAAATAATTCTAGGTTTGGTGATTCCGTTGATCACAATCATCCCATTTAGCTTGAAATAAAGGATACCACAGATACAGATAGGTCTGTTATATACCTTGACATACACCTCGAAATTGACAGTGAAGGGCGGGTAAGAACGAAACTTTACGACAAAAGAGATGATTTTAATTTCCTGAATCTGAACTTTCCATTTATATGTAGCAATATTTCAGCAGGACCTGCAAATGGAGTATACATCTCTCAGTTGATACGATATTCCAGAGTTTGTGGTTCCTATCAAGATTTCCTTGATAGAGGGTTGCTGCTAACAAGGAAGCTAATGAACCAAAGGTTCCTCTTGGTTAAGTTGAAGAAAGAACTTCGAAAGTTTTACAGTCGCCACCTTGAAATTGGTTGACCGTTATGGAATATTTGTGTCACAAATGACTATGGATATGTTCCACTTGTCGTAAGCACCTCCCGGTCCTTTCCTCATTCATGACTTATCACCGGCCTTGTAACTAGATTAACACAACGGGCGCCAATTGTGGAGCAGGAACTGCTTACCCTTCCGGAACACCTGAGTTCACCCCAGGTTCATATTTTATCTAGCCCAGCATGTAGCTGCGGTGCCCCCAAGAAGATGAGAGCCACTTCTTTTTTGCTTATACCAAATATTCTGAAATAAGTAATGATCTGTTTCTCAGCATAAGCGATTTGTCTCAATTGAGCAATACTTCACTTCTCACATGAGGAAGTGAAGCCTTAAGCTATGCAGATAATTGCTTTATTTTTGATTCAGTTTTTCGATTCATTAAAAGGTCTAATCGTGTAATGTACTAACCAAACACCATCCAGCATCCAAACACATACACACACATACTTTTTCCTCATTTCTTTTTATTCGTTTACTATTTTCAGCTACTAATATACTATATGAGAAAATTGTATTGTTCTTGTTTTCTTGTGCATTCTCAATATAATGTAATAATGATGGTATATATATGAGAAGACTACACAAGTTGGTAAAACTTGTGTCTGATCCTCTTTGTATCATTGATCAAATAAAATAATTATAAACTAAAACCCCCGGTTTTTAGTGGGGTTCGTGTCACTCGATTCTTAGATTTAAGTGTATGTTTTGTAGATAAATGTTTGTCCTATTGTACTGTTTCTTTTTGCCATTGTGTTGTCTGTAATGCTTTGATGTATGAATTCGGATTGCTCCTTTGGTATCTTCAAACTCTTCTTACAATTACCAGCTCATCGGTCAACGTAGCACTTGTTATTCTGAATTCCAATGAACCTGCATTTTAGATCTTGTGTTTGGTAAGAAGAGTTTGAAGATATCAAAGATGTACTCAAAAGCCGTAAATGGCAGGATAGACAATACAATGACCAATAAGAAAGGACAAAAAGACAAACAATAATTTACAAAGCAATACACAGAAAACTAAAGATTGAGCAACAGGAACCCCATTAAAACTGGGGATGAACATTTCAACCAATATAAATAAATCGACCAATCTCCTTTCACCTGATCTCTATGAACAGACAAAACACCACATCATATAGGTCCTGGCTTGGGTTATACACATAAAAGTAATGGGGCTAAACCAGTCAATGGGATTCCCAATACCTCTCTTGTAAACTGGATCTCAAACACAAAATGTCTAATTTGATGTGTAGAGTAATTTATCAATATCACCGACCTAATATTCAATGTATTGTTATAAATTAAAGAAAAAACGTAGTTTGTACATTACCTTTAATTGTGTTTTGAATGAGGAAGAGGTAAAATATGTGACAAAATCATAAAACCGTCTTAAAAAGGAAGAAATAAGATAAAAACAAAGTAATAAAATAAATCAAACTAATAATTAAATAAATAAAGAAAAACATAAATTAATAATAAAAAAACATATTGTGGGAACAGTTCCAAAATCCAACAGAAAAATCGTAGAACAAGGCATAATCTATACCCTTAACATACAAATACATGGACCGTTCTTGTTCCTGGTTTGGTACAGGAATTTCAATAAAAAAAATGGCGGGTTAAGCTCTGCCCTTTGCTATGTATATTAAATCGCTTTTTTGTTGCTCACAAAGAACGAATCACAACCCAAAAGATCGTTATGTATTACAACAGGAAGTTTTCTAAGCGACATGCAATACAATTCAAAATGTAAATTATGTGACATATTCGTGAACAAACTTGATAATTTTACTTTCAAATCTTTTGACTTTGATCGTACTTGATGACGGTTATTTCAAAAACGTATCGTGTTCTCTAAATGTTATATCTACATTTTTATCTAAAAATGGTGTTTTCATGTTTTTATGTTTTATTTTCCACAAAGATGATATAGTAATATATGTGTTAGGACTAGGGTTATCGTGTTTAACGGTGTAATCGGAGACAACCACCGATCAGCAGCAAGTCACTGACCAGCTATAGCACATAATGCTGTATCGACAACATCTCGTCCTCAGCGGGATTCGAGAACTCACAATAACACATATATTGTTGTTGTTATTATTGTTATTGATATTAGTATTATTGTATTCGTCTTAATACAAAAAAATGTACATGTATGCGATTGGTAAGAGAGCCCGGGTGGCTCAATGAGTTAGGTAGTTGGATTAACTAACAACTCATACAAGCATATCACCAATACGGCCTGGGTTCGCGCCCGTCTTTGTTAATTATAAAAAGGGTGCACTCGACTCGCAACCGCAAGTGATAAAGCTTACCAGTTGCTTGCCCATGATCGGTG
Source organism: Bathymodiolus septemdierum (assembly GCA_963383655.1). Taxonomy (NCBI): domain Eukaryota; kingdom Metazoa; phylum Mollusca; class Bivalvia; order Mytilida; family Modiolidae; genus Bathymodiolus; species Bathymodiolus septemdierum. The sequence goes on from OY726525.1 coordinate 83,945,049, forward strand.
GTTCTCTCTCACACACACACTCTTTCCCCTTTTTTAACACACATGCTCTCTCTTCTCTCTTTCTCCAGCGCTCACACACACACTCTCTCTTTCTCTCACACACACTCTCCCTCTCTCCCTCTCCCTCTCTCACATAATCTCTCTCTCTCTCTCTCTCTCTCTCTCCCTCTCTCACACTCTCTCTCTCTCTCTCTCTCTCTCTCTCTCTCTCTCTCTCTCTCTCTCTTCCACACAAAATCGCTTCCTCTCTCAAACACTTTCTTTCCGTCTCACACTGCCCCTCCTTTCTCTCTCTCTCTCTCTCTCTCTCTCTCTCTCAGACGCACGGACGTACGCACGGACGTACGCACGGACGCACACACGCACCCCCCACACACAGTCTAATCTTTATGTACGTGACGAATTATCCCACGTTTTTTTGTGTAATGTATGAAATGTCACACGTCCGGAATGCCTACTATCTCCATCAAGGACTGTATATAAAACTTGCCCCTTGCTTTGTATACTCAATCGTTTTTTTTTTCACAAAAAACGAATTACAACCCCAAAGATCGGCGAAATGATAGGGTCTATGTGAAAATCGTGCTGTACTCAAATGTAACACCACTTTCTGAGGGTAAGATGGTTGTGAATGAATAGAAAAATGATTGGTGAAGCGATTTATATAAGGGTTTCGGATAGAAAATAAAATCCGATAGCCACGACACGTGGAAAAGTTCCGACTCAGAGTTGGAGCGGCAAATCTTCTGTTTTTCTCATGGAGAGCGCTCTGACGTCACACGGCTCCAGCAAGTCGAACAAAAAGCCGTCGGACGGCAGAGGAATCTCTGACTACATTTAAGTATTTGTCAAAGCACGAATACCGAATATTGCTGCACAAATATTGTTATTTAGTAACGAATTAACGAATCTACACACAAAACAAAGAAATGATGTCAAAGTGTGTACACATACCTCAAAAAGAGGGGTAAGTTTGTGTTTTCCCGTGTATGTCTGTAATCTTTGAGGTGTTCCCATGACTGAAAAGCTTACAAGTCGAAGAATGAAACCGGAAGTTAATATACAACTATTCCTGGATAATTCCGGTATAACCAGTATTTTCCGGGTAAAAAGCATGCAGCTAGTTTCTTTTTTATTGCTGTTTTCATACACAAACACCGTATGTATTGGCACAGCTGCATGTATGTGGTGAAAATAGCTGCTTCCAATTTATTTTTGCAGCTATGAGTTAAATCATATACTTATTCCGAAAATGAAGGATAAAAATTAGAAATTTAAAATAGAAAATAATTTGGTTTCTCGTTCAAATTGTCAATTTTGCGAAACTCTCAACTATGACAAAGGTTATACTCAAGTGTTATCTTCTTAGGTGAAACTTAGGATGGGGGTGGAGGCGTCACTTCGGAATATGTCAACTTTTTCCGCTTTCAACTATATGATTGGGTCGTAAATATTCACTTCATATATGTCAATGGTGCATGCGGATTTTTAAGCTACATATATAGCAGTAGTTCTACAAGCACATGCAAATTCTTTATTACCAGGTCAAATACTTCTAAAATTATAAGATAATTTAACATCATAAGGCGCAAAATTGCTATATGAGTGTGTATATTAGACTATCTAATGGGTCACTAATAACCGAATAATATATGAATGGGTCACTAATAACCGAATATTATATGAATGGACACTATTTCGAACATCGATTACACAAACATGTATATGAATAGTTTAAACAGTGAACTCAGTGGCGTAGCTAGGCGGAAGCTTGGAAGCCAAGGCTTCCACATCGCTTTGACAAACAAAGGAGAGAGAGAAAGAGAGATGAATACCTTCGCCTGAAAGTTAATAGTATGCTATGTATCACGGTCAAGAATTCCATCAAAATCAACAAGACGAAATATCACCTCTCATCTCGGCAACTCATTGAACATAAACAAGACCACACATGTGATGTTGGAAATATGGTCTTCAAGCTGAGAGGCTATATTTATGTTTTATATAATTTCCTCCAGCTCCACTGGGTGTGTGTGTGTGTGTGTGTGTGTGTGTATATATATGTGTGTGTGTGTGTGTGTGTGTGTGTGTGTGTGTGTATGTGTGTGTGTGTGTGTGTGTGTGTGTGTGTGTGTGTGTGTGTGTGTGTGTGTGTGTGTGTGTGTGTGTGTGTGTGTGTGTGTGTGTGTGTGTGTGTGTGTGTGTGTGTGTGTGTGTGTGTGTGTGTGTGTGTGTGTGTGTGTGTGTGTGTGTGTGTGTGTGTGTGTGTGTGTGTGTGTGTGTGTGTGTGTGTGTGTCAAAATTATTACAATTATTACTTTTTTGCTGTTTTTTAGGGGAGGGGGGTTGTTATTTGTGTTTTATTTTATTTTATTTTTTTCTTTGTTTTTGCTTTTTTTTTTGTTATTTTATATTTTTTTTACTTTTACATTTGTTAAATGTGCAGATAATGTTTATTGTTTGTCAACCCACTTTACTTTCGCCCCTATTCCCGTTCGCCCCGGTTCGTTTCGCCCTCATTTATTAATAGTACTGTAAAAAATGATATATGGAAAAATCATTGCAAATATTCGTATTTCTTAAGGCTTGTTCATGGGTACTTTATTTTTGAGGTGTATTTCGGCATTTGCTAGGTGTATTTCGGCTTTTACAAGTGTATTTCGTCTGATGACAGTGTATTTCGGCTTTTCGAGTCACCAAAAACAACGTAGATATTAGCCCACACGACGCGTTTCTGGAAAAACCTTCATCAGGTATGCTCAATATCGAGAGATTGGAAAGCCAAATAATTCAAAAGTGCTTGGGAGCAATAAATCAACTGCATGAACTTATGGGAAGAAATGTGAATCATACAGCTAGGATGGACCGAATGAGAGAAATGTGGATTTCATTAGCTCCCTTGTACCAATTATGATCAAACTGTGAGGATAGATGGCGATTATGTCAACTAATAAGAACATATGGAGAGAAATGGAGCATGTGAGAAAATATGGATAACATCAGATAGTACAGATCTGTGGGGAGAAATGCTGATTAAATAAGCTACTGTGGAGATATGGTCAGAATATTGATTAAACCAGCTAGGTTGAGACTTTGGGGTGAAATGCATATAGGTATGCTGTTGTCCATAACGATTTCCTTATCATATGATCGTCGTGTCTTTTGATAATAACACGTCGGGTGTCGCTAGTGGAACAGGAACTGCTAACCTTTCCGGAACACCGGTTTTCAGTGCATGGGATAGGCATTGTTCATTCGTTAGTTTTTTGTGTAGTGTTTTGAAAAACTCTAAAGATCTTTTGGATAACCTGAAATCAAGATCTTTCTCTCAGGTATCCTCCATCAAAAATTTTGATTTTTCAACTCTATATACCACCGTACCGCATGACAAATTAAAAACGCGCTTAAAAGAAACAATTCATAAAGCTTTTAGTCATAGAAACTATGGCTCAAAATTTGTTGTGTTAGGCTACAATTCCACATATTTTTCAAACAAAATTCAAAAAGGTAAAACATGCTACTCCGAGGAACAAGTGATCAGTATGCTGGAGTTCCTCATCGATAACATATTTGTCTCCTTTGGAGGGACACTGTTTCAGCAGGTCGTCGGCATACCAATGGGTACGATTTGTGCCCCTATTCTAGCCGATTTATTTTTTATACTTATATGAGTCGGAGTTTCTTCAAAAGCTTGTAAAAGATAAGAAGATTCATGGGGCTAGAGACTTTAATTTCACATCCAGATATATTGATGACGTTTTATCTATCAATAATTCTAGATTTGCAGAATTTCTTCCATTGATATATCCTCCAGAGCTGGAAGTTAAAGAGACCACCGATATAGCTTCGTCCGCATCATTTTTGGACTTGTACCTCGAATTTGACGACAGTGGTCAACTCAGTACTAAAATTTATGATAAACGGGACGACATCAAATTTAAAATAATAAATTTTGCAAACATGTGCAGCAATATACCAGCTTCTCCTGCATATGGTGTTTACATCTCGCAATTGATTCGCTTTGCAAGGGCCAGTAGCAATTATTCTGATTTCCTGAAACGTCATATTCATCTGAGAAACAGGCTACTGGACCAGGGCTATCAAAATATTCGCATTATTCGATCTCTTAAAAAGTTTATATTCCGATACCAAGATATTGTTGAAATATATTCCGTCTCTGCAGAAACGATTATAAGCGATGCATTTGCATATAGTGCAAATGTATAAAGATAAAGAAGTCAAGAAAAATGTCAAAGATATTTTTTTATCAATGTGTGACGTAAACATATTTTTGACATTTACGTCACCGAATATGGTACTGCTTTGACAACTATTTTCCCTATTTGTTCCTGTATTTAAATACTGTTATAGTGACAGCCGGAACCTTTGAGCCGTAATGAGGGCGGGAGGTTTGGCGCCTTAAAATCTGATTCAACAAACATTTCTTTGGAAATGCCTGTACCAAGTCAGGGTCATTACGGTTTTCACAGTTTTCCGGTTGTTGACTGATTTTGTTTGTTTATATAATTATGAGTTTTGACTTTCCCTTTGTAAGATTGTTCGGAGTTCGGTAATTTTGTTATTACCCTTATTTGTAGATCATTGTCGTTTTGTCCCATTTCTTTGGGCCATTGTATCGTTTACCCTTCTTCGACTTGCAATTCTAATAACCTATTTGGTACCGTTAAACTGTTGTTGGTTGCCTAAATAGGATAGACCTCTGAGATTGAATGTGAATTACATCAACTAGGATGGTCATACGCCTGAAAATATTGAATAAATCCAATAGAATGAACCTATATTGTATAGGATGAAATCTTGGTAACCATTTACATGTAAAAGAGGACATATTTGATAGAGTGGTACTATTCTGCATTACAGCATGCATGCCACTGAACATCAGTCTACTGATATGTTATTTCTCTGGATTACTACAAGGGGTGTAATACTTTCCTAACTCTGGGCACAAATAACTCGTTCAGGGAAGGGACTGAACAGCCGGGTAAACGACTATTGACTACCATTGAAAACGCATAGCGATTTGGGTTGGAATAAAATAAATAGGCTTTTTGTAGCGGCTACAATGTACCTACTCTTTGTGGAAATCAACAATAGAGGTATTTTGAGTGCAAGAAGCATGGTACTCTCCAAACACGCTCCCCACTGGTCCACGGTCAGGCTTTCTGTATCATAATTTGACAATCTAAAGGGCTCATGATATCTACCACCCAGGAATGTACTGTAGCTCTATGAGTTTGAAATTATTGGCATGTCTGATATATGGAGAATTGGGCATTGTATTTGATCTATATAATCAAATTTCGAAGAGCAAATCATAAATTCAACATTATACTTTTGCTTTGTGTCATTTCATTTCTGATTTTGGCATGCATAAGGAGGAGTGCATCTTGTTATTGCTAGCATTACGTGAGTTATATTGAAGAAAATGACGTCAGTGTAGCATTTTTTATAATTAATCCTGTTTTGAATAAGGCAAGCGCGCTTCACATGAAGTACAACCGATAGTTTGTAAAAAATGAAATTCCGTTTGAGTAATATTATTTGTCTGAAGCTCTTCAGAATCCACAAATAAGACACAATTAAATAAACTAGAGAAACACGAGGGGGCTCCCTAGTGGAGCAGTCACTGCTTACTTTTCCAGAGCATCATAGATGACCCCTCTTTTCTAATAAGGTTAGATCTGCCCAATCTTTTGTTTTCAATGTAATACTTAGGGATCATTGTTTGTCCTTTTGTCCCCTTTCTTTGTCCTTCGAATTATCTGTCTTTCATAGATTTACGGCCTTTGATTAACCTTTAGGGTATCTTCAAACAGTTTCTCTTAAACAGGACGTGTTTGGAATATTAGCTAAATTCTTGAAGAAAACAAGTTAACGAAAAATAAATCAAACACAAATGTGTCACATAGCTCGACCTATTACTTTGTTTCGATTGCCATAATAGAAAAGGGAGCTAATTCACGGAAAAGGCCGGATGATATTGCCGTGAACTATTACTGGTTCCCAACGTAGACTACTAGTAAACTGTTATTTATTATGAGTTGTTGTAATATGTCTTTTACATCCAAGAAGACTGTCTTTATCTCCAAACACCTGGCACATATTTACGTGATTTTCTCTGTACTTAATGAGCTTGTATGTTGGTTTATGGTGTTTAACGACACTTTCAGCAATATTTCAGTTATATCAGGGGGGTCAGTTTTATTGTCGCAAGTCACTGACAAACTTTATCACATAATGTTGTATCGAGTACACCTCGCCATGAACGGGATCCGAGCTCACAACGTTAGTGGTGATAAGCACTGATTGCATAAGTAGTTGTAAATCCAACTACCATACGATCACGACCACGACGGCCCCTAAATGAGCTTGTAGTTCGTCCTGATAGTGCAGGGTCATATTATTATTTTTTTGTGCATCTTTTAATATTCAGCAACATAAATTAAAAAACAGAATGTAGCCTACCAACCCTACTAAATAGAGGTTAGAGTACACCGAAAGGGGCAATAAAAATGGACAATCCAGAGAAATTGGCAACAAGAAAAACAAAACAAAACACAGCGCAATATGTGTTCGACACTAAACACAAATAGCGTAAAAAAGACATCAAATGGTTGTTCCCTATAGCTAATCCACAACATATACTGTCCTGAAGTAAAAATATAACAATTGTAACTGGTGGCTTATGTACAAATGTTTGAATTTAATTGTTAATTACTGGACTTATCATAATACAAGAATAACAATCTATATAACATATTTTGTTATTTACAAACCGATTTAAAAAAAAAAAATACACGAAAGAGATACTCATTTATCTCCATGGCGTTTGGTATTCACAGCCTTCAGATGTCTTTAGTTGATTTTCAACATGTCTTACTTTCATTTTAGCTAAATCCACATCCACATATCCACTGTTATCATGTGGTATCGCATCTAATGCTTCCACTCTGGAATATTGATTAGGAGTGGCGCCACCACTGTTGCCATCCATATTGGATAATTGATGTGTTTTCTCGCTTTCCTTGTTTTCATCGTTATTTTTGTGTTGCCTTTTTCTAGCACAGAAAACCATAATTACCACGATTAGAAATAAACCACCGATGGAAGCGCCGATTATAATTGGTGTCGTATCTGACTGCGTATCGGGTTTGTCCATGACAGCGGGATATTTCTTCATTGTAAAAAGAAGTGTCAGGTTGAAGAATGTGGTGTCTGTTCCATCGGTACAAGATATTTTAATTACATATTCAGAAGTTGTGTTGACATCAATACTTGAATTTTCAGACAAAATCAGAGAGGCATCTGCAAATGAATATACAATTTACAAAATGAAAAACACACGAAAAAACTAGTGTTGGAACAATTCCAAAATACAATAGAAAACTAATTGAAACAGAGGCAACATCGATACCCGGAATGCACACACACACACATACTCACCCACTTTGTTGAGAGAGGGAGTGGTGGTGTTCGTGCTGCTCTTTCGTCTTCTGTGTAGAGTGTTGTAAATCATTGTTTTTCCTTTTGTTCTTTTTCTTTTGACCATTATATTATTTGTCATGTGATTTACGGCTTCTGTTTTACCTTTAGTATCTTGAAACTTGACCAATATAAAAAATAAATACAATTACGAATTCCTTAATCCTATTTATAATTACCCTTGGAAGGCAACATGACACATATATGACCGATGTCGTTTAAATAACATCATTGTCAGTATCACACACTTACCGTTGCCGTTCCAATTCAGATACGTGAAAATTACACCACTGAGAACATGACACACTTACCGTTACCGTGTAGAGATAAGATGAACATGTCAGTATGTGGTGTTGTCTTATTGATCATGCATGTCACGTTGTCTGACGGATCGTCTACACTGAACGTGGTAAGATTCGGGTTGATATTGTTTGGGTTGATTCTCAACATGTCTGGGAGGTCATGTATCATAGGAAGCTACAACGACAATGACCACATGACAATCACTTTGTTAGTTGGTTACCTCTGACACAATCCTGTTGAATGTGGTCAGTATTTGGTTTAGGTTTATGGGTTTATTGTGTTTAACGTCACTTTCAACAATATTTCAGTTGTATCGTGGCGGTCAGTCTTATTGGTGGAGGAAACCGGAGTACCCGGAGAAAACAACGACCTGTCGCAAGTCACTGACAAACTTGATCACATAATGTTGTATAGTGTACACCTCAACATGAACTGGGTTCGAACTCGCAATTTTAGTGGTGATAGGCACCGATTGCTCTGGTAGTTGTAAATCCAACTACTATGCGATCACGACCACGACAATCATAAAGCCAAATAACTTAAAGTTTTGGGAGCAATAAAACCAAAGGGCATAAACAGGATAATAGCCAAAATCAAATATATGGTCACATATGCCTGAGGGAGGAGAACCTTAGTTTTTCTAATAATTGCATTGTTTAGGAACTGTAAATTTCAGTAATTAATATATCTAATAAACACTGACTATTGGGATGGTGATACCCTAGGGGACTAATAATCCACAAGCAGAGGTATCGATACAGTGACAATAATATAAAAACGTAGATATTAAATGTAGTGTGCACGACGCGTTTCTGACCTCCGTGAGCCTCAGTATTTCCCTGGTTCATACTCACAGTATTTTCCGTCACTATGGTAACGTTCAATGTAGCTGTACTGACAGTACATAAGTACATAAGTATGTATTGTTCTCTTGTGATTCAATGTAAGAAAATTGTATATATATATATATATATATATATATATATATAAAATATAACAATAATAAAAAAAAAGTATATATTTTATTTTTAAAGATGTATTGCAGGACTTAAGTTTAATAAGATATTCGTTTTGAATTGATATGATACGTTTCGGCGGTTAAGGTTATAGTGTTTAACGCCAATTTCAACAATATTTCAGTTATATCGTGGCGATGGATATGTTTCGTCATGCGAAAACTTATACTGATTTGTATTCGTATTTGACTCGATAATCCATGCTTAGATAATATTCCAATAGACTAAGTCTTGCCATATGTCTTAGCTGTATCGATTTAGCATCGGTTTTGCGATAGGATTTTGGAAATGGTCCGACAGAGAAGAAATGTTTTTGTAATTTTTTAATTTTTGAAAAAGGAATAAAACATTTGTTAATGCTACTTCAAGAGCCTGCCAATTCATGTTGAAGCAATTACCAACTACAGAGGATGATAAGAGACGTGCAGAGTACTTTTCCATTTGTATTTCACAATTAAGAAATTGTAACCCTGCATTCAATTTTGGTAGCATATCCTTTAACTTGCATCTATGCAAGTAATGTCTGAAAATAAGAATACAATTCGGAACAGGTAGATTACTTTCAAATTGTACATTTCCCAAGATAATACCTTTCGGAGTCAAGCTTACATTGCTCCCATCTATATTTTTGAGGAAGTCCATGACTGAAAACCAAAAGTTTTTTGTTACATTACATTCCCCCCCCCCAAAAGTGTTGTATAAGTTTCTTTAGTTTCATTAATTGCAAAAGTAATATCGTTCAGTTTCTTTTATCTTACACTTAAGGAGATAGGGATTTAGAGCAAGAGTCCGACAGTGTAGTATTATTTTGTTTTTCATTTCATTCATTACTTACATGCACATATACTATCATATAATCGCATGCATAATATCAGCCATCATCTTAGGCTTTAGTTGCTGAATTGAAGAGTACAGAAACAACGCATGTTTCTTACATCTATTTTTTTCTATGTTTGATAGAAATGAACTAATGATATATTGATAACATATGTGATTTAGATTAAATTTCAGACTATGTGACCTATCTATCTTAACATTTATTCCATAGTGCATGACTTGTATGGTGATACGATTTTGGAATTGTTCCGAAAATGTGTTAATTTATGTTTTCCATTTTATTGCAATAAATACTCCCAATACGTACGTAAACGAGTATCGAAATAGAAGTATTCATTATTATAGTCTGGTTCTATGTTTTGTATAAAATCTCCATAATCTGTTATCTGAATATCCATCACTCTGTGATTGACACGTGTATGGTCACCAATAGTTACGCTGTCAGGAGTCATACCAAATTTTGGTGGTCCCTCTAAAATAAAAAAATGTAAAGCAAAAATATTAAGTATGAAAAAACACTTGCATGACCGCATCATGCCACGGAAAGTTAATGTTTTGGCCCATACAACTAGCTTAACACCGTCGCATTTTATTGAAGTATCTGTACCAGGTTAGGGCAATGTGTGGTCATGTGTTTGTGTATTAGGAGTATCGATATTGCCTCTATTTCTATGCTTTTGTAACTTTTCCGAGAGTGTGATATTGTTTTTGCTTTTCATTTGATTTCAATTACTAGCACATGTATAATGAAGGACATTGGTGGACGAGGGTTTAATGTTGTTGCCTTTTGCCAAGAAGCAAATATAGATCCCTTCAAATTAGTTAACATTAGAAATTAATACCAAAATGTCTAAAATTGTAAAAATGAGAACTTTAACATTTCTTTTATTGATAATGAATTATGAAAAGAAAGTTTAAACAGTGATCAATTCCACCAATATCAACAAAACAAATAATCACATCCCACCTTAACTCAACTCGCTGAGATCAAATACGACATGTGACATTAGAAATCCAGGTCCTGTCTTGAGACAGACACAATACTTCACATGACCACTAAATTACTTACTAACTGTAGACGTATACGACAGGGTGTACGTTCTATTTGACTGCTGGGGAAGGGATTCTACGTTGATCTCATCCTCAACATTTGTAGAGCCCATGTTGTTCCGTATTATCATCGCTGGACATGGTGTCATAGAAGGCAGACAGTCGTAGTACCTAATGATGTTATCTCCACCGTCGTGCCTAAAATACGAATTGCATGTTAAATATATTGTCAAAGTACTTACATTCGTGGAAGCCAATGTTATTGGTTTGAGGACGCCTTATTAGTTCGTTGGTTCCTTAATTCGTGTTTTTATGCTTGTCATTAATAGTAATAATATACAATATTTGTATTTCTAAACTCTTAGAAAACTGATGAGGTCATGCAAATGTGCTTCACGTGTGAGTAAAATGTCAACTCTCACATTTTTGTCTGTTTCCGAGGTCTGGAATATGGGATATTCAGCCCCTTGGACCCTTCTTAATAATTGGTTTTCATCCCTCGGTTGGTAGATATCTGGTGAAAATTTTATATCCAGATTTTTCCAATGATTGTTCAATTGGCTCTTGAAAGTGTTGATTGTCTTTGAGTTCATTAGTTTCTTTGGTATTTTATTCCACTCATCCACAACTCTTTCCGAGAAGCTATATTTCCTAACATTTGTTCTACAGTTCTTTTTATATAATTTCTTGCTGTGACCCCTAGTGGTAGTTTGACTTAAAGGAATAATTTGCTCATATTGCACTCTATCAATAATGCTGAGGATTTTGTAAGTTTCAATCAGGTCAACTCTGAGTCTACTGTATTGGAGTGATGGTAGCTTAATTAGTGATCAGTGTTGTTGTAAAACAACGTTAATGACTTGCTAAACGTGTTAGTGTTAGTATTAGCAGATTCACTGAGTGGGTGATTGTTGTTTAACGCTAACACAGGAAATTCCAGCTATACCATGGCGAAAACAAGATAATTTTCAAATAGATGATGATGATATCCGCTTTGTTCTAGACCAACACGCTTAATTGGGTTTTTAAAGTGCTAGATCACTGAAACAGCAGTCCGCGGATAGACATGTCGCGCTCTAGCCTGATTCCAAGCCAACCAGTCTTTGCTCTTTCTCCTCCTTGTTGTGTGCACAGCGGAGAGGCAACAAATACCAATTTTATAATTTTTGGTTTGACCCAATCGAGGATCGAACCCATGATTTACCACACTCGAGGCGAGCACGCTAACAATTACACCACCGATGCGGTTATAGGTCAGATGGAAGCCAGGTGTGGTAGGTAAGTGTATAGCTAGGTCAAGTTCGATAATGACGATTTGTGACCATTTTTACGATAGATATGTCCATGTGTTGTACTTGGAATTTGCTAAGTGTTTGGTTTACAGATGATTTACTGTGAACGAAAAGTTAGATTGAAGCTAGGTGTGGTATGACTTGGGCTACATTTACACGGTAGAATAACAAAGTGTGTAAGCAATATATTAGTTTATTAGACCTTGCTAATTACTTGCATAGAACAACATGATGCACACTTAGCTGCTGTTGTGAATAATGGGACATGTTTTATTCAAATCAAACCACAATTCACAATTCCTACATTGTTTTATGGTGTTTTTCTCTAATCTTAAATTGCTTTATAGTGCTTTTCACCATTCTGTCGTTGTCTCGTAGAGTTTTTGTTTATTCTTCGATTTTTCCTAGTGTTTTTCTTCATTCTTGCATTGTTTTGTGATGTTTTTCTTTATTCTTAGTGTTTTATTCTTACAATGGTTAATTAGCACTATTATTTGCTATATAATTATAATAATTACTCACCATCCAATAATATCACCTGTGTTGATTAATATCCTCTCATTTGCAGGTATGCTATATGTTGTTTGTTTGTTAACCGCTATTGCTATTGAGAAAAAAAATATAATACAATAAACCCACTTTAGTGACCAACTCTATTAAGCAATAACTTGTAATATGTGACCTTAACTTTATTTACCCTTCACGGTGCATTTATATTAATTAAATCTATATTTAGCAACCACTTGTCTTAGGTGACCCTATTTCAACGTTTCCTTTGAAGGACGCATAAGGCTTTACAGTACATTTATAAAAGTTGTTTATTGTAAACACAGAAAACATATCAAATATAATAAGAAATAGGACTTCAACTGCATAGTGAACCTCTCCGATTTTGAGGCTCTTGCTGCTTAGATGTACTCGTATACCCTAGCATTATTCCACAGCAGATATAATCATTGCAGTATGCATGGTCATATCATTACCTTTAACAACTACTGTGTTACTTCCAACAATCTTGTATCTACTGATGTCAATCTTTCTCCATACACTGAATGTTATAGTGCCTGTCTTTACAGGTATATAATGCCACATGGTAATCTGTCCACAACAATGCACAGTATTTACTGGATCTATGAGAAGATATCCGCTTCCTAAATGTAATAAATATATAAACACATGTTATAAACTGTACACTTAACACAGGATTACAAAGTTGGCCTTCATATCAATCTGGTATATTTGGTATTTAAATACAGTGAGTGGGTGATGCTTAACAACAAACGAGAATTTTTTCAGCCATGTCATGCTGAGAGCAAATTACATTTCGATGAGATTTTGATGATAATGATGATGTCCACTTTATACTAGACCAACACATTCAGTTAGAGTTGTTTAGTGTTATTGGCTATAGGCGGGTAGACATGTAATCTCCACTCAACTGGCATCTGATCCCAATTTTATAGTCTTTGGTTTGACCCGACCGGGGTTGATATCACGATCTACCACAATCGCATAGATACAACAAAACATTAGGTCAAATATAAGAACGAGAGAAGAACACACTGGTGTGCCCCCTCTCCCTCATTTCTGTATATTTGTATGCATAGTTGAGCTTGTTCTTGTACTGTATATGCGTGAAGTATTTGCCACTGCATGTTATGCAACAATCAATCAATCAATCAATCAATCAATCAATCAATCAATCAATCAATAGATCAATCAATCAATCAATCAATTGAATCAATGTTTGTAACTTACCATCGGAGTAATCTGTATGAAGTGGTAAAGACGAATCATAAAATTTCTGATCACCACAATCTAGAACAAAAATGAAATTAGTATACGTCAAATAATTCTGAATATTTAAGTCGAAGAATGACAGACAACACAATGGCCAAACGAAAATGGACAAAAGGACAGACAACCATCTACAAAACACTACACAGAAAACTACAGATCGAGCAATACGAACCCCACTAAAACTGGGGGTGAGCTCAGGTGCTGCAGTAGTGCAATGTATATTGCTTGTTTTTCAGGAAATTATATTGAAAGTACTAGTATTAGATTATAAACATGTCACCGTATTATCACATTCGCAGCAATCTTGGCCGTGTTCACAAGGCAGTCGTCTTTGCATCTACTGGATCAAACTATTTAATTCTACAGTCTTCTTCAAGAATTGATTGACCATTACGAAGTATACCATTCTCAAATGCAATGAATCTTTTCCCTTTTTTTAAAGACTTTGACTTTCCACTATTATCAACACAAGACGTTTACCAGAATAGACATTAAGTAGAACGTCGGCTGTCCTATAAGAAACAAAAACTGTTTGCCCTTCGAGAGCGTCTGGTTATGTACTGTTTGTCTCCTTTCTGTGTCTTGTCCCAATATTGTCGGTGTCTCTGGTTTGTCCATTCTTCATTGTCCCTTCTCTAACGTTTATCTACACACAATGTTGAGTTCGATTCCCGCCCTTGTCTATGTGCACTCGATACAACTGTGTGTGATACTGTTTGTGTCAATGACTTACAGATGTTTAGTTATTTTTTGTGATTAGTTTTTCCAATAAAGCTTACAACTAACGATAACTAAACTACTCATGACCTATAACTTTATTATCAAATGATATAAATGTAATTAGATAGAAGTATGAGGTTCTATTTCTCATAATGCGATGGCAGAAAAATGAAGCATTCTAAACTAAGCACTCACGATAACAATCCTCTTCGTTACAATCTCTTGTTTCGGTTGATGATCCTTCACACTCGACTGATGGGAATCCGCTATTACATAAGCGTGTTCTTGTCTGTATGCCTGTTTCACAGGAACCTGAACAGTTGTTCCAGGATTCCCAACTGCTCCATGGAATTTCTACAAAATAAACAAAATCATAGGTTTATCAATGATTCTTCTGAAATTTAAGTTTCTAAACGTTTTTTCTGAAGTTTAATTTTCTAAAAGTTTCTTCTGAAGTTGAAGTATTGAAGCGTTCCTTTTGAAATTTAATTTTAAAGCGTTTTGTCTTAAGTTGAATTTTTTGAGCGTTTCTTCTGAAGTTTATTCAGAAATATAAGTGTCAAAATGACTCGTCTGAGGATTAACCTTCTAACCGTTTTGTCTGATGTTTAAGTTTTAATATATAAGTTTATGTTTTATTGATGAGCATTTAATTTCTGAGCACCTTGTTGAAGAGTATTCTGTCAATTGTGTACAGATAACGAAAGATGGTATTGCCAATTATATTTTGGTTGAAAGTTGACAATAATTTCACAATAATATCTTGCGATGACCTTATCATTGAAGTGGCTGACAGGAAAGTGAGCGGTCATATATTTGTGTGTTTGAGGTATTGATTTTGACTTAGATTTCCACGATGTTTTTATTGGATTTAAATATAGAGACAGTGTGGTATTTTGTGTTTTCCATTTTACTAACACATTACGAATTATCTTTTAAACAACACCTTCAGAATAATCGCATAATCCAATTGGAGTCAATTCGATACAAGTGTATACCGGTATATAGTGCACCTTTACTTTTTAACTTTTATTTTTAAAAAAAAGATAGGTACGACCATAAGTGCATATACTTTTTTTTCATCTAAAGATAAATATATTTGTTCTATATACTTTGACGACATATTCTTTTCTAAGAAAACACAACTCCCTCTAAAAGATAAATGGTATTTGCCTAGTATATGATTTGTTTATCGTATCTATTGATTGCTTGTTAAATTCGTGAGAAAATAATAAACCCATATGCGTAACACCAATGACTTACTGACACACTCGTAAATATAAGATAATACTGAACATTTCCCTTCGCATGATGCATTAAGGCTGGCGTCATTAAGAATAAAACCACAGGAAGCTTTGTTGTCACATCTGTTCTTCATTTGAGTGATTACATCAAATGGGGGGAGTGTTCCAGATTGTGGATTCGTGCAAGCAGTTCCACTACCCGTTAGCCATTTGGCAGCGTGTACTCTTAAGTATCCACCTGGACAAGTCCAATTTAACTCAGTATTTACACATGCAGTATTTATATCTATGAAAGATAGAAAAACTAACAAAATAAATGCAAAATGAATCAAATTTATTTCAATTTATTTAGTACTGTAATTATATTGCTCATTTTATAATTATGCAACATTCTGACCAGTCAGCTTAGAGTCTTGAAACCCGAATCTTAAAAATACAACTTACTATATCAATATCCCAATGTGGCGGTTTGGTGCTCCTTCTCGATGGTGGGATTTGGGTAGTTAGGGGTGGATGATGGTGAATGGTTCGGATTGTTACAGTGGTTCACGTGTGCGGAGAGCGCATCGCCTCCTCCACGCTAAAGACATAGTATGTAGATTTCGTAAAGCGTAGATGCGTTGTAACTGCTACACATGTTCTAAATATTTCGTCCGTACCCAACTCTTTATACTTTTCAAATAGCAGTCAAGAATCGCTTCCCTGGTTGGACATTTACACCTCCCCCTCATTTTTGTGTAGATTTTATATCGCTAAAATACTACTTGTTGGACGTAAACAATAATTAATCAAAATATCAATAAATTGTCATAGTAGAGATAGTTCAAAATTTCATAAGGAATAAGAAATCAATAAATTCCATTGTCATGTCTTCTTTGTGGGTAGAATACCTCAACCATGAATGTTGGGAGATACCCAAGCGGTCATCAGTAGATGAAGGACAGACAATACAATGGATAAATCATGACTAATTGATATTAAATCTGGTAGAAGTATCAGTTATGATATATTTTGTCTCTAGAGTATTGGTCTTTAAGCAACACATTCTACCTTCTTAGCTAGTTGTCAGTTAACTGAGCTTTCATTGACACTGATACTATACTGTCCAAGTTATATTTGTAATTAAGTTGCATTTTGTTACATTTTAATTCAAATTTATTTTTCATTTTTTCTTTCTTTTCTGGCGAACTTACCAAAGCAATTCTCTTTCTGGCAAGGTACCTCATAGTACGACTCTCCAGCACAAGACGCTCCTATTTCATTTGGTGAAGGATTTGTACAGCTTCTTGTATACAATTGTATACCTCCACCACATATAACACTACAAGTTGAATTCTTAGTCCAATTTGACCAGCCGCCATTTCCTACGATACAATCAACTTTATTTATCGTGGGAAAGAAGCAAACAATTATAATACGACATAAGAATATACATGTACAAACAATAAACAAAGGATGCACAGAAGAAAATTAAAAGCACTGTCAAATTTTTAATTCATCTATGAAATTTAAAACCTAGCTAAAAAATATGAAAAAAGTGTAATATAGGTCTACACCATACATTACAATTGATGTTCATTGTGATGCATGTCAAGATAAAAAGCAGTTCCGGTGAAAGGAGATATTTTTTAATACATTTTATTGGTTATGTATTTATATATTATACATAGCTTTGTTCATCAAAGAAAGTGGGCGGCTATGAATATATGTGTCAGGAGTGTTCAATTCTGTTTTTTCAATTTTCTGATTGGATTTTGGAACTGTTCTGACAGGTGTGTGGTATCTTATTTATATTATTTTTGCACAAGTGTGGACACAGAAATGTGCTGTCCAAAAGGCAAGTGTGGATGTCAATATTTCATATTATTAACTTTAAAGAAAAAAATCAGCGACACAGGGGTCCTGGATATTTTTAATAAAACATTAATCCGAGATTATTGTTTTTGCTTAAAATCCTGTATTTTTATTTCAAATGTTCATCATAGCCCCCCTCTCCCTCCCAAGGGATATACAATATTGTATCATTAATAATCAATTAATCAATTATAAATTCAGATTTTACTATTTAAAATAAATCTAATTTACAAAACCACTGATATTTGTTTAATTTTTCTGATTTAAACTTCAGTCGCAACACATTTTTATTTTTCTCTTTAAACTGTCGAAACATAACATTTATTTAACTGTAAAATTCACAAATAAAATCCCCCCCCCCCTCTTTTCCCCTTTTTTCATGTTTAAATCAATGATCAACAATATTCCAGAATCAAACAAATGAATAAATATAACATAGATTTCTTTTACATGCATCTTTTTACCATGCAGATTCAGTGTGTTTTAAATCGGTCATTCAATCAGGACGCTCATTATTCTTGTCCAAGATAAAAATACATCGCTAAAATTACCTGTGGGTGTTTCCCCACTTCAACTCGTAAATTTACATAGAAATCGGAGATATTTCGTCATAAAACTTGGTTTTGTTTTCTCATATTTATTGAAGACAAACATAAATTTTTATTGCATTTATCAATATTTTATGAGTATCAACAGTTTTTTCAACACCGTATCTGTTTCTCGATACAGCCTCCAGATTGCATGGCCCAGTGACGCATTTTAGCACGTTCTACCAGTTTTTTCTTAATAATGTTGTTTAAATATTTGTTTTCACTACTATCTGTGTGTATTTGTATGGTTTGAACATACAGTATTATAGCATTAAAGTGAATAGTCATTAGTGTCTGTTCAATGAAAGACAGCCACCATGAAATTTACAAGTGATTCGTCGTGGCGCGATTTTATTGTAGCTGGCTATCCCTTTGCAATGAGTGTCTGTTCACTACTAAAGTTCTGAAATCAGTTCGCGTCCGTGACCAGGTTAACTCAATGCGACTATATGTACTAAAGTAAGTTAGCTACTTGCAAACAGCGTCAGAATTGTTTTCTTTCGGATAACCTCTACCCTCATTAATTAATTTATATAACAGACAGTGATGATATAGCTGAAATATTGTTGAAACAAAAACGTAGATATCAAATTTTGTGCACATGAAATGTTTCTGTAATAACCTTCAACAAGTAGACTCAAAGTCGAAAGATGGGAAGACCAATTGAAAGTGATGTTAAACACCAATAACCTACCATAATTATTAAGAATATTTATAGTTTATGAGACAGTGATAGTGTTGTGTAGATCATTGTTTGTCCTCAGGGCCTACGCATGCTTTATTAGATCCATAACTAAATAACACTTTTTTCGACCCCTTTATTAGTTATAAAAATGAAAATCACGCAATTGCAGGATAAGATGAATTAATGTGTGTATGAAATAAAACTTACGTTTACAGATATACGAAAGTTGTAATGAGGCCTTCCCATCAGCCCCACATGAACTTCCGATGTTGCTATTGGTAACATCAAAACTGCATGATTTACGACCGTCGCACAAATTTTGGATGCCATATTTATCACCATGCCTACACGTGCTGTAGTTATAAAGAACAGAGGATATTTGTATGGTTTCGTTATATTCATCTGAACAATTCAACATGGCTCTATCCCATTCTATATATTGCTTTGTGAATGCATCTGAAAATAAAAAAAAAAAACAATAATCTAAATGAGTGAGTGATTGCAGTTTACCATCAAATGAGGAATATTTCAGCTATATTATGGCGAGAACAAGCTACATTCGATTAGATTAAAATGATGTTGGCTTAGTAAACATTATCCTCGTTGCGAACCAAACAGTCTCTGATTTTACTACCTATCGTCACGGTATGTGTTTTCGTGCGCCATCTGTTTTCGCTTTATCCATTTTATTTTGATTTCCACAGCGCACGCATTATTTTTGACGTGTCTTCCGGTTTCTATTTATGGAACATAAACAAGATTATAGCGTGACATCTGTAAAATATGCTAAAGTTTGCTCTTAAAAACGTAAGTACCAAGAACAGTGAACCTACCTACTGAACCATACTTTTTGTAATGCTAAACATTTACTTCATCTATAAAGTATCTGGAAAAAAATTCAGAAGGGCTATATAAAATTTAACTATGTCATATGCCTCTCAGACACCGGCTCTTCCTGTCATGTAACTGTCATGGGGTCACTGATCGTACTTGTAAACAAAAGAGCTGATTGAAATGTGCCTGTTTCTTATATAAAGCACATGTCACTTTGCAGTGCATTGTGGTTTCAGCACTAAAAATAACATCAAAAGTAAACACAATTTTGAAAGTGGTAATTATCATTCTCTTATATTATTTAGATGTAGTATGATTTGGTAGATGGCCAGAACCATGAAATTTTAAAACCAGCCATTTCCGGATTATATATTCGTTTCCATCCCGTATATCGGCCTTGTTTTTATTTTACACGAAAACAGATGACGCCATTATACTGACAACACAAGTTGCCAGATAATCGAGAGTATATTAAAATACAAGAATGGCTTTAAAAACAATCTTATGTAAAAAGAAATATTTAACTAGCCATTCTTTGAAAATTCCAATCGTCATATGAATGAAGGGTTAATACTGTTAATCGCTATATCTGAAAATCGATAATAGCACGAAAACCGATAACACGATGCTAATGGTGCGTGTTAGCGCAGAAGCAGAAACTATCAATCGATTTCATAGTCTTTTTGTTTGACCCCACAGAGATAAGAATCTAAAAGATATTTTAGTCCACAAAAAGCATAATTCTATATTTTTTAAACAGGTACATAAGTGTGAGCCTTGCAGTAGGAACTGTGCTATTTGTCCATATGTTCGTAACACCCATACATTCATCAATTTTAAACGTAAACAATTATATTAATTGTACAACGGCAAATGTGGTTTATGCTTTATTTTGTAAACATTGTGACAAATTTATTTACGTCGGAGAAACCGGGGACACCCTGTATCAAAGACATTTGCTAAAATTATCACTAATCAGAAGGCAGAAACCTGATCCAATAGCAATTCATTTTAATTCCACTGAACATTCCGTGAATGATTATGAAATTGTGGCTTTAGAAACAATTTGCGGTGATAATTCCTATCGAGAGACAATCGAAAAACTGTGGATGAATAAACTGCGAACATTCAAACCCCATGGATTAAATACAAAAACGTAACGTTCTATTTCCCGTAATTTTTATTCTATTTACTTTGTGACGTTATCCATTATGACAAATTCAAATGTACCATAACATAATAAAGTTCCGCTGAAGAAAGCCGGATTGTATGGCCGAAAGCTCCGGATAAATGTTTCGCTTAGCCTTACGTCCAGCGCCCTAGACCCCTCGACCACATCCATATATATATATATATAATGTCCATGAAGTGTCTTAAAATATAAAGCATATGTGTATGAGCCTTAAAAGTTGAGATAAAAGAGAGGTTAACATGTACATGACGCTTACTGAATTGGCTTAGTAAAGACACTTAGAATAAATAAAATGGCGCGGGTAAGCTTGTTGTACGGACCAAAATCTCCCCTATTAATGAAATGTTAATAATACTAACCTGAACAACGATATGCTATTCCAAGCTGTGCTGTAGATTCGTTTGATGAGCATGTTGAGTTATGATCTTTAATCAAATCTGTCAATTCAAACTCACACTTAACTTTATTATGGCACAAATCTGAAACCTCTTTTAGAATATCCTCATCACTGTCATTGCAGACAGTCGAGTTGAAATCAACGGTGACAATTTTGATCGTTGCTGCATAATTGGAAAACGTACAATTCAAAATTGCGGTATTTCCACCAGATATCACTTTGAAGTGCGTAACTGGAAAGAGAATACGACATTATATCGTTTGTACTATGTATGCACACTTAATATAAAAACAAACATATATTTAAATGCTCTCGATCCCCATGGAATGATAAATGTATCGAATTGCACACTCGGTTACACAGCAACCCTGTAGACACACAACGTTATTTTAACATTGACATAATGCTGAAATGACAAGGCGACGTTGTATCAACAGTGTTTCAACGTTAAAATTACACTATGTGCCTGGTAAACAAGTGACTGCCATTGTATGGTAGTTAGATTTACATTTAGTGCTGATCACCACTTTAGTTTAATACCCATTATGCGGCATCTGCGATGTTTGTCAGGCACTTGTTCCAAGCGTGCCGTTTTCGCTAGTTACTCAGGCTCCCCACACCACACAAACTGCTATTTTATTGAAGGTTATTTCTCAACACCCTTCAAATAAACCTTTATCTTATTGTGAGCAAGATATATCAAATGTCATGTGACCTAACTAAATCTCTCACATTCCTTATTATCTTACAGCTGTGTCCATCATACTGCAGGTATTTTTTTTCTGTGATTACTAATCTTGCATCCATTATATAGAAAAAAAAAACACACCAAAAAACCCCGCTGAAAATCGAAGGTGATCTCCAGTACTCTGGATAAGTAATCATTTCCTGTAAAAAAAATTGTTTTTCGGCACTTTGCTTGACAAGCAGTTCGCTTGGTTGCATGGTTCCAATAAAAGACAATCAATTATTGTAGAGGATGAATAAAAGAATTAAATATCAGAGACGAATTAGATATATATATATATATCCAATGTTGGCGAAGTGTCTTAAAATATAAAGCTTATGTGTATGAGCCTTAAAAACTGAGAAAAAGGCGATGTTTACATATGTATAACACCTCCTGTATTGGCTTAGTACAGGAACGTAGATAAAATAACATGGCGCGGGTAAACTAGTTGTACTATGTATGCACACTTAATATAAAAACAAACATATATGTAAATGCTCTCGATTCCTATTACAAATACCATCACATGAAATGATATATGTATCGCGTTGTTCACTCGGTTACACAGCAACCCTGGAGACACACAAAGTTATTTAAGCATTGTGATGTTTGTCAGGAACTGTTCCGGGGGCGCCGTTTTCTCCAGTTTCTCAGGTTCCCCAACACCACATAAACAGTTGTTTTATTGAAAGTTATTTTTAAGCACCGGTCAATTAAACCTTTATCTTATTATGTGCAAGAAATATTAAATGTCATGTGACCTAACTAAATCTCTCATATTTCCATCCTTCCGGAAAGATACACTTAATCAATAAAAACGTAGATACATGTATCTAATTTAGTGCGCACGACGCGTTTCTGGAATAACCATCATCAGGTACGTTCAAATTCGAAAGATTGGAAAACCAAATTATTGAAACTTGTGTGAGCATTAAAACAAAGAGCCTAAACATGATAGAGAGTGGGGAACCTTAGTTTTATTTATAATTACATTATTTCGAAACTGTAAATTTCAGTAATAAATATAATAATAAACCATGTCATTGCCGAATCACTGATTACTGGGCTGATGATACCTTCGGGGAACCAGTGATAGTAATGAAAACGTAGATATCAAATATATTGCGTACGACGCGTTTCTGGAATAATCATCATGAGATACGCTCAAAATCGAAAGATTGGAAAGCCAAATAATTTAAAGTTTTGGGAGCAATAAAATCCTAAACAGGATAACTTAACGTTTATAATATATTTCACAATCTGCATTAACGATATGACCAAACCGTTATTTACCAGCATATGTCTTAATATTTTTTTGATATTTCGTGCAATTTAATTGATCGGTTAATCGATTGATTGATTGGTTTACATCACTATTTGCAGACACTGCATTCATAGCAAGGTTAACAATGAAGGAAGTCGGAGTGTACGCAATAACATAAACCTGTGTACCTGTCTAAATAAATAGGAATATTAATTGTGCATTACGTGATTTTTCCATCGCTCTCATGTTGAGTCAATGAGAGATCAATTTCCAACATGGTGGTGATCAATTCGTTAATTACACCTCTGTACGGTTACAACTAGAAACCATCGTTGAGTACAAAAATGTACATTGTAAGCACTCTTAATGAAAGTATCATTTTCTACACCCACTGAAGTTTATCGACTTGTTAATGTTAAACACAATTGTTTACTTACATTAATTAATTCTATAGATTGAGTAAATAAGATGGTTATAAACAATATTTAGTAATCGTATAAATATATTCAGAGGAATGAAATGTTAATAATAATAATAGTAATTATTATTATTAGTATTATCATTATTATAATAATAATAATATATGTGATAAAGTTTGTCGGTGACTTTCGACAGGTCAGTGCTTTTTTCCACGTACTCCGGTTTTCTCCACCAATAAAACTGACCGCCACGATATAGCTAGAATATTGTTGAAAGTGGCGTTAAACACTATTACCCTAACCATAACCCATAGATTACTATATCACTTAATATTATATAATAATACAAACATGAAAACATTATTTTTAGATTATAAAACAACAACAAAAAAGTAGATATTAACTTTAGTGCTCATTGTATGTTTCAGAAATGTTGTTTGTTTGATGGTGTTTAACGCCACCTTCAACAATAGTTCAGCTATATCGTGGTGGTCAGATTCATTGGTGGAAGAAACCGGAGAACCCCGAGAAAACCACCGACCTGTCCCAAGTCATGATGTTGTACACTTCGCCCTGATCGATATTTGAACTCACAATAATAGTGGTGATAGGCACTGATTGCATAAGTATTTGTACATCCAACTAACATACGATTACGGTAACAACAGCCCCTTGTTTCTAAAGAGTTTTTTTACGAATTAAAAATCATTGAGATGGATCATATTATCTATATTTTGTGTATTAGCTTGATTTGTATGTCGCTTGAAAAAACAACCTGTTGTAATACAGGTATTACATGCATGAATAACGGTTGTTTTATTTGTGAACAAAAAACGAAGCAAAAGACAGGTACAAATGTATTATGTACAGTTCTTGTTGAAGATATTAGCCATTTAATAGTTACTTCCTTATATCATTTTTATTTCTTTTTTATGACGTATGATATTTCTTACATTACACCAATATATATATGGGAGATTTGGTCACATACAAGGCCTTGTACAAATTATTGTGTGTATTTAAGAAAATGATTCGATGAAAAATACAAAAACAAAAACACACAAAGCAAAAAACAAACAAACCAAAAAACAACACAAAGCCAAACAAAGCAAAACAAACAAACAATAACAAACAAAAAACAATAAACAAAAAAAAAAAACAACACAAAAAAAAACAAAGCAAAACAAACAAACAAAATAAAAAACCAAAAACAGAGCATAAAAAAACCAAAGCAAATAAAAAAAAAAAAAAAAAACAACAAGCAAACACCAAAATAAATAAAAAGAAAACCAAATATAAGACAAATCGAACTCAAAGCAAAACAAAAAGAACAACCAAAAGTAATCAGATATAAACAAATAAACAGAAAACATATAATTACAAAAAAAGAAGGGAAAAGAGACACAAAATTATAAAAAAGGGTAAGGACCAAAAAGCTTAAAAATAACAACAACAACAAAAACAACAACAAAAACAAACATTCGTATACAACTGTGTGGTCGTGGCTGAGTAGTATTTGTCTATCATTAGATTATTGTGATATATATACTATTTCAGTTGAAAAACGACGCTTAATGCACCATTTACTTTTTATTAAAGATATATATATATATATACTAGTAAGGTGTGGCTGTGTGATTAAATATCTTGAGTAGTAAAAGAACTTGATATATTTAGCAAACACAAAAACGGAAAAAGGACAAACAAAGAAGAAAAATCCGCTTTACTATATAAATGAGTGTTTATCTCAGCTCATTCACTTTTTCGCTTTCTCCATAAATGGGTTTTTCCCTCCATTACCTTAAGGAAACCAAATTGTTTTCTTAAACATATATTTTGTCCAGAGGAGGGGATATGTTCCTGCTCACCTGACCTGTTGTACATTTCTTCAGGTATAATATTTTAAAAAAATATTAATTATTTTAGAAATGACCATCCCCCCACTAAGCTGTAACGGTTGGACAATTGGCAAAATACATATATTAAAAATATGTTAAATAAGTTGATGTATCAGAAAACAAATATAAAACTTACTTTCATCTGCAGAAATCCACGAGAATATAGTAAAATATACAATAAGAGAGACCCACATCGTTTTCGCCATTGCTACGACGCATTCAATGTAAAACAAGGAAGACGTTGATCAAACGATCCTACGATGTAGGTATTAATAACACGGTAGTAGGTTAGGGTTCAGACTTTAAAAAATATATTTTGTATATTTGTATTACAACTAAAGAAATTATCAAATAATAGACTGCTATCAGGAAAATCTATAAGTTTTCCCATATATTCTGAAAGAACTCACAAGGCAAGACAAGTGATTTAGTATCTTTGAATTGTTATGGTAATAGAAATGTAGATATCTGATGTGTTTAAAACTGTTCAATTGTACATCTAATTCTCCCATTGTGAACTTTCCATTTATATGTAGCAACATTCCAGCAGCACCTGCATATGTAGTATAATTATATCTCTCAGTTGATGCGATATTTCAGAGCTTGTGGTTCCAATCATGATTTCCTAGATAGAGGGTTGCTGTTAACAAAGCAGCTACTGAACCAAGACTTCCTATTGGTTAGGTTGAAATCATCACTTCGAACGTGTTACGGTCGATATCATGACCATGGATATGCTACGCTTGTCGTAAACACTTTCCTTTCCTTTCATCATTCATGACCTATCACCGGGTTTGTAACTAGATTAACACAACGGATGCCACTAGTGGAGCAGGAACTGTTTACCCTTCCGTGAAACCTGAAGTCAACCCCGATTCTTAGTGAGCTTAGTGTTACTCGATCTTTAGTTTTATGCATAATGTTTTATAGATCGTTGTTTGTCCTTTTGTTCTTTTTTCTTTGTATTTTCTGTCATTTTTTTCGATTTACAGATTCTGATTATCCCTTTGGTGTCATCAAACACTTCTCACAGTTAACTACACACCAGTCAACGCAACACTTGTTATTTTCTTATTGCTAATTCCAATAAACTTGATTTTTAGATCTTGTGTTAGGTTGAGTTACCAAAGGGGTAATCAAAAGCTGTAAATGGAAGGATAGACAATACAATGGCAAATAAAAACAAAAACAAAAACAAAACGATAAACAATGATCTGCTAAGTAATATACAGAAATTTAAGATTGAGCAACAGAAACCCCATTTAAAACTGGCGGTGAACACATGTGCTCCGGAAGGGTAGCAGTTCATGTTCCTCTAATATCACCGTCATGCTACTTTTGTTACAAACCAGTCGATAAGCCATGAATGCAGAAAGGGCCAGATTGCTATTACAACAAATGGAAAATGTATGTGAAGATACCAAAAGAGGAATACGAAGCCGTAAATCGAATAAAGACAGACAATAACATAGCAACAACAAAAAATGTTACAAAGCGACAACAATAATCTACAAAACACAATAAAGAAAATTAACCATCGAGCAACAACAATCCCACTAAAACCGGACGTAAACTCAGGTGCTCCGAGATAGTAAGCAGTTACTGTTCCACTAGTGACACCTGTCGTGTTGCTCTTGTTACACACCCGGTGATATTTCATGAATGAGGAAAGGAAGAGATTGGGATTACGAACATATCGGTGTTCATTTGTGACACATACATTCAGTAGCGGTTAACCAGGTCATAGTGGCGACCATTAAACATTCGAAGTAATGACTTCAACTTAACCACTAGGAAGGCTTAGTTCGGTATCTTCCTTGTAGGTTTGCAGCAATCCTCCATCAATCAATCTGTTGGTATTGTCAAATGGCAGATATTAATGTCACTATTAATTTATCTATATATATATATATATATATATATATATATATATATATGAAAGGAAACTAACAAATGAAGCATTGTTTATTCACAGATATTGTACTGGACATCAAACCACCTATGATAACACATTTAATGTGTTTAAGGACAAACCGAAACCCTGAAAAAAAAACCAGGTGCAATAACAATTTCTTTTTCCTTTTTGTGAATGGGCACATGTTAGAATTATCGACCTATGCCTCTTTCTGCAATTTTACTATATGATTTCGGAACGGTTCCGACAGTGTGCTATTTTTAATCTAAATTAATTAAATTATTTTTTTTATTTTTTTTATCCTTTTTTTTTATTTGCTTTACATCTTACTTCTTCCTGTTTATATAAGAGCTTTTTAATACGACGGTTTTAAGTTTTTTCGTCATATATATAGTTTCCCTCTTCCTTGTTCAAAACGCAATTAAAGTTAAAATCCACCTGTGATGTAAATCTATTGTCAAAACTCTCCATTATATCTAAGGAATGGATAGTTATTG
Organism: Bathymodiolus septemdierum; assembly: GCA_963383655.1. Taxonomy (NCBI): domain Eukaryota; kingdom Metazoa; phylum Mollusca; class Bivalvia; order Mytilida; family Modiolidae; genus Bathymodiolus; species Bathymodiolus septemdierum. The sequence goes on from OY726525.1 coordinate 83,973,089, forward strand.
TTCTCTTTGTACTTTAGATACAATAAACAGACTTCTCTTTGTACTTTGGATAATATATACAGACTTCTCTTTGTACATTAGATACTATAAACAGACTTTTATTTTACTACAAGATTAATAATTAATCAAATTAATAAAGTAGAATAGGTGGATTTTAAGTTGGAGAATGTCCTCGTATCTCTCCATTCCATAAAAAACAATGTGCCTCGGCCCCTTCGGGGCCTCGGTTCCATTATATTTAAGGAATGGAGAGTTACTTGAACATTCTCCTATACTTAATGTACCAACTACTTTTTTTCTTTAATCTATAACAATACATTTAATACTAGGTCGGTGATATTGATAAATTATTGTACACACTAAAGTAGACAATTGACGTTCGAGATCCAGTTTACAAGAGGGGTATTGGGAATCCCATTGACCGGTTTAACACCACCACATTTTGATGCATGTCCCAAGCCAGGGCCTAGATTTGACGTGGTATTTTGCCTGTTTAGAAAGATAAGGTGAGAAGTGATTGGTCGATTTGTTGACATAGTAGGAATTGTTGACATCACTGATTAAACTTCCTTTTCATAAATTAGATACATGTATTTACTTTTTTCAACAGAAATAGTATATGCATCACGATAATCTAATGATAGACAAAATATACTCAATGTTAGTTTTACAGTTCTTACCCTTTTGTTTTGTATGTTTTTGCACTGGTCTTTTTTTCTTCTTTTTCTTACCGCATTAAATAAAAAAAAAAAAAAAACGATAATCATTAATAGTCCTTGCACGTTGTCTATATTCGTGTAACGTTTGAACTGCCATACGCCAAGCAAAAAAAAGGGGGGAATAGCAAGAAGTAATGTTTGAATGACTACTACCTTTATCAACACCTGTCCCTTGTTGTGTATATTAAATCATTCTATGTTAACCAAAAAAAACCCCCACAAAAATCGTTTTTCAATCATAATTATAATACATGAATTAGAACAGGAAGTTTTTTGTTTTTTTTTAAATAGGCATACAATACAACTCAAGATAATACACAAAATATAAATAATATAATATATTTAAATGATATATCTGTAAAAACTTGTTATTTTTACCTTCAAATCGTTTGACCTTGATCGTACTTGAAGGTTATTTCAGAAATGTGTCGTGCGCACTGAAGTTAATATCTACATGTTATTGCCTTTTTATTATCTAAAAGTAATGTGTTCATATTTATATGTTTTATTTACCACCAAGAGATATACATATATTGAATTATTCTTATGTATAATTCTAAGATATTTCAATGACTTGCGGTGAAAATATACGTGCGTTAATATCGATTTGTGTAATTTGCTCCCCCCCCCTTTTTTTTTTATTTAGGCGCACATTTCAGTTATGTTTTGAAGTCAGACTTTTGTAACCACAACAATCTCACTTTCAATGCTTGTATCAACCATATGTATGAAGTACGTTAAGCAGTGGCGAACGATAGTTAAGATATTTCGGATAATGTATGAAAAAATGAAAATGTCTTCGTTCTTAGATTTGACCTTTGACTCCGGATATAGAAAATCTGCACCATACTAGAATGCGACGACATGCCTAAATCGATGCAAAATGTATTTTTCTTCAAAATAATATCCATTGCAGCCGTGTGGTATTTCGGTCCATTACATTTTCCATTTTACCTTGATTGTCACTGCACTATATAGTAAGCTATGGGTTAGAGCGATGGTTATGCTATTTAACGACACTTTCAATAATTTTGCAGTTATATAGTCGCGGTAAGTTTTAGTGGTAGAGGAAACCAGAATATCCGGAGAAAACCACCGACCTGATGCAAGTCGTCACTAATAAGCTTTATTGCATAATGATGCACCCACTACACCTCGCCGTAATACAACATTATGTGATAAAGTTTGTCTGTGGTTTCTCCGTGTTGTCTGGGTAAACACCATATCGTTATTTAATTGAATCCCCCTATTTATATTTGTATTGTTGTTTAAAGGAGTGGGGCCCATTATGTCCAACGGGTATACAAATTTGACCTAGTTTCTCCGCTGTGCTGTACATCCCTCCGAGAAGGATGTGCAAACTGAATACACACAGCCTTAGTACATATGGCATAATGGTTAGTGTGCAGTAGATTGTGGGTTCGACCCCCAGTAGGGTGAAACCAAAGACTATGAATTTGGTATTTGTTGCTTCCCCGTAAGCAAAGAGTACTAAGGAGTAAGAGCAAAAACTGTTTGGCTCGGAATCAGAATAATGTGTCTGAGTGGAACGGCATGTCTACTAGCGGGCTGTTGTTTATGTGAGCTAGTACTATGAAATCCAACTGAGCGTGTTCAGTGGCGTAGCTACGGTACGGCACTTTAGACACGTACCTACACATATTGTTTTCCCCATTTATTTGTTATTGATGAAAGATGACAAACGACGCATTACATATTTTAATTAAGTTTGTTTTATGTTTATTATACTGATGACAAGCTTCCACAAGTTGAAAGATAAACATTTGCAATGAGTACTGTGACCTTAGCTAACTCTTTGAAATTGACAGTTCATTTAATCTTCAAAGGCGTTGTCTTTACATAAAATAAAACACAATTTGTTTTTCACATGCTTTTTAACATCTGAATCTAGAAATGAATTGAATTACTAGTTTGTCATTGACCGTCAAAAGAACCGTTGTCGGGCTATTGTCTTGCAGTATAGACATGTCTGGCTCTAAATCTAAGCTTAAAGTTAGAAATTTGGATGAAGTGTTTTAAAAGATAAGCGAATCTTCAGAAACAAAGTTTGAAGATACCAAAGGATCAATCAGAAATCGTATTTCGAAGAAGAACAGACAACACAATGGCCAAAAAAAGTACAAATGGACAAACAACGATCAACAAAAGATACATATAAATCTAAAGATCGAGTAACGCGAACCCCACTAAAAACCGGGAGTGAACTCAGGTGCTCCGGAAGGGTAAGCAGTTCCTGCTCCACTAGTGCCACCCGTCGTGTTAATGTAGTTACAAACCCGGTAATATGTCGTGTGTGAGGAATGAACCGGGAGTGTTTACGACAAGCAGAATATATCCGTGGTCATTTGTGACACAGATATTCCATAACGGTCAACCAAGTCATGGTGGGGACCGTACAATTTTCGAAGTGATGACTTCAACTTTACCTAAAGGAATCCTTTATTTAGTAGCTTCCTTGTTAGCAGCAACCCTCTATCAAGGAAATCCTGATAGGAACCACAAGCGCTGGAATATCGTAGCATCTGAGAGATATATACTCCATATGCAGGTGCTGCTGAAATGTTGCTACATATAAATGGAAAGTTCACAATGGGAAATTTAAAAATGATCCTGAACAGTTAGCACATACAAGTGAAAACATTCCAGCACTTAGCTTATCCGAGATTGATAGCAGACCTGTTGAATCTGAATCAAGTCAGAGAGGAGCAACCAAATGTGACTTTGAGCCTTCGGTTTCAACCACCGATACTCAACAGAATATTGAACCTCCATACCATGGCATTGCCATATTAACTGTAATGGGTGGCACAGTAAAACGAAAACTGTTGTCTTCAAAGTGGAACGACTCTCATATATTCAAATTTCCAAGCAGGTACATAAATTAGAATTTTTTTTTTTTTATTTTGCATTACATTATTATATATGATAATGATACATGTATTACATAACATTAAGTTTGCACGTCTGTTAGTATACCGGTAGGTCTTAATTACTTCCGGAGATTTCTCTCTGTGTTGTCAGTGTAAGAAAACATCGCTATTCTTTTGATACCCTGCCACAAAGCAGCCGATGCATATAACGTTATCTATGTTCATCATCCGTAATCATATATCGGAACTTTTTTCTACAACCCCGAGATTTTGAGCTGCTTTGATATTTGGCTACAGGCGTATAATGACAAGTTACAGATCTACTTATCTTTGCTGATTTTGAAGCATTAATGAAATATTTGGATTTACTAGTAGCTTACGAGTAGCTACTCCTTTAGGGTATATGTAACATTCAGTCAAAAGTTCTCATATTCAGCAAAAATATATTAACAACTTCAATTTTGTATTGTTTCCATGATAAAATAAGAATATATTTCATGTCTTTCATTGTTCAGATTTGCCAACTGACCCGCTTTTGGCGGGTTGCACCCGCAAAAACGCCCTATCACCCGCTCCCAATCATGACCCGCGGCGGGTCATCGTTTTCACCCGCAAAATTACACACCAAAAATTGATGCCAAATTGGTAAAGAAAGATAACTCTAATTCAATTAAAATCGGATGTAAAACCTGCAAACAGTGCAGTAATGCCTTTCAATACAAATATGGAAAACCTGGTTATGACCACACTATCAACAATGAATCCATACAAAAGCCAGATACTATATTTCATCTAGTGCAAGTCTATGTAATTCCTATTCTGACATATGGGCTAGAAATATTACTTCCATCTAGGACTGAGCTTCAAGCTTTGGAAATATGTTATCGAATAATACTAAACCAGATACTGTCAATCCCAACAAATACAGCAGATCCAGCCGTTTACATCCTGGCAGGTGCGATACCGATAGAAAGCCGGATACATAGACTAACTCTAGGCATATAAGTCAATATATGTAGGACAACACATTCAATTGAAAGGGAAATAGCAGAAAGACAACTAGGAATGCAAGCAATAAATGATAATAGCTGGTTTTCAAAACTTAAGCAAATATTGGCTATATATGAAATCCCGTCAAGTCACAATATCTTGTATCTTCCACCTACAAATAACGCCTGGAAAAAAATGGTCAAAAAAGCAGTTGATGAATACTGGATTGAGCATATTAAGAAAATGTCAACCTATTTCAAGAGCTTAGGTTATTTGAATGCCTCCAATTACTCTAATGGAAAAGCGCATGCAGCCCTGGCTAGTGTCCAAACGTCAGCTAGAAATATAGCAAGACTTCCTGTCAAGCTGCGTCTCATGACAGGAACCTACTATCTGCAGAGCAACAAGGCAGCATTTAACCAAAATAGGATTGATCCAACCTGCTTAGTATGCCAGATGGAACCAGAAACATTCGAACACTTTCTAATTGAGCGTAATTTCCTAGCAGAAACACGTGAGCCATATATCTCCTAGCTCGATGTTCTAATTTAAGAATGTCATTCCTGTGTTAAATGTAATACTACTAACACATCTATACTCAATCTACGTAGTATTCCAGATTCTAGCACTGTGTGTTGTGGTTGTGGTTGTGACGGTAACTGCTTGAACATCTTATATACCTTTGAGCATGTAACACGTAGATTATGCTTTGCATTGAATACTAAAAGAAACAACATATTAAAGACACTACCTAATAATAGGCGTAAGGGTCTTTAAGGGCAACCACCCCATGCTTTTCTTTCAAAAGCATTTTAGATTTTAACTTATACAGTAATAACTAAGTGATATTTGAACTGAATCTTACTCAAATTTGTGAGGTGGTCCTATATAGGACGGAAATACTAACAAGACAAGACAAGATGGCGCTTTTCTTAAGAACGAATATAATCAACACAAAATCTGGGCAAGACAATTTGGCGAGTTGTTTTTGAAATCATAATGAATTAGATTTAAGAAATGGCTTCTTCAGGGAGGGAGAGGTCTTTGTCTGGGCCCTGTACAAGTACACCATCAAAACGCAAGAAATATGTTTGCAAATATTAGCAGTTCTGATGGAAAGACTTACGTGGTTTAACAAAAACGATACTGGTGAAGACGTGGCACACTGTAAACTGTGTAATACCATTTTTTCAGTCGCTGCCGTTGCCCTTTATGATGTTAAAGATGCCAAGAGATCCACTCATATTACGGCTGTAGAAGCGTCCTCAAAAACCAAGAGTATAACCAACTTTGTGCTGAGACATTATTAATATTCAGCAATTGTGTGGCTGAACACAATTTGCCTTTTTCACTGGTAGACCACTTCACAAAATTACTACCAAAACTATGTAAGTGACTGTTACGACTTTAAGCCATCACCTGATGTTTTTAAAAGTATTATTATGGCATGTGTTAATTACAATCCGAGTCTGACATAAAATTGTGTAACTGGTATTATAATATCATGCTTTCTATATACCTGTATGCAGGAACATATCTTCCTGCTGGTGGGTCATGACCCACCATAGTCCGAGATTCCTCTGCCGTCCGACGGCCTTTTCTTTGCTAGAGCCGTGGGACGTCAGAGAGCTCTACATAAGAAAAACAGCGGATTTGCCTCTCCAACTCTTGGTCGGCACATTTCCACGTTTTGTGGCTATTGGATTTTATTTTCTATAAGAAACCCTTATATCAATCGCTTCACCGATATTTTGTCTATTCATTCATAACCATCTTTCCCTCAGAAAGTGGTGTTGCACTCCATTACAGCACGATTTTGCCTTAGATCCTATTATTCCGCCATTTGACTTCCATTTTGAAATCTACAAACGTGAGCTCGTCATACTAACTGAATGATGACAGCAACGCATTGTATGATGGGAGCTACTTAATGCAGCGCGCCAAATTATTTGGAGTATTATTTGCATACGTAAACAACATTTAAAACAGGTGGAAGACGATACATTTAAGCGCATTCTGCAGGACAAACAGTTCCATCTACAGCTCAAATCAGAGCAGAAGGAAATAATTCAAAATGTGTTGGAAAGAAAAGATTCAATAGCAGTGTTACCCACCTGGCTTCGGAAAGAGCATGTGCTCTCTCCCCCCTTTTTGAACAAGGCAAGATCATATGTTTTTCTCTTGTGGTTATCTGTAATTCTCTATTGCTGTTAAAATCATTTCCAATCAATGTAATCAACTGTATTAAATTTTATGTTAATTGTTCTGCCTTAACAGGCGTATATTATTGGCAATGCAAATATTCGTTTGTTTATATGCAAATCATCTCCCATGATACATTGCGGTAATCGTAGTTTTCTCGAAGTCACGTGACAAATGTTTGAAAAAAATGTCAAAATGGAAGTCAAATTGCGGAATAATAGCATATAAGGCAAAATCGTGCTGTAATAGAGTGTAACACCACTTTCTGAGGGTAAGATGGTTATGAATGAATAGAAACATGATTGGTGAAGCCATTTATATAAGGGTTTCTGATAGAAAATAAAATCCGATAGCCACAAAACGTGGAAATGTGCCGACCAAGAGTCTGAGAGGCAAATCCGCTATTTTCCTTATGTAAAGCTCTCTGACGTCCCACACATCTAGCAAAAAAAAATGCCGTCGGGCGGCTGAGGAATCTCGGACTAGACCCACCATAGCATATGAAGAGGTTGACAGGTCTGTGAAATATTGCTCATTTGGCGCTAAGCATAAATCACGCACTCGTTTAGAGTAATGCTTTTTGGGGTATTTTTAGATCCATTCACAATGCAATATTTAGAAGGAGACAGAGTCATGTTGAATTGTGCAGATGAATACAATGAAACCATACAACTATCCTCTGTTCTTTATAACTACAGTATGTGTAATCATGGTGATACATATGGCATCCACAATTTGTGAGATGGTCATACAGTTTGTACCCTCAGGTATTAGTAGCTTTAACCATTTTAACTTCCTTGTTTAGGTCAGTTTGCTTTTCTTCCGCTCAAAGATTTCTAAATTGCTTAGCTTTCCAAGCTTTTGGAGCGTATTTGATGAAGAAGTTTATTTTAGGGACGGGTCGTGTTCACTAAATTAGATATCCACGTTTTGTTCGTGTATTTCAGCTAGACTTTCTAATAGTTTGGAGTATTGAATGACTTGAACGATTGATGAGGATAACTACAGACATACGTGTGTGGTTACAAAGTTAATAAGTTGATGTTGTCAGATTAAAGAAACGAATGATCCTGACACAACAGCATACAAGCAAATAATATTAAAAGAGGTACAGACAGCATAGTCTCCAATAAACAAAGTAGTCATCAATCAATATATGGTGGGGCTGTCGTGGGTCGTGACCGTATGTGCAATCAAGGTATATCACCTATAAAGTTGTGAGTTCGAACCCCGGTCATGGCGAGATGTATTCGATGCAACATTATGTGATACAGTTTGTCAGTGACTTGCGACAGGGTTTTCTCCTGGGAACCCGGTTTCAATCACTAATTAAATTAACAGCCATGATATAGCTGATATATTGTTGAAAGTGGCGTTAAGCACCATAAACCAAAGCAAACCATCAATATATGGTTCACACAATTATTTCAACAACCAGTCGATCATTGTACCCGTTTCTTAAACCAATAACATTTTCTAAAACATTTTAATAAGCCGAGATTCTCTTATACGTAAACTGTTATCTGTCGTAAATTCTGGATTTATCTACTGCAATATATCATAGAAATTGAATAATGAAATAAATTCGTGCTTAATTCGTCAAATGCATGTTGTCATGAAGACAAAATTATGTAATACTATGCTATGACCGGCAATGAAAAAAAAAGGGGGGGGGGAGATAAAGGTTTGTTTATCACTTGCATCACATAATAAAAACGTAGATATAGTTAGTGCCCACGAAGCGTTTCTCAAATAACCTTCATCAGGTACGCTCAATATCGAAAGACAGGAAATCCCAAATTATTTAAGCTTTTGGGAGCAATAGATATATAGATATTCTTGTAAATTATGGTAGGTTTTTGGTGTTTAATATCACGTTTAATTGGTTTTCTAAGGTTGGACTATGATGGTACCTGATTAAGATTATTCCTTAGACGCGTTGTGCGCACTATTTTTATTTCTACAATATTTCAGTTAGATCGTCGCTGTCAGTTTTATATATTGATTAATAAGATTAATGAGGGTAGATGTTACCCGAAAGAAAAACGTCTGACGACCGGTTGCAAGTAGCTAGCTAACTTTATAGTGTTGCGTTACGAACTTAATTCAGAACTTTAGTGGTGAATCGACACTCATTGCAAAAGTAAATATCATTCCAACTATGATAACATCGCGGCTGCGATGAATCCCTTGTAAATTAGAATTCCGACCTAGTTGTTCTTCATTGAACAGACATCATTCCTGTTAATGCTATAAAATAATAAAATACATGCAAATAGTAATGAAAAATTGGACAAGCAAATAAAATGAATAATAATAAACAAACAAAAAAATCACATAGCTTTCAGAACAGTTCGTAGAATCGTAGAAACAAAGATAAATACTCCTGACACATATAGGTTGATTTTTCGTGTTTAACGCCACTTTCAGCAATATTTCAGCTATATCATGGCGACCCGTTTTAGTGGTGGAAGAAGCCGGAGTACCCAGAGAGAACAACCGACCATGGACAGGCAACTGATCAACTTTATCACTTGCGGCTGCAAGTCGGGTGCACCCTTTTTGTAATTTACAAAGCCGGGCGCGAGCCCACGCCGTATTGGAGATAAGCTTGCATGAGTTGTTAAGTAATCCTACTACCTATCTCATTGAGCCACCCGGGTCCGTCCTAACACAGATATACAGTACAGGTAGAGTCATATTTCTATGAATGGTTCATTCAACCTATGCCAACATTTAAAAATATATATATATATATAAAGGTAAGAAAGATTGTTGGCATAGGTTGAATAGGTTAATTGTTATATAAACATGACTAGTCATATTTAATTAGTGTAAATTCGGGGGAGATGTCAATGTACTCCAAGTTCACAATTAATTTTGAATGAATAGTAAGTAGAAAGTAAGTATTTAAAATCATATTTTATGGAAATAACAAACACATATATTCAATATCAACTTTATAAAAATAATTAGGATATTATTAGGGACCGACCATTTAACTTGCAGGGGGGGGTTATGTTTTTAGTTTCGTTCAGAATTTTTTTTTCGGACAACACGAGGTAGAATTTTTTTTTTTTTTTGTCACGCAAAGCGCGAATTTTTTTTCCATAAAATAACATTAGATTATATGACAACAATTCTGAATCAGATTTTTTTTTCCTCCGCCAAAATCAGAATATTTTTTTCAGCAACATTGGGAATCAGAATATTTTTTTAGAGAAAAAACATACATGTAACTTGAATTAAAAAACTGTTTACCTCCCCCAGCAGAAAAATGAGGTTGATGACGTTAATAAAGCTAGTGAAACTGTGTGTGCTTTGAAGTGAATCCGACCCACTACTGTACCGGTGATGTGCTGTTTTTGCATTTTTTTTTTAACACAAAATGGTAATATGCATTGCGTTGTATACAAGTGCTCAAATCGACAAAACAGTGCTGGTAAAGAGAATGGTATCAGTTTTTTTTTATCTTCCCCAAAGATGTGAAGAAGAGAAAATCTTGGGTAAATGCTGTCATAGAGGGAGCCATGCAAGAATTTCCTATACATTTTAAAGATTTTTAACCTCGTATCCCTTTGTATCAGGTGGTCGTGATTGTACGGTGGTTGGATTTACAACTACCTATGCAATCAGTGCCTATTACCACTAACGTGAGTTCGAATCCCGATCAAGGCGAGGTGTACATTATATGATAAAGTCAGTGACTTGCGACAGGTCTGTGGTTTTCTCCACCAATAAAACAGACTACCACGATATAACTGAAATATTGTTGAAAGTGGTGTTAAACACCATAAAACCAACCAACCAACCATATGTATCCATGACTGCTACTCTAAAGGCTTTTAGCTTAAGTTCTTTTAATATAAAGATACAATTAATAGACCAAATTTACATTAACCTATTCTTTGTTGTAAGCGGTCTTAGTCCAAAGTCCAATCGGAGTTAAATCCAGGTGGTAAGCGGCCTTACTGTTTGGATTATTTCATGCCATTCATGGCGATATGCTGAATTTCGATTACAACTTCATTTTTAATCTTTTCGAAGTTTTATTCAACTATTTACAGATGGATCCTTGTGAGCAAATCTACACTGACTCCTGAAGAGTTTAGATATTGGAAAGTTGAGAATCTGAGACAGTACTTGACGATGAGAGATCTGACGAAAACAGGAAAGAAGGATGAGCTAGCTATGGTTTTCGGCATGTAAGCTAAACTTGAGGTTGGTGTCACCTAAGGATGATGTTAGAGGTGGTAAGACAAAATTTTTAGTAACTGATATTTCAGGTTGGTAAAAAAAAAGTTATGTCAAGACTTGATAGATGAGGTGCATATGGTGTCAAAATGGTATGTATTATTTTTAACATAAGGACCTATATCCGTCTGCAAGTTCTAATTTTAAATGGTGTACCTGACATACATCTGAAACCATCCTCAGTAGCATAGAGGCTATTACGTCGGCCCACATGACAGAAAATCGAGGTTCGATTCCTCGCTGTGGACATCAGATGCTAAGGAAACTTTGAAAATAATTTGTTGTTATATGTAGTACAAACAAAATGCACAAGCTTAAGACCAATACAGCGTGGGTTCGTGGTTTCCTCTGGATACTCCGTCTTCTTCCATCTCTAAAACTGGTCACCATGATATAGCTGAAATATTGTTGAAAGTGCCATTAAGCACCAAAAATCAATCATTCAATCAATATGTTAACCTATAATAGTAATTAGTTGGAGGGATAATCAATCAGGGGTTGATAATTTCATACCTTAGGAGAGATGATGAGCTTAGACCTGATTTCAGGAAAGTTGGTTAATTAACATGTATTTTTGAGATCTCTGTTTATTTGGTATTGACAGCCACAGCTACTGTAAATCTGGAAAATGTATTAAACTATAACAACCCAGACATTGTATGGTCCAACTCAGACAGTCAAAATATTTATATTAAAGTTTATTAAAAAAAATTCAAATATTCAAAAATATGATGATGACATGTTTCTGTAAGAAATTATTTAACTATTTTGGATTCAGTGACATGTTGTACAATAGAAATAAGAGAAGATGTTGCTCGTTTTGTAAAAGTACATGTAATTAATTTGGTATCTTCTTAATTTTGTTGTTCAGTTACTTCATTGTGTAATAAATTAGCATTAACAATTACATATTTTACATTTTATCATACGGTCATAGTTTTCAGTTCACTGTCTAATGCAACCTATTACAGGGTATTTCTTTACAAAGAAGGGTGCAATTGATTTCCTCATTAGAATTGGCGTCGTTTACTTCGCTACACATTTAGTAGAACAACACATTCAAATTTATTCTTGTCAGAAGTTAAAGGGGTTTTACTGATTCCTTCAAAGTTTAAAAATGCACTGCCGTCATTTTTAGTCCAAGGATTTAATTTGATGACATCTCTTAAAATAATCATGACATCTTCTTTAAAAACTGTTCCTTATGGCTTGACTGCTTGCTCTCTACATTGACCATTTGGTCAACATTGTTAACTATATCCTGAATGACAAGGGCTGCTTTTGATACTGTAATAATTGCATGTTCTGTTTTATTAGAACCCAAAATTCTAATAAGTTCTCTTAATACTAGGACTTGGTTTTCCTTTTGAAAGTCTGCTGCCTTATTTTGAAAAGCACATATTGTTCTTTGGCTGACATATTTGATCACACATTCATTGCCTAATATTTTGGCACATTGTGGTACTTCTAATTCCTAAAAAATAAAAACCAAAATCATTTTAGCACAAATCTTTATAAATCATCAAATATTGACTACTAATACCAAATAAAATACTCTCTTTAAACCATGGTTTGTCTTTGCTGATTTCAAGTTAGAAAAGTTGGATTTTTCAACTACTTCAGTTTCGATATATCATTACAGTTTTGTTCAATTGGGTCTGAAACTGCCTTTAATGAATATTTACCTATTATCCAAAACTTTGCCCATTAGATAAACAAAATTTCCACAAACAAAAAAAGACAAATAAATAGTGTGTTTGTGTAATAATATTTACACCAAAAATGAGGATGTATTTGTATCAATGATGGTAATAAATGTATATTGGGCGACTTTTCAAAAACCCACTTATTGGGAGAAAACTCACTGTTCCACATTAAATGTTTTGTTTTTGCAGTAAATATTTCTTGTTAATGAATATTTGCTTAATTTGTGTTGCCCTATAATAATCTATAAGAGTTGAATCATTTACAAAGTATATGTGCATGTACATATTTAACGAATACTGATCAGCAGTCAGAGAAATTCAAAGGCATTTCAGATGTTTCAGGGAAAAAATGATTAATGTAGAAATGCCGACTTACCGTTATTTCGGCCGCCATTTTGTTTTCCGGTAGCTGCTGATACATGAAAATGCAATTTTTGATGTTAGATTTTTACAGATAAAACTATATAAAGATATAATTGTTTACATTAATTAATTATCTAAACATTGTTTAAAATCTTTAACAATGCTGTTTCCTTTAATATGGAATCGTTTAAATATAACGTGTTCGAATCGGAATCGCTGTTTTCGGTATTTTACCATTCGTGGCACGTTTTTTTACCAGGGTCCCCCCTTTCAATGCCTTGCTCGGCTATGTTCCTAACGATATATAGTTCCATAAATATTATTTAGTTAAAGCGCAGATACGTAGCTTGCGCATGATAATAGTCGCTAACGATTTCCTGAGCATGCTAAACGGAAAATGATCGTCTGAAAAGTTCCAAGATGAACAATTCAATGAAAAATTTAGAGTAGCGTTCTCCGATGGCGATATTTGTATTTTCCGTTACAATATCAATGTAGCAAATATACCATTCGCAACCATATTAGATCGGGAACATAGCTGATTTTTAGTATCTAATACGCCCCTAAACATGTCTGAAGGAGAACGTCGTATATCGCTGGAAGTGGAAAGTAAATAGTAACGTCACGACGCTGGTTGTAACACATTATAAACCTTCTTCTCAATGTTTAAAACGTACAATTTATTTTTTTGCATTGCTTCTTTTCAAGTAGTTTATGAAAAACTTCTTGTTAATTTATAATACTTTTAACTTGCGTTCAAAACAAAAGTAAACAAAAGTAAACAAACCGAAAAGGGGGGTGTAAACAGAGATGAAAGTGTTCCTCTGATCAGCTGGTTTCCTCTTTTTTTTAAGGAAAATATTTGGAAATAAAATGTTTCAAGCTTGGTCCAACAGCTAGAAAACGAGGGTATGGGCACTAGAATAGGAGTTTCCTCTTTTTTCATCAGTCAATCACTTTCTTCTATGACTGTGTACATAATATTTGTTTTTTCATACAATAGACTCTAGTCTTCACTCTTCAGAAAGTTAATTCTATTCTTATTCTCGGTTGTGTACTGTGACATAAAAGTTTTGTTTTTGCTTAAATATATTCAAAGCTTTTTCTTATAGTTGGTACAGAAATATTTTTTATTGGTTTGAAATCCATAAATAGGATTATTATCAAAAAACAATACCCACTATACGTTGGAGGGTATAGTGCAGAACATTGCTTCGAAGCCAGGTTTAATTTCAATGAGATTATGTCACTTGAACTATTCAACCGGGCATTGGATTGCAAGTATGCATCAACACAAGCAACTGTTATCATGCTGCTACATTTTTTTTGGTATTTGCCAGCTTCCATGGACACTCGACCATGACTGAATATTTATATACTAACTTCAAATAAATGTAAATAAAATGTTATTGTATATTTATAGACTAATGACAAAAAAAGACCAGTGTATCTGCTAATATTCTCGAAAAGGGGAGGTAGTATAAGTAGACAAAACATATATGTTTACCTAGGTTATACAAAACTTTAGGGGGACACGAAACATTGGGGTCAATACCAAAAATTTGAAACTCTGGTAATTTGTTTTGCCTAAATACATTGTGAATTTATGTTTATTATAATAGTAGTTATGAAAGGATAACAAGTACAATGTAGTTATGAAAGGATAACAAGTACAATGTAGTTATGAAAGGATAACAAGTACAATGTAGTTATGAAAGGATAACAAGTACAATGTAGTTATGAAAGGATAACAAGTACAATGTAGTTATGAAAGGATAACAAGTACAATGTAGTTATGAAAGGATAACAAGTACAATGTAGTTATGAAAGGATAACAAGTACAATGTAGTTATGAAAGGATAACAAGTACAATGTAGTTATGAAAGGATAACAAGTACAATGTAGTTATGAAAGGATAACAAGTACAATGTAGTTATGAAAGGATAACAAGTACAATGTAGTTATGAAAGGATAACAAGTACAATGTAGTTATAACTGTTTCTTTGTGGCCCCTTCTGCTGGTTTTTTTCCAGTTTACCTGACAGTATGCTTTGCTGATCAAAGCTGGCCTTGGGATATTACCTGAACATAGGACTGCAGGATAATATACAGCTGAGTCCATAATTGATATCATAATGAAATATTTAGTTTTGCATGTAGCTGGATTTTTTCAGACCACAATACATGTGACAATAGATGATGTATTTCAAAAATACACTAGATATTTCCTCAATAATAAATGAATGAACTTAATATTTTGTTGTTGTTTTCATTGAACATGTTTTAAGAAGCAAATTAGAATAGTAATGAACAAGACTGAAACTTTGACACGGAGTCGGAGAGTAGGGTTAGGGGTTGGGTTATGGTGTTTAATGCCACTTTCAACAATATTTCAGTTATATTGTGGTGGTCAGCTTTATTGGTGGAGTAAACTGGAGAAAACCACAGATCTGTTGCAAGTCACTGACGAATTTTATCACCCAATAATGTGGTATCAAGTACACCTTAAGTTATCATGAGCGGAATTCGAACGACATGGAGAGAAAGACTGAAACAAATTTACTTGCTCAAATTGTAATAAAGGGAAACCTGAATATAAACAGCATCCTATATAAACAACATAGCTTTATTTTAAATACAGTTCCAGGTTCCAGATGTAGCCTTTTGTAGGAAATGTGTAAACTGTGCAAATAATATCCATCTATTTTAAACACAAGCTGATCTTAAGGACGTTCAGTTTAGAGGTGTTTCACTATCATGCTTGTTGGGTGGTTAATGCATATAACATCACTTTCAGCAATTGTACAGCTACATTATGATTGCAAGACATTGATGTAGGAAAACAAAAACACCTACATGTATATCAAGCCGACCGGTTAAATTTTCGGCAAGGGGTATGTGTCTGGAATCTTCACCCCTTGGGGAGATTACATATTGGTGGTATATATGGAATGAAAAGTATTTAGTTTAAGTTATTAGTTACTTGAGGTTATAGATTTTTAAAATATCTTTAATTTGGTACCTTGATGATCAAATTCTGACTAGAAACGACAGAGTAATCTTAGAAAACGTAAATGTAATGTATCTTAGGTTTGCTGTTGGCTAGATATGCAACTTGAATAATTTGGACCAATATTCATAAACGGTTTATCAGTATCATTTAGACTCTGCAAGGTTTTTTTTTCCATTAAATTATTACCAGGACATTCTGATCAAATTTGAGGTAAACAATTTGATTATAAATTCATATGATCAATTTAAAGCTTACGGTTATTGGATTATCAAATAATTACTTAATTAATACAATATTAAAATAGAAGGTCATTGATATGTGACATCTCAGCATTTTAATAACCCCACACCTACAAAAAAAACTCCTCCTAAACCGCTTTATGGATTTTGATTAAACGTTACACAAAGAAAGTACATAATATGTCCATGTGCATAATGTCATATCAATCAGTTCTGAGAAATCCCAGGGAAATTGGAGCTTAATTTTGTTATTCTTATAAGATGCAAATGACCATGTCATGCAACTCCTAAATAACTGCTTAATGGATGTTGTTTAAACTTTACACAAAGGAAGTACATCATATATTTACCCTATAGGACACTGCCAGTATCCATATACTACTTGTGAGTCCCTGTCATCTGACTTTGAATTGCACACATATACATCATAAGTGCACTTCTTCGTGGAAGCATGGTAACTTGCTTTAAATAAGTAATGGATTCTTCAATCTGGAAAAAAAATCATAAAAGGGTAACAGTAAAAATTTTAAATTAAACATTTATGACAAACTTCAAAAATCTTTTGTATTGAATTTATGTCCTGTTTTTGTAATGTTTGAGAAAGGATGAATTTTCATCCATTATCTTAATGAACATACATATTAGAAATACACCAACCATTTTAATTGAAGAGGGGTCTAAGGCTGTAACCCTGTGGTCAATAATTGTGTTGCTGACAGTGAAGCATATTGGATTCTTTTCACTATTTATTAAAATTCTTTCATACTAATATTTTTTTCAGAAAGTTTAAGAAAACATGTAATGCAACTGCCATTAAATTATATGGTTGGTCAAATATCTTACTCGTAGTTTAAATATGTAGGAGTACTTAAAATGGTAATAATTTGGTTAAGTACCTGGACAAATCCATATATTTCCACATCTGCACTGTACTGTATAGTGTTTCACTGCCCTGTCCAGTAGCCTTTTTCACAACAATTCTTACGATAACAAATTGTCGTAAGTGTAAAACTAAGATTAAAAAGAGTTTCACAAAAATACTTACGATAATCTTAAGTGTAAAAATAGTCCTAACTTTACGTGTAAAACTACACTGTCCTAAGTGTAAAATTTTGATCGTAAGATAAATTTTGGACAAACAACCATAATCAGTATAATAGCCATCAAAGCACAACCAAAGATACATTAATGATGATAACAATATATGTAGAGACAATCTAATAGAACTAACACCGAGCGGAGAACATGATGATAGTCTAAAGTATACAAATATACCTGATAACAGCTCAAACCACTATACATTGACTACAAATAGAACATCTGCGGAAAAGAAAACAGATGGTAGACAACAAGGACCAAAGAATATGGATGAAAACTGGTTCTACATGTCTCGGGAGGGACAACCACTGTATTACAGCACAAGTGACAGAAATTAATATTTTTTATACCAGAACAGCCTCAACCGATCGCGACTAAAATACACAAACAATCAGATGTATTAAAAAGAATACAGTCAAATATTTGTAAATATGTATTAAAGATCTTAGATTTTAATTGTAAGAACATTTTAACATGTGGACCATTTTTTCAAGAACTTAATAACTCCATTGCAAGAACACTGGCCTTTTGATTGTCAACTGAATTTATTAAGCGAAATTCACCAGCAATATACAGGAGTAGACAAAGCAGTGGACTCCAATGACCCAA
Source organism: Bathymodiolus septemdierum (assembly GCA_963383655.1). Taxonomy (NCBI): domain Eukaryota; kingdom Metazoa; phylum Mollusca; class Bivalvia; order Mytilida; family Modiolidae; genus Bathymodiolus; species Bathymodiolus septemdierum. The sequence continues at coordinate 83,991,173 of OY726525.1, forward strand.
TTACACCGTTGCGTATGCCAAGAGGATATGGTGGAACAGCTATAATTTGGAGAAAAGATATTAATACAATAGCAACATCACTGACAACAATCGTATGCAATGCATAGAGATCACAGGAGACCCAAATCTATTAATCACCTCTATCTATCTTCCTTGTAAAGGGTCTCTCAGCAGTCAAGATGAATTCCAGGAATGTATAGATCAGTTACATGAACTAATGTCAACTTATGAGCAAACACATCAAGTAATCATTGGAAGGGACTTTAACGAAGAAATTACAAATATTTATACTACAACTAGACAGCAATATGTAGTAGAATTTATGGCTGAACATCAGATGTACACGAAAGAAATAGGACCTACTTTTATCAATGCAAAGGGAAAAGATTGTACATCAATTGACTATATACTGTTCCAAGAGAGTTACAGAGAGCAGATAAGCAGCATCAAGAAAATTGACGTCATAGCAAATGTCTCTGATCATTATCCCATACTACTAACTTTGAGGTATAAAAAACTAATAAATAAGAATCATAAACCTGCACATACTCAAAAGACAAACAATAAATGGGACACGGCAGACAAGGACAAATATGTAGAATTATTCAATGAAGGAATACAATCTTCAGATCTAACTTTGGAAACAGCAAAAGATGTTGAGAAAGCCTTTCTTAATCTAAACAGTGTCATAAATAATGCAGCTAGTGCTATTAATCCAAAGCCAAAAATACGGAAGAACAAACCTAAATTACAAGTAATGTCTGAGGAAATACTCAAGGCTATAAAAAATAAAAAGACTGCATTGTATAACTGGAAAGCCAAAGGGCGAAAAAAGGACATTCATGACCCCTTCTTGTTGGAAAAGAAAATTACAACATTAGAACTGAGGAAAAACTGTAGAAAAGAAATGGCACAAACACGTATACAAGAGAGACAAACAATAACAGAAGCTAGGACCTCTGATAAAACTCTATTTTATAGAATCATAAGACAGCAACGCGGAAAACCAACAAAGATTTATTGACGAAATTTATGTTGGAAGTCAAACACACAATACAGAAGAGCAGATACTAGAAGGATGGAATTCACACTTTGAACAACTAGCAGAACGCTCCATAAGTGAGAATTATGATAAGGATTGCATACACTTAGCTGAAGCTGAATATCAAACCATCTTCCAATTATGTAAAGAAAGAGTCATACATGTTCCAGTGATCAAACAAGAAGTAAAAAAAGCTATTAACAGTTTAAATCGTAACAAAGCAGCAGACTTTTATGGCATCACAGCTGAACATATTGTCTATGAAGGGGATAATCTTGTAGCATATATACAAGAGGTACTCAATGAAACCTTCCAACTACATCACATTCCGAATATTCTGAAAATCGGAAATCTTATTTCCTGTATTCAAAAATAAAGGTGACTGCAAAAATGCTAAAACATACACAGGAATTACAGTAACACCTACACTTTCTAAAATAATAGAGAAAATACTAAAAATAAGAGAAAATGGCAAAATCCTATTGAATCAGAATCCACTACAAAAAAGGATTTACAGAAAACTCGTCACCACCTCTTTGTGAATTACTTGTAGAAGAATTTGAACGAGAAAACAAAGATCTCAAAAAACCTACATGTATTGCTATGTTGGATGCAAAGTCAGCGTTCAATGTTGTAGTGCACGCAAACCTAATTAGAAGACTACATCAGTATGAATTCTCGGATCAGTCTATCCTATTAATAAATAGTCTTTATGAAAATTCACTGAATGAAAGTTAGCAGAAAGACAATTACTTATCAAATGTCTTGACAGTAACAGCTGGTTCATGAAAATAAAAAAGCTATGTATAAAATACGAACTAGAGGATCCAATACATTATGTGCAAAACCATTTATTTAAAAACAAAATGGAAGAGTTTGATTACATCGGCAATATGTAAGTATTGGAGTGACAGAATTAATGAGGAAATAAAATATTATTCTACCCTTAAATACCTCTCACCAACATATGAAATTGGAAAAATCCATCCACTAGCCAAAACAAATACTGTTAACCAGAAAGATATCAACATAATTCCAACCAGACTTAAACTTGCAACTGGGAATTACATGCTACAAACAAGGGGGGCAGCTTATAATCAAAACCATATTGATCCAACCTGCAAACTTTTAACCAGGCAGAAGAAACCGTATCACACTTCTTCATATGCTGCAAAACCCTAGAATATCTCCGAGCACCAACGGTAAATAACATTATTGAGGAAAGTAGTAAGCTGTTTGCCTCACACTGTACTAACCCGCAGCTAGATATTATACAATTGATTATTAATCAATTTCACTACGCTGTGAATAATAGCTTAGAAGCAAATATATGCACCAGCATTGAGCCACTGTGTAGACAATTAATATACAAAATGCACTGTAAAAGATATGAACTGCTTGCGAAGAACGACCTGCTGAGATGTAAGAGAAAGATAAACATTTCTGCGTAGTAGATAACTCTTGTGTATATGCAAATCGCCTAGACATATATTGTTTTAAAATACATAATTTTAACCTTTTAAACGAATACTTAATATGAACTATATGAACTATGTAAATAACATGTGACGTGTAAATACTTTGGTGTTGGAATGTATTGACAATTGGGATATAGTGACATTGTGTTTTGTTACTCCAGTCAAGGAGGTGTGGCTTAATTGGCAGAATTTCATTGGATACAGATACAGATACCGATGGACGATGTATTGGCGCTTCGACTTGAAAATAAGAGAGCAATTCATCGATAGCGCATTTTCTCTGACCGTATGACAAACCTGATTACACATATTGATAAATGTTTATTGAAATGAGTATGGTTTAATACAAACAGACGCTACAAACGACATTGTTGTTTACTCCTTTTTGGCGTGACTAATAACAAAGTCTATAACGATGCATTCCGTACATTTACCTTTTCAATGCAGCAAAGTGTATCGTTTACATGACCAAAAAAATCAGGATAATTCTTTTAATTTTAGATTTCAAATTGGGAACGATCGACTATCGAAAAGACTATTTGCAAACTTGGGGAGAATTCTTCTTTTTCATCATTATTATTTACTTTTTTTTTATAAAAACAGGAATACGGGATTTTCTTCTAGACATCTACTCCTCTTACCAACGTTTTGTATGAACAGCCGCTTTAGGACTGGAATTTTCTGGTTCCAATGATATCGTTTTGACTTTGCCTTTATATTAGTAATATAATTTATTAATTTCTGGCAACTTCGAGGATCATCGAACACTCTGACAATACATATTATGTATGATAAACTTGTGTACCGATTCTTCTGTTATATTAATATTAATATTAATATATAACAGGGATATGCATTCGTCTTTATGATTGATAGATGATAAACACATCTTAATTTGAGTTATCTCAGAAAAATCGGGATAAATTTTCATCAGTGAAAGAACAAGGGTTTAATTTTATGTGGGATGGGATTAATTGTAAAAAAGGGGGTAAATATTTTGCTGACAAATAACCGATAAAATGAATTATATAAAATAGGTTTTTTTTTCCATCTTCCAAAAGTAACCACGCGTGGATGATGACGCACAACTCCAAGTAATGATAATTATTATAGATCATTTTAATTTACATGCATTAGAAATGTTCCTCTATACGAAAATCATACCCTTTCATATTTTGTACAGTTATTGGTGACCGATTCATATATTAGATCCAAATTCAATATAAACATACAAACACATCATAGCATAACAAACTGCTTATAAATTAGTGCCGGGAATATTTTATGGAATAATTTTATTTAAAAAAATGCTTTGTTGTGCTATGAAAATGAAACTAGGTTGCTAAGGAAGATGGTTTATGGTGTTTAACGCCCCTTTCAACAATATATGGGACAGTTTTATTGGTGGAGAAAACTGGAGTACTCGGAGAAAATGATTGACCTGTCGCAAATCACTGACAAACTTTATCAAATAATGTTGTATCGAGTACACCTAAGGAAGAATGTTTTATGTGTAAGTGTAATTTTAGTCGTAAGAAAAAACAATTGTTGTAAGATAATCTTAAGTGAAAAAGTTAGGACTATAGTTACGAATTTTTGTGAAAAGGGCTACAGATCTTTGAAGTGGTGATGACACTCTCTCACGATTAAAGCCTAATCATCAAGTCATATATTCTGTCAAAATTTAGCTCTGGTAACAGAGCTAACTTTGTTGAAGAGTGGGGTTTTCTATGAAAGATGGTATGTGCTATCGCTTCAACTTCATAAGCTTGATCATTGATGGATCACTGACACGGGTACCGGTAAACTGAGAAACGAAAAGAAACGAAACGAAACGAAAACAAAATCCAACGAACTCTGTAAAGTAAGAAAACGAAATCCAACGAAATGAAACGAAATCTGCAAAGTAGGAAAACGAAATCCAACGAAAAGAAACGAAATCTGCAAAGCAGGAAAACGAAATCCAACGAAGAGAAACGACGATAGGTGTGTTACTATTTCGTAACTTAGTAACTTCGTAACTAAGGTCTTTCGTAGCTTATTTCGTAACCTATTCGTAATTTGTTCGTACCTTTTTCATATACTATCTCGTTACTTGGTAGCTTCGTAACCAAGGTTTTTCGTATCTTATTTCGTAACCTTTCCGTAGCTTTTTCGTTTCTTCGTACCTTTTTCGTAACTTGTAGCCCTTTTATTTATATATCGATCTATGGTACTTTCAAACCTCTCAGTGATGGTGCTGCAGCTGCTGCTCTGGAGTATATGGCTACTGCTGCTGCTCTGGATACTGGATTCTGTCATCTCATTGGTTCAAATGTCTCATTGTTGTTTATCATTCGAATTACGGTTTCTGATTATTTCATTGGTATCTTTTGGTCATTGTGTTGTTTGTCATTCGATTTACGGCTTCTGACTACTCCCTTAGTATCGTCTAATTATCCGTGTAAGAAAAAAGCGCGGGCAAATGACGTCACTTCCGAGAATGACGTCACTTCCGCTCATGTGACTAACGTCACTTGCGGTACCACAGAGCAGTAACAGCAGCAATACGCACAGAGTAATGATGAAGAACCCTATTATATTTTGAAAGCCAATAATCGTTTTTCGGGTTTTGGGAACCTCTATTCTGTAATGTATTTTATGTAATATAGTCACTGCTATTGTTGTCTGTGTCACGTAAACAGGATCCACACATGTAATACTATAACATTTTAATTGGACTCCAGTTATTTAATGATGATTTTTTTATGAATGATGGGAAATATTTTACTACATAGTATCAGATTAAAAATGGTGAAATGTATCAACGATCGTAGTGTTATCAACCGTAGACGTTCACTGGTGAATGATCGGCAATTGGTCAAATTTATCAATATATTTCAGCCTGGTAGTAGAATGGTAAGACAATTCATATTTAATCTTCAGCTTTTGTAGAGGAGCTAAAACCATCTCATTGGGCAACATTGTATTAATGTGGTTGCTTTTAGAAGCTATAACATGCTGTAGTATTGAGAGTAAAAATAGATTCTGGGACGAAAATGAAATTTTAGGAAAATAATAAAACTTGTAAGAAATAGATTCTGTGACGAAAATGAATTTTATCTTTAAAAGTACTTGAAAATGATACGCAGAAAATGACGTCACGTACGCGGAAAACAAGTAACGTTGCATTTCCAACGTTGTGGTTTGAAAAAGTACGGTATTATGAAGTGTCTTAAGACGTCATGTACGCGGAAAACAAGAAACGTTGCAAGTCATATTCGTTGTAGAGAGTTATAATATGTTTATATAGATTTCACTGTTCTGAGAGAAAACACCACAATATCATAGTCATGGCGTATGAAGTCAGGATTTTAATCATTCTTTTATATTTCCAGAATAAGCAAAGCTGAATTAATCTTGGAAAATCAGCAAACATGGACAGAATCAAATTCTGATTTGAAAGAATCATTAGAAACAATGACAACAAATATGGAAGAAACGTAAGTTGAATAGTGAAAAGATAGGGAAAATATGGAAGAAAATTGTGAAAAGATATGAAAAATATGGAATAACAGAAAGTTGAATAGTGATAAGATTTGGAAAGTATGGAAGAAAAGTAAGTTGAAATGTGAATTGATATGGAAAATAAGGAAGAAAAGTAAGTTGAAATGTGAAATGATATGGAAAATATGAAAGAAACCCAAGTTGAATAGTGGAAAGATTTGGAAAATATGGAAGAAAAGTAAGTTGAATATTGGAAAGATATTGAACATATGGAAGAAAGGTAAGTTGAAATGTGAATTGATATGGAAAATATGAAAGAAAGGCAAGTTGAATAGTGAACAGATTTGGAAAATACAGAAGAAAATTGTGAAAAGATATGAAAAATAGGGAAGAAACCCAAGTTGAATAGTGAAAAGATACTAAAAATATGGAAGAAACCCAAGTTGAAATGTGAAATGATATGGAAAATATGGAAGACAAGTATTTTTTTACAAAGCAATTAATACTGCATGTAATTTATTTAAGCTTACATTATGCCCTACAGTAAGGGGGAATAACTCTGTATCTGACGGGATAACTCTGTAATAGGGGACATAACTCTTTATGTGGGGAATAAGTTACAACACTGTATGTGAAAGGATAATAATAAAATAGAGGGAATAACTCTGTATGTGGAGGTTTAGCACTGCAGTAGGGGACATAACTATTTATTTTGGGATAACACTGCCGTCGGGGACATAACCCTGTGTGTGGAGATTAAGCACTGCAGAAGGGGACATAGCTCTATATGTGGAGGAATAAGTTACAACTCTGTAATTGCAAGGATAATACTACAGTAGGGGGAATAACTCTTATGTGGAGGTTTAGCACTGCAGTATGGGACATAACTATACATGTGGGAATAACACTGCAGTAGGGGACATAACCATGTATGTGGAGGAATAACACTGTAGTAGGGGACATAACTCTTTATGTGGAGGGTGAAGGGGGTTCATCACCATGTATTTGGACATATATCTGTGCATAAAGAGAAATACTATATAATACGTATCAAGAAATGGCTATTTGGAAATCGATTGTTACACTTATATACAGAGAGTTACTTGCCCTTGGCAGGAAAATAGATATATTTAAACCTATATACAGATATCTGCTTGCCTTTGGCAGGTAAATATATACTAAAACCCTGTTCAGGAAGTAAGTTTTCTTACTGCTCTAATAATAGAACACTGTCAGGCTGTTATGTAAAATAAATTTGATTTTGGAAATTTGAAACTCATCAAGATAGGAAAATAACTAGCAAAAATTGAATAAAATCTATAATTCTGATGAAAATGTAGATATATAGGTAGGTAAGTATATGTCTGTAAATAAAGGGTTAAGTTTATGGTGTTTAATGCCACATTCAACAATATTACAGCTATGTCATGGCATTTTGTACATAAAGGAGATATCATAACTGTTAATGCTTGTTTCTGATAACTGGAAAACATTGCCCAATACTCTTTTCGAATAGCTGGAGAACACAATATATTTTAGAACAATGGGTATTCTTTGAAATAAATTTAATTCACAGGAGAATTTTAAGACTTAATTATGTTCGGAATGTCATTGAGTGAGTTGTGTAAGTGAGTGAGTAAGAAATGAAGAAAAGTAAGTTGAATAGTGATACGAAAGCATGGAAGAGAGGTAAGTTGAAAAGTGAAAAGATATGGTAAATATGGAAGAAAAGTAGGTTGAATTGTGAAATGATATGGAAAGTACGGAAGAAAAGTCGGTTGAATAATGATAAGATTTGGAAAGTATGGAAGAAAAGTAAGTTGAAATGTGAAAAGATATGGAAAATATGGAAGAAACCCAAGTTGAATAGTCAAACGATATGGAAAATACAGAAGAAATGTAAGTTGAATAAGTGAAAAGATATGGAAAATATGGAAGAAAAGTAGGTTGAATTGTGAAAAGATATGAAAAATATGGAAGAAGCCCAAGTTGAATAGTCAAAAGATATGGAAAATACAGAAGAAATGTAAGTTGAATAGTGAAAAGATATGGAAATTATGGAAGAAAAGTAGGTTGAATTGTGAAAAGATATGAAAAATATGAAAGAAACCAAGTTGAATAGTGAAAAGATATGGAAAATACAGAAGATATGTAAGTTGAATAGTGATAATATATGGAAAATATGGAAGAAAAGTAGGTTGAATAGTGATAAGATTTGGAAAGTATGGAAGAAAAGTAAGTTGAAATGTGAAAAGATATGGAAAATATGGAGAACAAGTCAGTTGAAAACTGAAAAGATATGGAAAATATGGAAGAGAATTTGGTTGAATTCTGAAAAGATATGAAAAATATGGAAGAAACCCAAGTTGAATATTAAAAAGATATGGAAAATACAGAAGAAATATCAGTTGATTAGTGAAAAGATATGGAAAATATGGAAGAAAAGTAGGCTGAATAGTGAAAAGATTTGGAGAATACGGAAGAAAAGTAGGTTGAATAGTGATAAGATTTGGAAAGTATGGAAGAAATGTAAGTTGAAATGTGAAAAGATATGGAAAATATGGAGAAAAAGTCAGTTGAAAAGTGAAAACATATGGAAAATATGGAAGAAAAGTAGGTTGAATTGTGAAAAGATATAAAAAATATGGAAGAAACCCAAGTTGAATAGTGAAAAGATATGGAAAATATTGAAGAAAAGTATGTTGAATTGTGAAAAGATATGACAAATATGGAAGAAACCCAAGTTGAATAGTGAAAAGATATGGAAAATACAGAAGAAATGTAAGTTGAATAGTGAAAAGATATGGAAAATATGGAAGAAAATTGTGAAATGATATGGCAAATATAGAAGAAATGTGAAATGATATGAAAAATATGGAGGAAAAGTAAGTTGAATAGTGAAAAGATTTCGAAAATACAGAAGAAAATTGTGAAATGATATGGAAAATATGGAAGAAAAGTAAGTTGAATTTTGAAAAGATTTGGAAAACAGAGAAGAAAACTGAAATGATATGGAAAATATGGAAGAAATGTGAAATGATATGGAAAATATTGAGGAAAAGTCAGTTGAATAGTGAAAAGATATGGGAAATACAGAAGAAAGGAAAGTTGAATAGTGAAAAAGATATGGAAAATACAGAAGAAAAGTAAGTTGAATAGTGAAAAGATATGGGAAAATGCGGAAGAAAAGTAGGTTGAATTGTGAAAAGATTTCGAAACTACAGAAGAAAATTGTGAAATGATAAGGAAAATATGGAAGAAAAGTAAGTTGAATAGTGAAAAGATTTTGAAAACACAGATGAAAATTGTGAAATGATATGGAAAATATGGAAGAAATGTGAAAAGATATGGAAAATATGGAGGAAAAGTGAGTTGAATAGTGAAAGAATTTGCTAAATACAGAAGAAAAATGTGAAATGATATGGAAAATATGGATGAAATGTGAAATGATATAGAAAATATGGAAGAAAGGGAAGTTGAAAAGTAAATGATATGGAAAATACAGAAGAAAAGTAAGTCGAATAGTGAAAAAATGTGGAAAATATGGAAGAAAAGTAAGTTGAATATGGAAATTGAACCAATGAGATGACAGAATCTAGTATCCAGAGCGGCAGCAGTAGCCATATACCCCAGAGCAACAGAAGCAGCAGTAGCAGCACCATCACTGAGAGGTTTGAAAGTACCATAGATCGATAGATAAATAAAAGAGCTACAAAGTTACGAAAAAGGTACTGAAAGGTTACGAAGACGCTACGAAATAAGATACGAAAGACCTTGGTTATGAGGTTACCAAGTTACGAGATAGTATACGAAAAAGATATGAATAGATTACGAAAAGGTTACGAAATAAGTTACGAAGACCTTGGTTACGAAGTTACCAAGTAACGCCACCTATCGGGATAATTTATTATGACGTATAGTGATGCATTATGGGAAAATGCCTCGGGTGACGTTGGAGTCACGTGTCGGTAGCCATGGTACTACTGTACTACATTGTGTACTACTACTAAAAAGCCGTACATGCGCAGAACATACTTCCGGACAGTGTCGCTTGCAGACAGGGCCGCTTCCGGACATGGCCTCTTCCGGTCAAAAGACACCACTAGTGCGGATATTGCGCAACTTCCGGTTGTGCTTGGATCTAACATACTTCCGGACAGGGTATCTTCCGGTCACGTCACGTGACAGACGTCACTTCCGGTGAAAAGGCCCCACTAAGGCGGATATTGCGTAACTTTCTGTTGCGCATGCGCAACACATACTTCCGGTCACATGCAATGATCCGAACCCCCTCACATGCTACTTTGTCCGTACCTATATACTACTTATGTCGTTAATTTTTCCTTTTTATGGGGGGTGGTTTTTTTGCAAGCCTACATTTGTAATAATCGGCCGGGTGAGCCAGGCGAGAAATTCCTTTGACATCAAGATTTTATGCAAAAATCGTATTTTTTTCTATTTGTAGGGGGGGGCATTCGCCCCAAACCTCCGCCTGACTAGTAATCCATATATCTATTAGGATGTTTTGAACCATTCATTTACAAAACAAAAATTGTAACTTTTAGGTGGTAATCAGTTGGACTAAAGTCAAGACCTCAATGTCAGCCAAATTTCAATGAGTTCCATTCAAACTCCAAATTATTTCTGAGGACAATAATTTATGCTTTAAAGCAATATAGATACTTTACTGATCTATTCTAGGTCTACATGCCCGTGCCCAGAAATTTTCAAATAGGTGTGATTCCTATGGAAAATTGGATTTTAGTGAATATTTTCTACAGAGGCAATATGCTCTTAACTGAGGCATGGGGGGGGGTATTTATTCAAATAAAACAATGTTTATCAATGATTTGGTGAAATGGTTTAAAAAAACAAAAGTACATACGTTTTCTATAAAACTTTCAATTAGTAAATTTCAGATAGTTAAACCTTGGGACGTCTTGTTTTGAATTTGTGCCTTGTATCTGAAACAAAGCTTCGCCTCTAAGGGACCAGGCAATAGGAACCAGTGCAAAAGGCCATGAGACAAAGATATTTTTGCAGCTTTTTTTTTCATGGGACCTCAATCACGTTTTCTTGGCAGAATTTGGTAAAACCTATATTATTTTCATTGAAATTAGGTATGGGACATGTATTTTTTTTCCATAAATATTGAACATAGGACAAAGACTTTTTAAGAGGCAAAATTGAAATGCATCGGTCCCCAACCCTCATATTGTTTTCCTGGTCCCCGTTCTTAGGGCACTTAGCTCCCAAAATGTGCACTTACTGACTTATCCCGTTAAAACAAATATTCAAGATGTAATATGATGAATAATTTTGACAGAGGACATTTTTCAAGATGTTGTTTTCCGAAAACCCTGTGCGAGTCCCGGGCGTCATCAAGAATAGGCCTAAAGCAGATCTCGGCTTGTCGTAAAAGCCGACTAAGAGTACTTAGAGTCTGGCCGGGGGTCAGATGCTCAGCCCCCGAGCAACTAAGGTGTGTACCTTAGGTGACTCGATGGCTAAATAGGGTAGCCCTCGATTCGGTAGTTGTCAGGCTATTAGAGGAAAATCTTATCGCGGACCATAGTAGGCCAACGTCTGTGGAGGGTGCCACTCTGCATTCACGTAAAAGATCCCATCTGTAGATTTCGTAAGAGTATGCCCCTATGCTACCTTGGAGCCGCTACAGATGGCAAAATGTTCCACCCTTGTCCAGCTCTCCCCTTTTCCAGGTCATTGCAGTCAAAACTTGTTTTTCCTGTTTCCCATCCCAACCTCGCTTTTTTTTTTATCAAATTGATTTTTTTCACTGTTCAACTTGTTCTCGTCCCGAATATGCATGAACTATTAGCGACTGAAAGTTAAGCAAACAACAATAAATAAATCAATCCGAAGTGCGCATCCAGTCGGTATCAAATAGAAAATAGTGAGATATGGAATACTAGTATTTGAATGAATGTTGAATGTTATTGTAATTTTGAATCAAACTTCAATGTAGGATCCCGTGCGTCATGCTTCGTGACCATAGGTGAAGATACGTTTCGAGAGGTAGCTTAGGTCGAGTTACGTAATTTTATTGGATATCTCTAGTATTGCTTACAAAGAATAAACGTTTATTTCGCTTCGATTCTTGTCTTACTTCACAGAATTCGTTCTTTTTTTCATTTGATATTGTTTTCTTACTTTATAGATTTCGCTTCTTTTCGTTGGATTTCGTTTTCTTACTTTACAGATTTCGTTTCATTTCGTTTTCCTACTTTACAGATTTCGTTGGATTTTGTTTTCATTTCGTTTCGTTTCGCTTCTTTTCGTTTCTCAGTTTACCGATACCCTCACTGACACTGGTGAAACTTCAGTCTGACAAGTTAAATTTCCTTCACTAGTTCTTCTTTCAACGTCAGAGTTTTCAGTAAACTCAAGTTTAACTTGCTTAAATTCTCCCGCTTAGCCATAACGTAATCACCGTAGCCAATGTAAACAATACTTTGCAATGGAATCGGACAGCTTTGCCGTCCGTAAACGTTTCTGCGCAGGTGTAGAAATTATCGCGAAAATGTCTATTGACTGCGATAAAACTTCAGAAAACGAAAGCGGAAATCTGTAGTATTTGGAATAAATGTTTATTTAAATAAACTTAATATAACATTTTAATAAAAAATAGTAAATATGTCATGTGATTTGCTAAAAATGTAATACGGACAAAGGTATAAGATAAGATAAGAAAACTTTATTTGATTCGGCACATAATAAAACAGTACAACATAAGCTCTACAGAGCTTTTTACCGAATATACATTAACAATAAAACAACACAAGTCACGTGCAAAGTTACAAACTAAAATAGCTAAGAAATACAGGCAAAAAAGGAGGACTGTGTATAGATCTGAACAAGAAACCACGTCGCAAGTGCCTCTTTGGACTCTTGTTCAAGATCCACACAGAGATGCGCCTACATAAAGCACGGCATTTAAAAAAGAAGTTGCAGTTACAAATGTATAAAATCAAACACACAACACAAGCTCTGAAGAGCCCTTGACCAAATATAAAATCATATACATAACTTAAAACAACACAAGATAACAACATGCATTTCTAATTTAAAACATACATAGATCAGCTATAGCATGCAGTACAAATTTGGCAACAAATTAGAATGAATTAGAATACCTTAAAACTATTGCATATGCTTAGGATTATACAAATTTCGAAAAGAATAAAATAATATCAACTTGCATTGATTACCCAATTACTGAAATGATGTGCAAATAATGCAATTTGAAATTAAAATAAGATTCATGCAGAAATCAAGCAAAAAAATACAGCAATAACAGTCCAATAATGAATAGCAACAAAAAGCAAGAGTAAATGAAAAGCAGCTAAAGCAAATATGTTATCTGCAAGCAGAACAGCGACATTTCGAACCACTCCAGGACTGGATCGGACTTTTAAAATGTGAAAAACTATTTTCAGTCTTGAAATGGTTCGGAAGGCTGTTCCATAATGTTGCAGCAGCAAATTTGAAAGACTTTTTACAGTAATGAGTTGACCTTACCCGGGGCACGTCCAGAACATTTACATACCTGAAAGAACATTTTGAATTTTTTACACAATTTTAAGAGTTTCTAGAGCCATTGTTCTTATCCGTCTGATCTGCAAGGAAGGCACCTTAGCTTTATGTAGGAGCTCCTCGTAGGAGCTGTTGTAATCCTCATAAACAAAACGGAGTGCTCTTTCCTGCACCTTTTCTAACTTTTTTGAATTTTTCTCAGTACAGAAGTACCATGCCAAAGGGCAAAGGTTAAAATTACTAATAATAAAAGAATGAAAAATAGTTAGTTTTCTTAGTCTGTTCAAAAGAGAGCCCAAACGTTCTAAAACATTTTATTGTTGTGAAGCCTTCCTGCAGATCGAACTGACATGAGCATCAAAGTTTAACTGATAATCAATTTCAATATCTAATAATTTAACTGTTTTTTCACAAGTAAGATCAGAATTTTGAATATGCATAGAAGGGTTTTTATTATAAGTCTTTTTGCCAACAGCCAAAACTTGAAACTTGTCTGGATTTGCTTGCATTTTATTCACCCGGAACCACTCAATAAGTATTTTTGACTCAGATTCCAGAGTTGAAATTAATAAATCAAAATCAGGACTGAAGAAAGACAGAGTGTTGTCATCTGCATAGTTATATAGACTTCCATTTTTGACAAACAGAAAAATATAATTTATAAATACATTGAACAACAAAGGACCTAGAATAGACCCCTGCAGTACGCCTTTATGGATGTCAGCCCAATCATTCAGAACATTGTTGACTTTTATTTGTTGTTTTCGATTTGATAAACAGGACTTTAGAAGAGTAACTGAATGGGGGGATACACCATATGCTGATAATTTATCTAGCAAGATATTGTGGGGCAGGAAGTCAAAACCCAGCTAACACACTACGTATTCACAACGTTGCAGTTTGGTTGCTGTTTGGTCAGGTCCCTTTCTTACGTGAAAATTACGTTGCCACAACGTATTTTAGATACGTGATATGCAAGTCGTTGTGACAACGTATTTTCCAACGTTTTTGTTACGTACGGATATGGTCTTGATGCTAGCGTAAAATCTCAAGCGTAATTTTTACGTCCTGGTAACGTATTCAGAATACGTTATATGCAAGACGTTGTGACAACGTACTTTTCAACGTTTTTGTTACGTACGGATATGGTCTTGATGCTAACGTAACAACTCAAACGTAATTATTACGTCCTGGTAACGTATTCAAAATACGTTATATGCAAGTCGTTGTGACACTGTAGTTTGAACGTTTTTGTTACGTACGGATATGGTCTTGATGTTAACGTAAAAGCTCAAACGTAATTTTTACGTCCTGGTAACGTATTCAGAAAACGTTATTTGCAAGACGTTGTGACAACGTACTTTCCAACGTTTTTGTTACGTACGGATATGGTCTTGATGTTAACGTAAAAGCTCAAACGTAATTGTTACGTCCTGGTAACGTATTTCAGAATACGTTATATGCAAGTCGTTGTCAAACAACATACAGCTCAATCATTAAGGTATTTCCCCGGAAAAGGGAAAGGATCTGTGAATTGTTCAAATTGGAAGCTATTCCCTAGACATGACTTTGAATTTGATAGTAGTTGATCTCCTGATTCCAATAATGCATGGTTGATAGGGACTTTTTCCATTTAAATTCCAAGTTCATCAGTAAAAAATGTGACAGTTGTGTTGTTATTTAGCTACATTTTTGCGTTAAGATGATACAACTGACTATAGGTGTATATCAATAACAATAAATAAATAAATAAAAAATACATAATAAAAACGCCATGTACGAGGATCGGTGGCCTCTTGATCGTTAATCGTTCTTCTTTCTACTGAACTTAGTAGAACGTAATGTATAAGGCAATATTTACAAATGTATCTCCAAGATTTAATTACTTGCAATAAAATTACCATATCCAAAAATTAGAAGTACTTTTCCTCATAAATATTCGTCATATTTGAATTAGATTTTGATCACTGCAGTTTCAAGCTGGGTGGATCGTTTATCAGATTTGTCAAATAATAGCATACAATGCGGAAATTCAGTGTGTCCGTCAACGATTCGATAATAAAAAGTTATTGCTATTTCCGGAGTTTGAATTTGAGACCTACAATGTACCAAAATTCAAATCATTTTGGTGACTTATGACAATTTTAGCAATTTCTTTGATGTCCCGAACATACAAAAACCTCGAGTTTGGAAGCTAGAAATATAAGGTTAGTCGATAGAATTATACATCTATGAATGAGCAATCCAAATTGATTTAAGAAAATACTGTGACGCCAAATAATGCCAATTTCATTGTTAAATTTTGTGTCCAACTCCCTCAGTCATTGGCCTCAATTTCATGTATTACAGACATTTTTTAGCTCACCTGGTCCAAAGGGGCCATGTGAGCTAGTGCCATCACTTGGCGTCCATCGTACCTCGTAAACTTTTTCAAAGATCTTCTCCTCTGAAACTACTAGACCAATTGGAACCAAACTTGGTCTGAATCATTGACATTTATGTTTCTTACAGCAATGTTGATAACTTACATTAAAGGGGGAACACCTGCCCAAATTTTTTTGGAGAGGGGGTCTGCAATGACGAGGGCTACATTTGTTATTTTTTGACCGAAGACGAAGTTGGCAAGTTTTATTGACTGATGGTATTATGGTGTCAAACCACTAATTCATTTCTTTAAGGTTTTCTACTAAATTTGTGTTTTTTCGAGCCTACCTGGTCATTATATCTTAAGTTTAACCTTTCCAAGACCATATATTTTCTGAAACGTACATGATTCCTCTACGTTCTGTCAAAAATATCAGGGCATGTTTAAAATCTTGCAGTGAAATGCCATGCTACGGAAAACACCTACTCTAAAAATAGCACGGTCATTCCCAAGAAATTCAGTATTTATAGGTCATGCATCAAATCCTCTGTAGAGGTATTAAAATACAACTAAATCCATCAAATTTGGGCTTAAAATAATCCCTATTTATTTAACTTCAATTATCAATTTTAACTACTCCATTCCATTCAGTAGTTTTCACAATACTACAAAGTGAAAAGAACCTTTTTCTTGAAAAGGGATTACTTTCGTATATGTTCCAAGCTCTGATTGGTGAATTAGTGGTTTGACACCTAAAACCCAGGTGAACTATACAGGCTCCTGGGAGCCTCTAGTTACATAGACTCTTAAGATCAGTTAAAGGTTAGATGCATCCGATTTTCATTTTGTCCACGAACCTCGAACATTTAATTTTTATTTCATTTATTAATGCAGCTTGATTTAAGCGAAAGGTATCATTTTCAAGTTCAGAAAATAACATGCATGCAATTAGAAATTATATCTTTAATCAAATAATGTAAATCATATGAAAATTGCAGACTTCCTCATGATGTCCCCATCTTAGATATGCAATTTTTCAAATGGCACCTTATTTCTGGACATACTTAGGAGGCAGCCCTGGGGCAGTAGCCTCTTTTTTTTTATTGTTAAGACAGTATGATGATATATATAAAAGAACTTAGATTTCTTCATTATAATTTCAGAGCTGGTTCATTTCTGTAAAAGTGGTAAACAAGTACAATTGGATTTGAGGTTATACAAATGTAGCTGTTATACATGTAGGCACATAACTGACCCTGTGACTTTTCAACATACATGTAGCAAACCAGTTGAAATAATTCCTGCCCCAATGGCAATGTAAATATTAGAAGCCACAGATATCACCTAATTAGAGGTCATTAATTTCATGTTCTTTTAGCTACATGTATTGGCAAGACAAGTCAACAACATTATATTTTACTATCAACTAATCTAGTCCTGAGACAATTTTATAGGGATTAAACTCTATCAGATCACGAAAGCTACCATGATACAACAACATTATATTTTACTATCAACTAATCTAGTCCTGAGACAATTTTATAGGGATTAAACTCTATCAGATCACGAAAGCTACCATGATGAACCAGAAATTAGACTTCATGCACAAAGGACATATAGATATATATAAAACTAATGAAAGTAAGTTAATGATACATGTATACATAATACACTTATACCAATAGAGCTCCTCCCATATTTACAGTGTGTGGCTATTACAGA
This sequence comes from Bathymodiolus septemdierum, assembly GCA_963383655.1. NCBI lineage: Eukaryota > Metazoa > Mollusca > Bivalvia > Mytilida > Modiolidae > Bathymodiolus > Bathymodiolus septemdierum. Next base: position 84,008,820 of record OY726525.1, read on the forward strand.
AACAAAGGGTTCTTTAGATGAACTTGTTACATTTAATTACATGTACATTGTATATACAATCTACTTCAAATACAGAACATTTCTTAAGAAGAGATTTATGTTAGATATCATGAGTTACAGTTGATTATAAAATCAAAATAAACAAAGTTTAAAAAGGTCAACCTATCTGATAGAGATCCCACCCCAAAGACAAATTAACTGTACCTGTAATGAAATTTTGAGAAATCAATTAATAAGGAATATAGTTATGTAAAAAAAACTGCACAAAAAATGCCTAAAATTCCCAAGAGTAAATAATTATAATATGATCCTTTGTACGAGCTTTGTAACTTGGACTTAATTTGTTCGTTCATTTCTTCTTTTCTTTTTAAAGTTTTCTATATTAAGTGTAGAAATAATAAAAGTATAATAAATGAAGATAATATTGGTCAGTAGAGAAGTACTGGGCATGGGTAATGCTATTTAATTAGATCACACCACCGATTGATCGATATAAATCTCCTCCCCACTGATTGCTTATATGTGCTTTTATAATTTTCGTAATTTCTCATTAATGAAATTAGATCATGAAAAACATTTTACGGGATATGTTTATATCAACAACAAATATCAAAAACTGCAAGAAAAGTGCTGTCTTAAATAAATTTTTAATCTAGAGATATAAGTTTCTTGCATATTAAGTGTAAGTTCCTCTCCGAGTCTAATGTTTTACATACTGTAAATGCTTCTTCTAAAATTAAGTTTAATTTTGATAATATTGTAGTCTTGCAATAGATCTAAATGTTTGAACTGCACTTATTTGTACTATATCTCTTCTAATTCTCCTCTGTTCCATGGTGTTTTTTTTTTTTATACATAAATGGATATTTTCTAGATTTGTCCTGTCAATAAAATTTAACGTATATGTTTGGTCACTGTTTTTGGATTTCTTTCTTTAGCTCTGTAATATATATCCATGCAATATATTTCTGAGTTATAATCAATTAATTACAGATTTTACAATGTGTCTTCACTTACAGTCGCAAATATCTGTTTACCTACATGTAGCTAATTTCAAGCTTCTGATCATGATCAAAATAGTTACTAAAAATACTTTCACCCCTAAAGTTATTCGACTTAGCTGAAAATATTAATATCATATTATTTTTTTCAGAACAATCCACCAATGAAGGGAGCTTTCCAGATGCTTGATGGAGAAAAAAAAACTTAATAGTTGAAGGAAACCTTTCATTGTTCATTTAACTTTGTTGCTTTTTATATCTTGCATTTTTTTGCTGACCAAATGTTAGAATTTGTATGTGTTTTTTTTGGTATGCAAGTTTTGTGATTTATAACAGTATCAGTATGGTTGAGATAATGTGGGTTAGAGTTAATTATAAGGTTATGAGTGTTTAACACCACTTTCAACAATATTTCAGTTATATCGTGTTGGTCAGTTTATAATGGTAGAGGAAACTGAAGTACCCAGGATAGTATTATATAATATAATGTTGAATGAAAGTTGAATGAAAATCATGATGTGTATGCCAGTATATAAATTGAAATTTAACATTTAAAGTTACTTTAAAAAAACTTAATATTTGTTTTTTTTCAGATATGATTGTGTGTATTTATTATGAGTTTCATGTTTTTCTTATTGGATTTATCTTGTTAAATGCATATTTAATAGATAGAGTTAGGGTTATGCCATGTGGTGTTTAACACCACTTTCGACGATATTTAATTTATATCATGGCTGTCAGTTTCATTGGTTGAGGAAACCGGAGTACCCAGAGAAAATCACTGACCTGCCCTAGGTCACTGACAAACTTTATCACAGAATGTTGTATCAAGTACACCTCGTCTAAGTGGATTCGAACTCACAACAATAGTGGTGATATGCACGGATTGCATAGGTAGTTATAAATCCAACTACCATACGATCACGACTGCCCCATATTTAATAATATTTATTTTTTCTTTAAGAAAGAAAGAAAAATTAGAGTTATATTTTTTCTCTGTAAGGGATGTGATATATTGGTTTTTATATTTTTATTTTGAATTGTTATAAAGCTTAAAAGATTATTGTTCTTTGTTATATTTTTATATACAATTAACAAGAATATTTTGGGGTTACAGCTTTTTCAGATTGGGATGTGTACACTGGTAGATCTTACTATGAAACTAATAAAGCTTACGCTTCAGGGCCCCTTATATCCCGGAAACAACTCTTTTAATGAACTAACTTTTCAACAAAATTAATGGAGTTTTTTTTAAGTCTTTGTTATTAAAATAAGGCTATTTTAGTAATAGAATCACAAGTCAATGGGTTAATGTACTTAATATTGATCTTAGAATATGCTCCAATTCCAATTTCATATGGCCTCAAAATGTCCCTGTAATTAGTAAAATTTCCAAATTTGGGGGGTTGGAGCACCTGAATCCCAAGCTGTATGGGCTCCTTGACGTAGCCAGAATCTATTCATAGCCTACATTTTGGCAGTTGGATCCTCGAATTCTTCGTTGGTGCACAGTTTAATAGTTTGACAGCTCAGTCCTTATGTTAGAACCAATCGGAACCACAAACAGACATGAATTCTTAATTCAGGCTGCACTCCTCTGGCTTGTGCATTCAAACACCAAAAATCAAGACTATCACCTCTTTATCCTAACGATCCCCCTCTAATGACCTTCCTCTCTAGTAATTTAGAGAATAAACAAATTCTGTTTTCTTTGCATTGATGTTGGGTGGTGTGATCTTGGTTCCTACAAATGTTTTTTCGTTTTTGGTAATTTTCGATTATATCTTTTTTAGTGTTTTAATGTTAAACTAAAGAATAGATGTATAGGTCAAGTTGTTCTTATGAGTTTGGTCCATAGTTAGCAGGGTGATATTTTTATATGTATACATGTATTTCTGCTGTTTCCTTAGTCAGCAACTAGTGCTTCAGTTCCCATATTTATTGAGATATTTCTGTTTTCTAGCATAAAATGCTTATAACCCAGTACAGCAATTTTAATAAAAATCTGAGATATAGTGGTTAAATTAAAAACAAACAATTATCAGAATCTCCCATATGGAACAACACCATTGAAGAAGATACCATCCGTTACTCAGACCTCTTTGCTGGTGGGAAAGGGATCAATGTTTGGCCCATTGTCAAGGACTCCACCCCAACACCCTGTTCATGGCCCTTTTGACCTTGTTGGTTTTTCTTGCTGGCTGCAAAAGGGCCCACATAATAGTTCAGGGACCTTAAAATGTAGTTCCTCCACTGAATGTGTACCTATTCATTACTTCTAGAGATGTTATCTATATACATTGTCTGTGCATCTTTAATTTTGTCAAATGCAAGATAAAGTTTTTTAGTACATTTATTTTACATGTTTTTTAATCTGATATATTTATTATTACATGTACCTGGCATATTTGTATAATAATTACATCTAAACATTTTGGCATCTTTAAAATAGACTATGATGGGATGAGTCTGAGAGTAGAAAGAGTGTTTCATCATCTGTAAAACTTGCAATAATTTGGATTAATAAATGTTTAGAATTTTATATTTTATTAGTTAACTCAAAAAAATTAAGAACATCACAAAAGGTCCTTAAATACATAAAAAATAATGTACATCTTTGTAGTTGGTACCGGTAGTTGCATGATGTAACGGTCTTAATGTGATTATAGTTGCCCTACTATCCAAATTACGATGTCACAATGCTTTGACAACGTAATTTGGGTATACAAGTCCTTTTAGGGTTGTACATTTTTGTAGTTGTATAACTATATAGAGATGGTTGTAGTTGTGTCGTCTAAAGGTCTTTAGGTGGTCGTAGTTACATTGTATAAAGGTCCCTAGGTGGTTGTAGTTACGTTGTCTAAAGGTGCCTATGTGGTTGTAATTACGTCATGTAAAGGTCCTTTGGTGGTTGTAATTACGTCGTATAAAGGCCCTATGATGGTTGGTAGTTACGTTGTGTAAACGTCATTAATTAGTTGTATTTACCTCGTATTAAGGTCCTGTGATGGTTGGTGGTTACGTTGTGTAAACGTCCTTACATGGTCATGGTTGTCGTTTGGTTGTAGAAAGGTCTTTTACTACGTAGTACCACAACGTGGTAGTTACGCTTAGGGGAGTCTACAAATCGGCGTAGTTAAAACGTAAAATCCTTACGTTGTAACAACGAAAAAGTTACGTTGTCACTACGTTTTGACAACGTAATTTGGATAGTAGGGAAGCCTTAGAAAGATTCATAAGTACCGCTGCAAGGTTAAATAAATGTACGCGTTGATAGTCTACGTATTAATATTTAAAACGAACAAAAGTTAAATAAATGTACGGCATTGATAATTTACGTATTAAAATGTAAAACGGACAAAGGTTCAATAAATGTACGGCATTGATAGTCTAATGTAAAACGGACATAGGTTAAATAAATGTACGGCATTGATATTCTACGTATTAAAATGTAAAACGAACAAAGGTTAAATAAATGTACGGCATTGGTAAGAGACCGACCATTTAACTTGAAGGGGGGTGGGGGGTTATGGTTTTTTGCTCCGTTCAGAATTATTTTTTCGGACAACACAAAAATTAGAATATTCATTTTTTTTTGTCGTGCGAAGCGCTAATTTTTTTACCAGAATTTAACATTAGGTTATACGACAAAAATTCTGAATCAGATTATTTTTTTTTCCTCCACCAAAATCAGAATATTTTTTTCAGCAACATTGGGAATCAGAATATTTTTTTTGAAAAAAAACATACCCCCCCCCCCCCCCCCATTCAAGTTAAATGGTCGTTCCCTAATCTACGTATTAAAATGTAATACGGACTAAGGTTAAATAAATGTATGGCGTTGATAGTCTACGTATTAAAATGTAAAACGGACAAAGTTAAATAAAAGGACGCATTGATAATCTACGTATTAAAATGTAGTACGGACAAAGGTTAAATAAATGTACGGCATTGATAATCTACGTATTAAAATGTAATGCGAGCAAAGGTTGAATAAAAGTACGGCATTGATAGTCTCCGTATTAAAATGTAAAACAAACAAAGGTTAAATAAATGTACGGCATTGATAATCTACGTTTTGAAATGTAAAGCGGACAAAGGTTAAATAAATGTACGGCATTGATAATCTACGTTTTAAAATGTAATGCGAGCAAAGGTTAAATAAATGTACGCCATTGATAATCTACGTATTAAAATGTAATGCGAGCAAAGGTTAAATAAAAGTACGGCATTGATAATCTACGTATTAAAATGTAAAACGAACAAAGGTTAAATAAATGTACGGCGTTGATAGTCTACGTATTAAAATGTAAAGCGGACAAATGTTAAATAAATGTACGGCATTGATAATCTACGTTTTAAAATGTAATGCGAGCAAAGGTTAAATAAATGTACGCTATTGATAATCTACGTATTAAAATGTAAAACGAACAAAGGTTAAATAAATGTACGGCATTGATAGTCTACCTATTAAAATGTAAAGCGGACAAAGGTTCAATAAATGTACGGCATTGATAGTCTAAAGTAAAACGGACATAGGTTAAATAAATGTACGGCATTGATATTCTACGTATTAAAATGTAAAACGGACAAAGGTTAAATAAATGTACGGCATTGGTAAGAGACCGACCATTTAACTTGAAGGGGGGTGGGGGGTTATGGTTTTTTGCTTCGTTCAGAATTATTTTTTCGGACAACACAAAAATTAGAATATTCATTTTTTTTTGTCGTGCGAAGCGCTAATTTTTTTTCCAGAATTTAACATTAGGTTATACGACAAAAATTCTGAATCAGATTATTTTTTTTTCCTCCACCAAAATCAGAATATTTTTTTCAGCAACATTGGGAATCAGAATATTTTTTTAGAAAAAAAACATACCCCCCCCCCCCCCCCCCATTCAAGTTAAATGGTCATTCCCTAATCTACGTATTAAAATGTAATACGGACTAAGGTTAAACAAATGTATGGCGTTGATAGTCTACGTATTAAAATATAAAACGGACAAAGTTAAATAAATGGACGGCATTGATAATCTACGTATTAAAATGTAGTACGGACAAAGGTTAAATAAATGTACGGCATTGATAATCTACGTATTAAAATGTAATGCGAGCAAAGGTTGAATAAAAGTACGGCATTGATAGTCTACGTATTAAAATGTAAAACGAACAAAGGTTAAATAAATGTACTGCATTGATAATCTACGTATTGAAATGTAAAGCGGACAAAGGTTAAATAAATGTACGGCATTGATAATCTACGTTTTAAAATGTAATGCGAGCAAAGGTTAAATAAATGTACGGCATTGATAATCTACGTATTAAAATGTAATGCGAGCAAAGGTTAAATAAAAGTACGGCATTGATAATCTACGTATTAAAATGTAAAACGAACAAAGGTTAAATAAATGTACGGCGTTGATAGTCTACGTATTAAAATGTAAAGCGGACAAATGTTAAATAAATGTACGGCATTGATAATCTACGTTTTAAAATGTAATGCGAGCAAAGGTTAAATAAAGGTACGCTATTGATAATCTACGTATTAAAATGTAAAACGAACAAAGGTTAAATAAATGTACGGCATTGATAGTCTACCTATTAAAATGTAAAGCGGACAAAGGTTCAATAAATGTACGGCATTGATAGTCTAATGTAAATCGGACATAGGTTAAATAAATGTACGGCATTGATATTCTACGTATTAAAATGTAAAACGGACAAAGGTTAAATAAATGTACGGCATTGGTAAGAGACCGACCATTTAACTTGAAGGGGGGTGGGGGGTTATGGTTTTTTGCTTCGTTCAGAATTATTTTTTCGAACAACACAAAAATTAGAATATTCATATTTTTTTTTCGTGCGAAGCGCTAATTTTTTTACCAGAATTTAACATTAGGTTACACGACAAAAACTCTGAATCAGATTATTTTTTTTTCCTCCACCAAAATCAGAATATTTTTTTCGGCAACATTGGGAATCAGAATATTTTTTTAGAAAAAAAACATATCCTCCCCCCCCTTTCAAGTTAAATGGTCGTTCCCTAATCTACGTATTAAAATGTAATACGGACAAAGGTTAAATAAATGTATGGCGTTCATAGTCTACGTATTAAAATGTAAAACGGACAAAGTTAAATAAATGGACGGCATTGATAATCTACGTATTAAAATGTAGTACGGACAAAGGTTAAATAAATGTGCGGCATTGATAATCTACGTATTAAAATGTAAAGCGGACAAAGGTTAAATAAATGTACGGCATTAATAATCTACGTATTAAAATGTAATGCGAGCAAAGGTTAAATAAATGTACGGCGTTGATAGTCTACGTATTAAAATGTAAAGCGGACAAATTTTAAATAAATGTACGGCATTGATAATTTACGTTTTAAAATGTAATGCGATCAAAGGTTAAATAAAGGTACGCTATTGATAATCTACGTATTAAAATGTAAAACGAACAAAGGTTAAATAAATGTACGGCATTAATAGTCTACCTATTAAAATGTAAAGCGGACAAAGGTTCAATAAATGTACGGCATTGATAGTCTAATGTAAATCGGACATAGGTTAAATAAATGTACGGCATTGATATTCTACGTATTAAAATGTAAAACGGACAAAGGTTAAATAAATGTACGGCATTGGTAAGAGGCCGACCATTTAACTTGAAGGGGGGTGGGGGGTTATGATTTTTTGCTTCGTTCAGAATTATTTTTTCGGACAACACAAAAATTAGAATATTCATATTTTTTTTTCGTGCGAAGCGCTAATTTTTTTACCAGAATTTAACATTAGGTTACACGACAAAAACTCTGAATCAGATTATTTTTTTTTCCTCCACCAAAATCAGAATATTTTTTTCAGCAACATTGGGAATCAGAATATTTTTTTAGAAAAAAAACATATCCCCCCCCCCCTTTCAAGTTAAATGGTCGTTCCCTAATCTACGTATTAAAATGTAATACGGACAAAGGTTAAATAAATGTATGGCGTTCATAGTCTACGTATTAAAATGTAAAACGGACAAAGTTAAATAAATGGACGGCATTGATAATCTACGTATTAAAATGTAGTACGGACAAAGGTTAAATAAATGTGCGGCATTGATAATCTACGTATTAAAATGTAAAGCGGACAAAGGTTAAATAAATGTACGGCATTAATAATCTACGTATTAAAATGTAATGCGAGCAAAGGTTAAATAAATGTACGGCGTTGATAGTCTACGTATTAAAATGTAAAGCGGACAAATGTTAAATAAATGTACGGCATTGATAATTTACGTTTTAAAATGTAATGCGAGCAAAGGTTAAATAAATGTACGGCATTGATAATCTACGTATTAAAATGTACAACGAACAAAGGTTAAATAAATGTACGGCATTGATAGTCTACATATTAAAATGTAATGCGAGCAAAGGTTAAATAAATGTACGGCGTTGATAGTCTACGTATTAAAATGTAAAGCGGACAAAGGTTCAATAAATGTACGGCATTGATAGTCTAATGTAAAACGGACATGGGTTAAATAAATGTACGGCATTGATATTCTACGTATTAAAATGTAAAACGGACAAAGGTTAAATAAATGTACGGCATTGGTAAGAGACCGACCATTTAACTTGAAGGGGGGTGAGGGGTTATGGTTTTTTCCTTCGTTCAGAATTATTTTTTCGGACAACACAAAAATTAGAATTTAACATTAGGTTACACGACAAAAACTCTGAATCAGATTATTTTTTTTTCCTCCACCAAAATCAGAATATTTTTTTCAGCAACATTGGGAATCAGAATATTTTTTTAGAAAAAAAACATACCCCCCCCCCCCCCCTTCAAGTTAAATGGTCGTTCCCTAATCTACGTATTAAAATGTAATACGGACAAAGGTTAAATAAATGTATGGCGTTGATAGTCTATGTATTAAAATGTAAAACGAACAAAGTTAAATAAATGGACGGCATTGATAATCTACGTATTAAAATGTAGTACGGACAAAGGTTAAATAAATGTACGGCTTTGATAATCTACGTATTAAAATGTAAAACGAACAAAGGTTAAATAAATGTACGGCATTGATAATCTACGTATTGAAATGTAAAGCGGACAAAGGTTAAATAAATGTATGGCGTTGATAGTCTATGTATTAAAATGTAAAACGAACAAAGTTAAATAAATGGACGGCATTGATAATCTACGTATTAAAATGTAGTACGGACAAAGGTTAAATAAATGTACGGCATTGATAATCTACGTATTAAAATGTAAAACGAACAAAGGTTAAATAAATGTACGGCATTGATAATCTACGTATTGAAATGTAAAGCGGACAAAGGTTAAATAAATGTACGGCGTTGATAATCTACGTTTTAAAATGTAATAATAATAATAAAAAACCAGAATGATTTATGAACGTTCGTGTCATTTCTTGGCTTAAAGCTATATTCGAACCTTGAAAATTAGTCTATGCCGAACGTAAATCCTGACATACACGTAATATATGTGATGAAATATGAGATTAATTTATCACTGCACAGAGTTCAACTGTTTATACATGTACTTTAACTTTCTATTAATAACTATTTCGATCACGATACACATTTACCATTATTATTCTTTACTTTTGTAAATGAGTAAGACATAACTGTTTTATTTTACTACTTTTTGAAATTGTTCAGCAATAACTAATTATTCCGTAGCGCGAATACCGGTTATGAAATTGACACGTGGCGACACATAGCTGTTTGAAATTGGCACGTATCTTCACGTCGAACTAATTACTGGTTATTTCCCTTCTGTGACCAAATGCAGTATAATACTACCATTATTATACTTTACTATAGTAACTGATTAATTAATAACTGTTATTTTACTGTTTATTTTTTATATCCAGCAAGAACTAATCATTCCCGCAGTATACTGCGCGTAGCTTTAATATATGTTCATGAACTCGGATCCCACCACCCCTAATTAACTGTCCGCCATGATATATCGGATACAGTTTTGGAAAGTGGCACTAAATACCCAAGTTTCGAAATAAACTTTGATACATGTACAGTCAATAATGCTTTAGTGGCCACCTATATTTATAGCTTAAGCCTGTATTTAGCAACCACCTGTCATATGTGGTCTTATTTCAATGTTCCCTTGGAAGGTCACATAAGCTAGGTTGTACTGTAATCTCTTATAACGATAGAAAGTACTGCAATTAGTTTAAGGTGGTACCATACACTTCAGATAAAATTGAATCTGCTCGTTTAATTTTCTTATTTTTTTGGCAGTGTGTTTGAATATATCCACTGTAATAAATATCAAAATTTTAGCAAATTTCATCGAACAGACTCAGAGCTATGAATTAACTAGCCACATAGCAGCTTTTTTCTCTGTGGTTTTTATCACCGAGATGCTTGAAATCTGCATACAAACATCATATGATCAAAACGTTCAATCGTCCTTGGAATAACGATGATCATCAATATAAAAACTTTTGGGAGCGTCGTAATGAATGGCTTCCTACTTGGCACGATGGAAATGCTGCCATGGCTATTGATTATGTCGAGATGATCCAAGCCTGATTTTAATGAAATAACTATATTATATTTATAAATGAACCTTTCGATGAATATCGTTGTTTCATTTTGTTCTGTTAACTAGTCTTTGTTTTTTAGTTGTTTGCTTTGTTTCTAGTTTATTTGCCTTTTTTTGTTTTTACATTGCTTGTATTGCTCTATCACTGAATTTGGTACTGCTTTGACAACTATTTTACCTATTTTGTTCCAGTATTGCTATAAATACTGCTATAGTGACAGCCGGAACCTTTGAACCGTAATGAAAGCGGGAGGTTTGGAACTTTAAAATCCATCGTGCCAAGTAGGAAGCCATTCATTACGACGCTCCCAAAAGTTTTTATATTGATGATCATCGTTATTCCAAGGACGATTATGGTCATAATGGAAGGAATCAGGGAAGAATCCCCCTTCAACAGCCACCTTTAATATCAACTGGAACTGTAATAAAAGAAAGTCTATATATAATTATGGTTTTGTGTATGGTGTTTAACGCCACTTTCAACAATATTTCTGTCCTTCATCGATTTGTGGCTTCTGATTACCTGCTTGGTATCTTCAAACTTATCCATTTGATCCTTGCAGACTAAAAAGTTGGCTTGGTTTTGTTTATGGTGTTTAACGTCACTTTCGACATTATTTCAGTTATATCGTGGTAGTCAGTTTTTTATTGGTGGATGAAACCGGAGTACCTGGAGAAAACTACTTACCTATCGCGTCCCTAACAAACTTTATCACATAGTGCTATATCGATTGCATTTCACCCGAGCGGGATTCGAACTCACAACGGTAGTGGTGATATGCACTGATTGCACAGATAGTTGTATATTCAACTACCATACGATCTTAGCCACGACGGCCTCTCTAGACCTTTGAGATTTGTGATGATTTAAACAAGTATTCGTATATATCCCTAAAACTATATAATCTTATATTCTATTTCTAATATACCATAGCAGACTAAGGCGAACAATAATACAATACCTTAAATAAGTGATTGGAAGTTAAGCATTTCAGAAATGCACCTGTCAGCGTCTAAGATGTCTACTGCACTTACTAAATGTCGACAAACTCCAAATTACAAATCAGAAGCGACGCATTGGAATTGTACTCATTATGCATTGCATTTCTGAATGCTATTGGATTTATTTTTCCATTTTACGTAGACGCTGTCATTCCTTTATTACCAATAAGACTTTTTCCGGACTTGACTGTGCGAATAACATGGCGTATGTCTTATTAAAAGCAGAAACTATTTACCCTTTAGCGAGCACCTGGATTCACTCCTTGTATTGGTGTGGTCCATCTGATTAGTTTTCTGTGGTGTGTTTTTGTTTGTCCTCATCCTATTTCTTATGTGCACAATGTTGCAAGTGTCTCTGGAATGTCAATTCTGGATTGGTCCTTCTATAATATTCATTATTTTTGGTTAAGATTGCATAACCAATAGAAGTAAATGACTGTGGGGTTCGTGTTACTCGATCCTTAGCATTATATGTATGTTTTGTAGATCGTTGTTTGTCGTTTGTACATTTTTCTTTTGGCCATTGTGTTGTCTGTTCTTCTTTGATTTACGATTCTGATTACCCCTTTGGTATCTTCAAACTCGTTTTACTTAATTTCAAGAGAGCAATACTCCATGTGAAGAAGCAAATACCAATTGTATGGTCTTTGGTTTAACCCGACAGGGGCTCGAACCGGATATCTACGGCGCTAGAGACGTGAGCGCTACCTATTACACCAGCGATGCGACATAAGATAAGCTATATTTCATACATTTTCGTTAGAATTAAAAATAAAATATTATCGATAAACAATTGTCACCAGCTTCTATTTTTATGAGTGCTCTAGTAGAGGAATTAATTTCCCCTTTCCCGTTTTCCAAAAAAAACGACACTCCCACCACACGCACGCACGCAGGCACACACACACACACACACCCACCCACCCACCCACCCACCCACACACACACACACACACACACACACACATATATATATGTCATACGTCAGGAATGGCTACTATCTTCATCAAGGATTGTATATAATACCTGCCCTTTGCTTTGTATATTAAATCGTTTTATGTTCACAAAGAACGAATCTCAACCCCAAAGATCGCTAAGTATACATGTAACACATGTATTACAACAGGAAGTTTCCTAAACGACATACAATACAATTCAAAATGTAAATTATATGACATATTTGTAAACAAACTTGCTAATTTTATTTTCAAATCTTTTGACTTTGATCGTACTTGATGACGTCATTTCAGAAACCCATCGCGTGCACTAAAGTTAATATCTACATTTTTATTACTTTTTTATAAACTTAAAATGGTGTGTTCATGTTTTTATGTTTATTTTTTTTTCGCAAAGGTGATATAGTAAATATGTGTTAGGACTAGGGTTATGGTGTTTAGCACCACTTTCAACAATATGTCAAAAGGATTGGTGTACCCGATGAAAGCCACCGACCTGCCACAAGTCACTGACCAACTTTATCACATAATGTTGCATAGAGTACATATCTCGTCCTGATAATGTTGTTGTTTTTGTTGTTATTTTTATTGATATTATTATTATTGTTATATTCGTCTTAATACATGTATCCGATTACTAATTTTGTTTTTTAAAACCATAAGAGAGAGAGAGAGAGAGAGAGAGAGAGAGAGAGAGAGAGAGAGAGAGAGATGATATTTGTTTGGGATGTGCTCAAACCCTGGTTCATAGTTAGCACAAATGATATTTGTTTGGGATGTACTCAACCCCTGATTCATAGCTAGCACAAATGATATGCGTACACTTCTGCTGGGTTTTTATTCGTTAACCAGCAACTAGTGCTTCAGTTCCCAAATTTACTGCGATATTTCGGTTTTCTAGTGTGATAATGTTTATATTTTGCTTATTCAGTTGCGTTTTTAGGAGTGACAGACCTAGCTTATTTCTCATTTACTATGTTTAATAGTGGAAGAATTATTTGTAGACAATTCAGTATAAGTATTCACATGGGTCATGACGAGGTAGATGTATTTACAATGGTGTATGACATCTTCACTCGTCCCCCGTGCCATTATTTCGCTTCTACAAAAGTTTTCCATTCAATATTTATGTTTGCATAATCTTATTGGTTTTGGCCATTTGTAAGAATAACACTGTTTAAATAGAATGTACTGTCGATAAGGAATGTAATAAAATTAACTAATAACAAGAAGAGTTTGAAGATACCAAAGGGGTATTCCGTATTCGCATATCGAAGAAGAACAGAAAACACAATGGCCAAAAGAAAAAGTACAAAAGGACGAACAACGACTTACAAAACATACATATAACACTAAAGATCAAGTAACACGAACCCCACTAAAAGCCGAGGGTGAACTCAAGTGATCCGGAAGGATAAGCAGTTTCTGCTCCACTAGTGACACTCGTCGTGTTAATCTATTTACAAACCCAGTGATAAGTAATGAACGAGGAATAAACCGGGAACCTTTGCTTGTAATTGCATTCTGTTTATGTGTTCAAGTCAATGCTTGGGTCTTTGGATATATTTTATTTGGTAATGAACTCACTGCATGGCCTATGTGTAAGGCCTTTATCCCATCACCCCGTTCTATACCATTTGGCCTCTGGGTCCTTACAAGTGTGAGCAAGGGCTATTCGCCTACCTTTTTGGATGTTTGTTGCCCTATTGTTGCTTGTTGCAAAGGGCCCCATAACAGTTCAACATTCAGGATTACAAAAAGTCCACCAGTGATCGCATCAACTCCTTCCAGTCTGGAATACTGATTCGTAGTGGTGACCATTGCGACCATCTATATCAGATAAAGGAAGTGTTGTCTCATATACTCTGCTTTCGTCATAATTATTGTGTTGCCTTTTTCTAACAAAAACAACTATTATTACCACAATTAAGATTAGAAACAATCCACCGATGGAAGCGCCGATTATAATTGATGTAGAATCTGACTGTGAATCGGGTTTTACCGTGATAGCGGGATCCTTCGTTGTAAAAATAAGTGTCACGTCAAAGAATGTGGTGTCTATTCCATCGGTACAAGATATTTGAATTACATATTCAGGAGTTGTGTTGACATCAATACTTGAAATGTCTGACAAAATCAGAGAGGCATCTGAAAATGAATGTACAAATGTACAAGATACAAAATGAAAAGAAAACTTCGCAGTATCGGAATAATTTCAAATGAGAGAGAGAGAGAGAGAGAGAGAGAGAGAGAGAGAGAGAGAGGGGGGGGTTAAATAAATGTACGACATTGATAATCTACGTATTAAAATGTAATACGGAAAAAGGTTAAATAAATGTACGGCGCTGATAGTCTACGTATTAAAATGTAAAATGGACAAAGGTGAAATAAATGTACGGCATTGTTAGTTTAATGTAAAACGGACAAAAGTGAAATAAATGTACGGCGTTGATAGTTTACGTATTAAAATGTAAAACGAGAGAGAGAGAGAGAGAGAGAGACAGAGAGAGAGAGATGATGCCATTAATCCCGAGATAATATTCATGTACCTGTTTATAGCCAGGATCTGGATTTCCAACGCCATAGTCGTGGTCTTTTCACAATTATGTTCAGTGAATTGAGGTGAGAGGTGGTTGTTGCCATTGTTTATATTGATGGAATTACTATTAATCGCGAAGGAACTGTTTACCCTTGAGAATCACCTCAGCTCACCCCAGGTTTTTAGCGGGGTTCTTCTTGTTCTTTAGTTTACTGTGTAATGTTTTGTAGATCAATGTTTGTCCTTTTGTCCTTTTTTGGTCATTGTGTTTTCTCTCCTTCTGTGATTGACGGTTTCTGATTACCCCATAGATAGTTTCAATCTTGCATTGCAATAAAAGGAGGCAGTGTTAAACCTGTACAAGGTGTTGGTATTTTCAAGGAAAAACATTTAAAAGATGAGATGATTTTCTAAAGATCTTTACTTAATTGTTTAGTACTATGAAGATATAAGTATTATTTTGATGCGATTTGATATGAAATACAACGGTGAAAATAAATGTACTGCGTTGATAGTCTACGTATTAAAATGTAAAACGGACAAAGGTTAAATAAATGTACGGCATTGATAATCTACGTATTCAAATGTAAAACGGACAAAAGTAAAATAAATGTACGGCGTTGATAGTGTACGTATTAAAATGTAAAACTAACAAAGGTTAAATAAATGTACAGCGTTGATAGTCTAAGTATTAAAATGTAAAACGGACAAAGCTTAAATAAATGTACGGCGTTGATAGTCTACGTATTAAAATGTAAAACGAGCAAAGGTTAAATAAATGTACGACGTTGATAATCTGCGTATTAAAATGTAAAACTGACAAAGCTTAAATAAATCTACGGCAATGATAGTCTACGTATTAAAATGTAAAACGAACAAAGCTTAAATAAATGTACAGCGTTGATAGTCTGCGTATTAAAATGTAAAACGAGCAAAGGTTAAATAAATGTACGGCGTTGATAATCTACGTATTAACATGTAAAACAGACAAGCTTAAATAAATGTACGGCAATGATATTCTACGTATTAAAATGTAAATCAAGCAAAGGTTAAATAAGTGTACGGCGTTGATAGTCTATGTATTAAAATGTAAAACGGACAAAGCTTAAATAAATGTACGACAATGATAGTCTACTTATTAAAATGTAAAGCGGACAAAGGTGAAATAAATGTACGGCATTGATAGTTTAATGTAAAACGGACAAAGGTTAAATAAATGTACGGCGTTGATAGTCTACGTATTAAAATGTAAAACGGACAAAGGTTAAATACATGTACGGCATTGATAATCTACGTATTAAAATGTAATACGGACAAAGGTTAAATAAATGTACGGCGTTGGTAGTTTACGTATTAAAATGTAAAACGATAGAGAGAGAGAGAGAGAGAGAGAGAGAGAGAGAGATGATCTCATTAATCCCGAGATAGTATTCGTGTTCCTGTTCTTAGTCAGGATCTAGATTTCCAGCGCCATATGTCGTGGTCTTTTTACAATTATGTTCAGTGAATTGAGGTGAGAGGTGGTTGTTGGCATTGTTTATATTGATGGAATTACTATTAGTCGCGAAGGAACTGTTTACCCTTGAGGATCACCTGAGTTCACCCCAGGTGCATAGCGGGGTTCGTCTTGTTCATAAGTTTAGTGTAATGTTTTGTAGATCAATGTTTGTCCTTTTGTCCTTTGTTGGCCATTGTTTGTTTCTGTCCTTCTGTGATTGACGGTTTCTGATTACACCATAGGTACCTTCAAACTTTTCTTGACAATAATAAATACAATTGTGATTACTCTAATCCTATTTATATTTACTCTTCGAAGGCAACATGGTACCTATATAACCGTTACCGTTCCAATACAGACATATGACAAATGCGTCACTGAGAACATGACACACTTACCGTTACGTGTAGAGATAGGAGGAACATGTCAGTATGTGGTGATGTCTTGTTGATCATGCATGTCACGTGGTCTGACGGATCGTCTACAGTGAACGTGGTTAGATTAGGATTGATGTTGATTGGGTTGATTCTCAACTTGTCTTGGATGCCATGTGTCATAGGTGGCTACAACGATAATGATCGCATATCCAACATTTTGTGATTAGTTGACCTCTGACATGAACTTTAGGTGACCTCTGACATAATCTTTAATTTATTGAAAGGGGTCAGTATTAGGTAGAAACAGAAGTAACAGTGGGTATTTTGAACACAAAGAAATATCTATTTGATAATGAGAGAGATGCTGAGAGGTAGAAAGTTCGTACAGTGTTTAGTAAGGCGAACTGTAGTTTGTTATGTCGTATTGTTCATTTCAGCAGAACAAACCTCAGAACAATGTTGTTTTCTTTGTTGATTCATACACATAATACATACAGCTAAATAAAGAAAAAAAAAATGAAAAGCAAGAACAATATTTCATCAGGTTGACAACATTTAAATGTGCATAAATCTTGGAAGTTTAATCAAGGAAATATGTAATGTTTACAACACAGTTTTTCGAGTTATCCGTTCTACTAGGAAAACCGTGGTATAAATGATTGGTAACATGAAGCCATATCACATCTAGGTCGTTGATTATTACACGGCTGTCTAAGAGTAATAAAGCGACAGCTCAGATTTAAAGGGTGCAATATCTCGTATCTGCGTGTATTATTTCATAGTTCTTAGCTGTTGCTTACATTCTGGTATATAAGCCATAAACGGATCAAATTAAAAGATTGCATTCATGTTACAATGTAAAATTAAAAATCTTAGACTGATTGTTTTAAGTGTTCAGCGTCATACAATGAAAACAATAGGCAAAATCACTAAACTGTATTATACTGTATCAAAACGTCAGTTTTCAGATCGAATTAAGACAAGATTGAAGATATCTCAGGCTTAATCAGAAGCCGTCATGCAATGAACGAAATAAATGGGACAAAAGGCCATTGGTCTAAACAATGGTCTAAAAAATACTACAGACAAAAGCGAGGACCGGGCAACACAAACCCCACTAAAATATGGGGTTATCTCAGGTGGTGCGGAAAAGTTAGCATTTCTTGTTCTACTAGTGGCTCATGTCATGTTTCTTTTAAATGACACGAACATTATCTGAAATAGAAATAATGTTGAATGCCAATATAAAAATCATTGCAAATAATAAATAAAACATGATCCGCCTACAAAACAAATTGGAGTTAATACGAATCAAACCATTTAGACCCTAAAATGATAGCGGACATCACAAAACGGAATAAAAAGACGTAAAGAAATGTAATTGGACAAAGTGAAAAACACGAACCTCACAGAATCCGGAGATGAACACAGTTTCTCCAAAAGGGTAATAATTCCTGCTCTGGTGGTGGCACCTGTCATGTTAAAAATGCGATGACAAGCTATGAATTGGGAAAGGACGAGATGGTGTATATCAAGTACTTTTATTACCAGGTAAAATAATGGTTCGTTCATTACTTCCCTTTTTGCACGGTAAATTAATTCCGTCTTTAAACCACCAAGAGTGCACGATAGGGATTGATTACCTTGATTTTCAAAATATATAATATATTGACCTTGTTCATATCAAGGAAAAACTAAAAAGGCACTGACTACTAGGCGGATGATACACTCGGGGACAAATAGTCCTCAAGCAGAGGTATCGACCCAGTAATAGTAATAAAAACTTAGATATTAAATTTAGTGTGCACGACGCGCTTCTTCATCAATGATCACGTGAACCTCAGTATTTTCACTCCTTCATACTCACAATGTTTTCCGTCACTGTAGCGTTCAGAGTAGCTGTATTATAGCACCAATCTTGTACTGGGAGAACATAATTATGTCTAGTTATCTTCTGTCTTGGTGGCAGCATTTTCTTGACAAGGATACTTCCTGTTATTCAATGTAATCAACTCAAAACAAAACAAAATGTATTGCATGCAATAGGAACTTATGTTTATTCAGATGTTCGACTTGAATGGATAGTGTATGTTTCGTCATACGTAACATTATACTGATCTGTATCCATATTTTGCTGGATAAAACATGATTGCATAGAAATACGGCGAGTATCTGGGTTCAACACCGGTTTTTGGTGAGGTCCGTATTGCTCATCTTTTTATTTAGCTTTCTGTGTGTGTTTGCCTTTTTAACGTTTTAATTGTTTTGTTTTGTCATCGTCCGGTTTATTGTGTGCCGAATGTTGCGAGTGTCCCTGGATTGTCCATCTTTGATTATCCCTTCAGTTGTCTCTGTCGCTGATTCACAGGCATATGTTAATGCGGACGCCGTATTATGCTTTTGATGCTGAGTTCAAGAGTACATATACAATGTATTTTCCTTACATCTAAGCAGTTCTGTGTTTGAACTAATGATATAGTGATAACATTGATGAATTAGATTGAATATCTGACTCTGTGACATATTTATCTTAACTTGTTTTTAATAACTGTTGATTGATATGTCTGTACCAACCCTCGAAAGTGAGTCGGGATCATCGTGGTCGTGATGGTATTGTAGTTAGATATACTACTACCTGTGCTATATGTGTCTATCATCACTAAAGCTGTGAGTTCAAACTCCATACACCATTATGTGATAAAGTTTTTCAGTGATTTGCGACAGGCCGGTGGTTTTCTCCGGGTACTCCAGTTTCCCCCGCCAATAAAACTTACCGCCACAATACAACTGAAATATTGCATAAGGTGGCGTTAAACACCATAAACTGCACCAAACCGAAAGTGAGTTGTTGTGTATATGTATATAGATTTAGCTTGTTTCTATGATTTTTCGAAGGAATTTTGGAACTGTTCATACAGTGTGGTATTTCATGTTTTCCATTGTATTGCAATAAATGCCTCCAATACGTACGTAAACGAGTATCAAAGTAGAAGTATTCGTTATCATAGTCGAGCTCTATTTTGTGAATGAAATCTCCAAAATCTGTTATCTGGACATCCATTACTCTGCTATTGACACTTTTACGGTAACCAATAGTTACGCTGTCAGGAGTCATACCAAATTGTGGTGGTCCCTCTAAAACCAATGAAAAAAATAAGTATGGAAAACATTTGCATGACCACATCATGTCACGGAGAGTTAATGTTTTGACCCATAATAATAGCTTAACTCCGCCACTTTGCATTGAAATGACTCACGGTACCAGGTCAGAAAAGTGAGAGGTCATGTAGTTGTGTTCTCGAGGTATCGAGTTTGTCTCTTTCTACGAATTTACTATTGGAGAAGTCATGTACTGTATATGTGTGTCAGGGGATATCAGTTTTGCATCTATTTCTATGATATTTGAACTGTTCCAACAGTGTGATATTTCTTGTTCTTCATTTGATGTCAGTTACTAGTACATGTATAATGAAGGACATCGGTGGATAAGGGTTTCATGTCGTTACCTACTGCCAGAAGCAAACACAGATCCCTTGAAATTAGTTAACATTAAAAATTAATACAAAAATGTCTAAGATTGTTATACTTTAATATTTCTTTTATTGATCATGAATTACGAAAAGAAAGCCTAAACAGTGATTGTCATAAATACCATCAATATCTACATATAAGGGTAATAGCAAAATTACCGAACTCCGAACAATCTTACAAAGGGAAAGTCAAAACTCATAAGTATATCAACAGACAAAATCAGTCAACAACCAGAAAACTGTGAAAACCGTAATGACCCTGACTTGGTACAGGCATTTCTAAAGAAATGGTGGGTTGAATCAGATTTTAAAGCGCCAAACCTCCCCCTTTCATTACGGCTCAAAGATTCCGGCTGTCACTATAACAGTATTTATAACAATACTTGAACAAAACAGATAAAACAGTTGTCAAACTCAGTGAAGTAAATGTCAAAGATAATTTTACGTCACACATTGATAAAAAAGCATTTTTAACATTTTTGTTGACACCCTATCTTTATACATTTTCACTATATGAAAATCCATCGTTTATCATCTTTTCTGCTGAGAGGAAATATATTTCGACAAGACCTTGGTATCGGAATATAAACTTTTTAAGAGATCGAATAAGGCAAATCTTTGCATAGCCCTAGTCCAGTGGCCTGTTTCTCAGATGAAGATGACGTTTCAGGAAATCAGAATAAATGCTACTGGCTCTTGCATAGCGAATCAATTGCGAGATGTAAACACCATATGCAGGAGAAGCTGGTTTATTGTTGCACATATTTGGAAAATGTATGATTTTAAAATTGAACAATCACCTTTTAACTGAACTCGCTGAACAAAAAAAAAACAACGACAATCCTGGCATGGGACAGGCACAAACTCAATATGTCACTTGACTACTCAGTTACTTACTAATTGTAGATGTATAAGACATGGTGTAAATTCTACTTGACTGCTGGGGTAGAGACTCTACGTTAATCTCCTCCCCAATATTTGTAGAATTCATACTGTTCCGTAGTGTGATCGTCGGACATGGCTTCATAGAAGGCAGACAGTCGTAGTACTGAATGATGTTATCTCCACCGTCGTGCCTAAAATACGAATTACATGTTAAATATATTGTGAAATTACTTATCTTCATGGAATCCAAATTTGATGGTGTAAGGAACTTGATTAATTCATACAAACGTAGACATCAAACTTAGTGCGCATGACTCGTTTCTGGAATAAGGTCGTGTTTCATACTTGTAACAAAATAGTAATAACAAAGTTTTTTAATATTCGTTGGATGTTGTAAATTCACGGAAATTTAAATTCTATGAATAATAATACTCTCGCAGTAGATAAGACAAACTGGTAGAATAAAATGAAAGAAAAATAACACATTTAAGAAAACCTCCAAAACCCAATCGAAAAATCGTAGAAACAGAGGCAAAATCAATAGCAAAAACTCACTTTCCTGTCATGGCACAAACACTTCATATACAGGGTTATGGGGGTCCAAATCTCCTCTCTTAATAAAATGATGCGGTGGTCATACAAGTTTTTCTTTCTAAATGCTTGTTTTTGTTTTTATTCCTCTACTGTTCTGTGGTGTTTTTGTTTTCATTCCTACATTGTGTTGTGGTGTTTTTGTTTATTCCTACATTGTCTTGTGATGTTCTTCTTTATTCTTTCATTGTGTTGTGGTGTTTTTCTTTATTCCTACATTGTGTTGTGGTATTTTTCTTTATTCTTACATTGTTTTGTGGTATTTTTGTTTTCATTCTTCCATTGTTTTGTAGTGTTTTTGTTTTCATTCCTACATTGTTTTGTGGTGTTTTTGTTTTCATTCCTACAATGTGTTGTGGTATTTTTCTTTATTCTTACATTGTTTTGTGGTGTTTTTGTTTTCATTCTTCCATTGTTTTGTGGTGTTTTTGTTTTCATTCCTACTTTGTGTTGTGGTGTTTTTCATTATTCTTACATTGTGTTGTGGTGTTTTTGTTTTCATTCTTGCATTGTGTTGTGGTGTTTTTCATTATTCTTACATTGTTTTGTGGTGTTTTTGTTTTCATTCCTACATTGTTTTGTGGTGTTTTTGTTTTCATTCCTACTTTGTGTTGTGGTGTTTTTCATTATTCCTACATTGTGTTGTGGTGTTTTTGTTTTCATTCCTACATTGTTTTGTAGTGTTTTTGTTTTCATTCCTACATTGTTTTGTGGTGTTTTTGTTTTCATTCCTACATTGTGTTGTGGTATTTTTCTTTATTCTTACATTGTTTTGTGGTGTTTTTGTTTTCATTCCTACATTGTTTTGTGGTGTTTTTGTTTTCATTCCTACATTGAATTGTGATGTTTTTCTTTATTCTTACATTGTGTTGTGGTATTTTTCTTTATTCTTACATTGTTTTGTGGTATTTTTGTTTTCATTCTTCCATTGTTTTGTGGTGTTTTTGTTTTCATTCCAACATTGTTTTGTGGTGTTTTTGTTTTCATTCCTACATTGTTTTGTGGTGTTTTTGTTTTCATTCCTACATTGTGTTGTGGTATTTTTCTTTATTCTTGCGTTGTGTTGTGGTGTTTTTGTTTTCATTCCTACATTGTGTTGTGGTGTTTTTCATTATTCTTACATTGTTTTGTGGTGTTTTTGTTTTCATTCCTACATTGTTTTGTAGTGTTTTTGTTTTCATTCCTACATTGTTTTGTGGTGTTTTTGTTTTCATTCCTACATTGTGTTGTGGTATTTTTCTTTATTGTTACATTGTTTTGTGGTGTTTTTGTTTTCATTCCTACATTGTGTTGTGGTATTTTTCTTTATTCTTACATTGTTTTGTGGTATTTTTGTTTTCATTCTTCTATTGTTTTGTGGTGTTTTTGTTTTCATTCCAACATTGAATTGTGATGTTTTTCTTTATTCTTACATTGTGTTGTGGTATTTTTCTTTATTCTTACATTGTTTTGTGGTATTTTTGTTTTCATTCTTCTATTGTTTTGTGGTGTTTTTGTTTTCATTCCAACATTGTTTTGTGGTGTTTTTGTTTTCATTCCTACATTGTTTTGTGGTGTTTTTGTTTTCATTCCTACATTGTGTTGTGGTATTTTTCTTTATTCTTGCGTTGTGTTGTGGTGTTTTTGTTTTCATTCCTACATTGTGTTGTGGTGTTTTTCATTATTCTTACATTGTTTTGTGGTGTTTTTGTTTTCATTCCTACATTGTTTTGTAGTGTTTTGGTTTTCATTCCTACATTGTTTTGTGGTGTTTTTGTTTTTATTCCTACATTGTGTTGTGGTATTTTTCTTTATTGTTACATTGTTGTGTGGTGTTTTTGTTTTTATTCCTACATTGTTTTGTGGTGTTTTTGTTTTCATTCCTACATTGTGTTGTGGTATTTTTCTTTATTGTTACATTGTTTTGTGGTGTTTTTGTTTTCATTCCTACATTGTTTTGTAGTGTTTTGGTTTTCATTCCTACATTGTTTTGTGGTGTTTTTGTTTTCATTCCTACATTGTGTTGTGGTATTTTTCTTTATTGTTACATTGTTTTGTGGTGTTTTTGTTTTTATTCCTACATTGTTTTGTGGTGTTTTTGTTTTCATTCCTACATTGTGTTGTGGTATTTTTCTTTATACTTACATTGTTTTGTGGTGTTTTTGTTTTCATTCCTACATTGTTTTGTAGTGTTTTGGTTTTCATTCCTACATTGTTTTGTGGTGTTTTTGTTTTCATTCCTACAATGTGTTGTGGTATTTTTCTTTATTGTTACATTGTTTTGTGGTGTTTTTGTTTTTATTCCTACATTGTTTTGTGGTGTTTTTGTTTTCATTCCTACATTGTGTTGTGGTATTTTTCTTTATTGTTACATTGTTTTGTGGTGTTTTTGTTTTCATTCCTACATTGTGTTGTGGTATTTTTCTTTATTCTTGCGTTGTGTTGTGGTGTTTTTGTTTTCATTCCTACATTGTGTTGTGGTATTTTTCTTTATTCTTGCGTTGTGTTGTGGTGTTTTTGTTTTTATTCCTACATTGTGTTGTGGTATTTTTCTTTATTCTTACATTGTTTTGTGGTATTTTTGTTTTCATTCTTCCATTGTTTTGTGGTGTTTTTGTTTTCATTCCAACATTGTTTTGTGGTGTTTTTGTTTTCATTCCTACATTGTTTTGTGGTGTTTTTGTTTTCATTCCTACATTGTGTTGTGGTATTTTTCTTTATTCTTGCGTTGTGTTGTGGTGTTTTTGTTTTCATTCCTACATTGTGTTGTGGTGTTTTTCATTATTCTTACATTGTTTTGTGGTGTTTTTGTTTTCATTCCTACATTGTTTTGTGGTGTTTTTGTTTTCATTCCTACATTGAATTGTGATGTTTTTCTTTATTCTTACATTGTGTTGTGGTATTTTTCTTTATTCTTACATTGTTTTGTGGTATTTTTGTTTTCATTCTTCCATTGTTTTGTGGTGTTTTTGTTTTCATTCCAACATTGTTTTGTGGTGTTTTTGTTTTCATTCCTACATTGTTTTGTGGTGTTTTTGTTTTCATTCCTACATTGTTTTGTGGTGTTTTTGTTTTCATTCTTCCATTGTTTTGTGGTGTTTTTGTTTTCATTCCTACGTTGTTTTGTGGTGTGTTTGTTTTCATTCCTACATTGTGTTGTGGTATTTTTCTTTATTCTTGCGTTGTGTTTTGGTGTTTTTGTTTTCATTCCTACATTGTATTGTGATGTTTTTCTTTATTCTTACATTGTTTTGTGGTGTTTTCCTTTATTGATGAACTACAAGTACATTTAATTCTTACAGTGTCAATACTATTAGTTGCTTTATAACTAAAATAATTACTCACCATCCAATAATATCTCATGTGTTGATTAATATCCTCTCATTGTCAGGTACATTGTACGTTGTTTGATTGTTAACGTCTGTGTCTATTGAAATATATAATATGATGTTTATACAAATGTTGTTTATTGTAAGAAATTGAAACATACCAGAAAAGAAAAGAAACAAGTCTTCAAAAACATTGCAAGAAATATATTTGTTTGTTTGCTTGATGGTGTTTAACGCCACCTTCAACAGTATTTCAGTTACATCGTGGCGGTCAGTTTTATTGGTAAAGGAAACCAGAGGACCCGGAGAAAACCACCGAACTACAAGTCACTGACAAACTTTATCGCATAATCTTGTACACCTCACCCCGATCGAGATTCTAACTCCCAAAATCAGTGGTAATAGGCACTGATTGCAAATCAAACTACCACATGTTTACGGCCGCGACGGCCCCTAAGAAATAGATGTGATTGAAGCTTTTTAGAACAATTATTAATTGAGCAGCATACTAATATGTTTGGATTATAGTTGGGTTTTTTTCATTATGACATTTTGAATCACATGACATATTTACCCCAAAGTCAATATTTTTTCGCGAAATTGTGCACCTTTCTAATGAAGAATGAATCTCCTCCTATTTTGAAGCCCCTCTTGTATTTTTTTATATTGCCATATATAATATTAATCCCCTCTCAATATTAACAAAATAAAGGTTCAATTTTCAAAAATGGGGTTCAATACATATGATTGCATAAATGATCCCGGCGTCCTTTGTCAGATGGTCAAAATGCATACTAGTCGTTACGATTGAATCATGGCAGATTCATGACACTCGATACATCTGTATGTGTTAAAATGTGTCGGATGGTTTGTTGTTTTTCTCAATACCTTTGTTTCTTCTACCAATAAAAATAAGTAATTGCAAGTACAATTCAACAGCTCTAGACTGAATTCTAAGAAATAAAAACTATTAGTTGTTTTTCATTCTACAAAATGTAATTCATCGGGGAAAAATTAATTACCATGTCATCGCAAATACGGCGTCCTCTATTTACAACTTACAGAACATAATGAAAATAATATTGCCATATTGTCATTACCTTTAACAACTACTGTGTTCGTTCCTACAACCTTGTATCTATTGACCTCAATCTTTCTCCACACACTGAATGTTATATTCCCTGAACTTACAGGTTCGTAATGCCACATGGCGATCTGTCCACAACAATGGACAGTATTCACTTGATCTAGGAGAAGATATCCTCTTCCTAGATGCAACAAATATAAAAATACATGTTATGAATTGTCCACTTAGCACGAGATTACACAGCTGGGCTTCATATCAATCTGAGATATTTCGGTTAGGGGTTAGGGTTATGGTGTTTAACGCCACTTTAACAATATTTCAGTTATATCGTGCCGTGTAGTTTTATTGGTGGAGGAAACCAGAGTCTCCGGAGAAAATCCCAGACCTGCCGCAAGTCATTGACAAACTCGAATACACCCACCATGTATATTTGGTATTAAAATGCAATACGGGAGTGACTGAACAATTTTCTTCTGCTATGTAATATCGAAAACAAGTTTACATTTCAATGAGATTATGATAATTGTGTCCGCTATGCACTAGAACAACACATTTAACTATAATTTTAAACTGCGAGCTCACTGGAACTGCTGTTCGTGACAACTGGATCTCCAACAGCAATACATATATTAGCAAGCTATGAAAAAAACATGCATAGACTCACTTCCACTGAAAAAGACCATACACAATTACAAAAATGAATGACAACATAAACATAAACAGTACAATAGCATGGTCAATGTAGCAATGTTAGTAACATACCATTGGAGGAATCTGTCTTTAGTTCTAAGGATGCATTTTGTCTATAATAAAACTTATGATCACCGCAATCTAGAACAAAAATATAATAACGTAAATTACACGTCAAATATGTCCAAATATATATACATATAGCGGATGTGGCCGAATGGTCCAGGGCGAAGGACATAAGGCTAAGCGATTGATGCTGCAGTGTTTCAGTAGTGCTAGATCAAATCCCTGCAGGGTGAACAAAGATTTGTCAGACCACTGTTGGATTAACTTTGCAGACGTATCTGAAAAGGCTTTACATTTTATTATAAACACAAACTTTCTCACTGGAAAAGACAATTTTATTATAATGTAAATTGCTTGTTTTTCACAACATTATATTTAAAGTGTCGTCTTATTATCAAGTTCACATCTATAGGTGCAACCAATGGTATTCCACGGCCGTCATCATAAACTGGTCGACCGCTAAGAAACATTCATTTCTCCAATGGCAATGAATGTGTTCCCTTTTATATATCACGATCAGATTCACCGTTACGATATATCCATATCTCAAATGACAATGGATCCTTTACTTTTTACGTAGAATTTTTTCTTTCCTCTATCAGTGCCAAGACTTTTACCGAACTTGACTGTATATATGAGTTACACAGTGGGTGTCTTAGAGGAAGCAGGAACTGCTTACCCTTCACGAGCACCCGGGTCAACCCCAGTTTTTGGTGGGGCCCGTGTTATTCATCTTTCTAGTTTTCTGTGTTGCTATTTTCCTTTGTTGGTCTCCCTTCTGTGTCTTGTCCCAAGGTTGCTTTGTCTATGGATTATCAATGTTTGATTTCCCCATCACTTTTTTCTAACCTTTATTTACATGTAATGTTATCAATTCGATTCCCGTCCATAGTTAGATGTACTCGATGTCAATGTGTATGATAACTTTTGTTAATGAATAGAAGAAGGTATATGCTATTCTCTGGTTTATGCCAACAATAAAGCAGACGAATCACGATAAGAATCATGTCATATAGCTTTATGTTCATTGTAGTAGAATCAGGCTTTGTCATTGTTGTGTGTGTTATCCTAATTACGGCTACATTATTGATATCTTCATTTTTTCTTATATTTCTTTAATTAAACAATCACAAATTTAGTATTTTACACTAAACACTCACAATAACAATCTTTCTCGTCACAATCTCTTGCTTCGGTTGATAATCCTTCACATTCGACTGTTTCGAATCCGCTATTACACGAGTGTGTTCTTGTCTGTATACCTGTTACACAGGAACCTGAACAGTTACTCCACGGTTCCCAACTGCTCCAAGGAACTTCTACAGCATAAACAAAACCATAGGTTTATCAATGATTTTTCTGAAGCTGAAGTTTCGAAGCGTTTCTTCTGAAGTTTAATTTTTAAACTTTTAATATTAGGTTTGTTTTCTTAGCGTTCCTTCTGAAATTTATATTTTTTTGTGTGAAGTTTAAATTTCTGAAAATTTATTCTGAAATATGAGTTTTAAACTGTTTCGTCTGAAGATTAAGCTTCTAACCTTTTCATCTGATGTTTAAGTTTTAAATCTTATCGGCTGAAGCTGAATTTGAAAAGTATTCTGTCAATTGTGTACAGAGATGTAAGATGGTATTGACAATTATATTTTGTTTCACAGTTGCCTATAATTTTCACTATTATGTCTTACAATGGCCTTTCCATAGAAGTGCCTAGTCAGGAAAGTGAGCGATCATGTATTTGTGTGTTAGAGGTATCGATTTTGACTTTGATTTCTGTGATATTTGTTTTCTCTTGGAATTAGCTGATACAGTGTGGTGTTATTTGATTTTCATTTTGCTAACACATTACGGATTTTCTATAACACAACACCTTCAGAATATTTCAATCAGATAATCTTCAAGTCAAGTCGATACCATCATCATACATGCTAGCTCGCTGACTTTGCTAAGTGGCGGGGTCAGGACTGTTAACTACTATGCTTTATATCAACTTCTGTTATTGTCATTTTTGTGCATATTTAGTTCACCTTTACTTTTTAACTTTTTAGATAAAAAGATAGGCACGATCACAAGTGCATATCATTTTTTATCATCGCAGATATTTTTCTATATAATTTGCCGAAAGATTCTTTTAAATGGAAACACAACTACCCCACCCAGTAAAAGTTAAATGGTCTTCCATGTCATATATACTGTTTGCTTATCGTATCTACTGTTTCCTTGTTAAATTGTTGAGAAAATAATTAAATCTATAGGTAGCACTAAAGACTTACTGACACACTCGAAAGAATAATCCATTCCTGAACATTTTGCCCCACATAATACACCAAAGCTTGAATCATTAACACGAAATTCACAGGAAGTTGTGTTGTCACATTTGGTTTTCATATGCGTGGTTACATTTAATAAGCTAGCTTTCCCAGATGATTTTATGTTGCATATTTGGTAACTAATCGTTTTCCATAAGACAGAGTATACTCTTAAGTATCCACCTGGACAAGTCCAATTTGACTCAGTATTTACACATGCAATATTTGTATCTATGAAAGAAATAAAAACTAACAAATAAATGCAAAATGAAACAAATGTATTTCACTTTAATTAGTACTGTAATTATATTGCTCATTCTATAATAATGCAACTTTCTGACGTGTAAGGTTAGACTCTTCAGATCCGAGTCTTAAAAATACAACTTGCTTTATCCATATCAATGATCCCAATGTGGCGGTTTGGTGCTCCCTCTCGATGGCTGGATATGGGTAGTTAGGGGTGGAGGTTGATGGATGGTTCAGATTGTTACATTGGTTCACGTGTACTGAGAGCGCATCGCCTCCTCCACGCAAAAGACGTAGTATGTAGATTTCGTAAAGCGTAGATGCGTTGTAGCTGCTACAAATGTTCTAAGGATTTGTACACGTCCTTGTATACAATTGTATACCTTCACCACATTCAACACTACAAGTTGAATTCTTAGTCCAATTTGACCAGCCACCATTTCCTACATTACAATAAATTTTATTTATAGTGGGAAAGAAGCAAACAATTATAATACGACATAAGAATATAGATGTACAAACAATAAACAAGGCATGCACACAATAAAATTAAAAGCACTGTCAAATTTATAATTCTTCTATCAAATTTAAAACCTAGCTAAAAAATATGAAAACAAGTGTAATATAGGTCTACAGCATACATTACAATTAATGTTCATTGCGATACATGTCAAGATAAAAAGCAGTTACGGTGAAAGGAAATATTTGTAATACCTTTTTGGTTATGTATTTATATATTATACATGCAGAAATGCCACCTTTGATCACTTAAACAAATAATCTTACTGATAGGAGTATATATCATTGACAAGTGTTGTCTAAGTTATAAACCACACTTTTTAATATATAAAAATAGTTTTGTTCATCAAAGAAAGTCAATTGTCATGTAAATATGTGTCAGGAGTATTCAATTATATTTCTACGATTTTCTGATTGGATTTCGGAAATGTTCTGTCAGCTGTGTAGTATTTTTTTTTATTAATTTTGTAATATTTGTTTTTACTACTATCTGCGTGTAGTTGTATTGTGTGAACATACAGTTGTATAGCATTAAAGGGAATAGTGTCTGTTCAATGAAAGACAACCAGCATGGAATGTACAAGTGATTCTTCGTGGCGCGATTTTATTGCAGCTGGCTTTATATCTACCATTGCAATTAGTGTCTGTTGACTACTAAAGTTCTGAATTCAGTTCGCGTCCGTGACCAGGTTAGCTCAATGCCACTGTATGTGCTAAAGTAAGTTAGCTACTTGCAAACCGCAGTCATATTTTTTTTTCTTTCGGATAACCTCTACTCTCCTTAATTAATTTATAAAACTGACATTCACGATAAAACTGAAATATTGTTGAAATAAAAACGTAGATATCAAATGTTGTGCTCACGACATGTTTCTGTAATAACCTTCAACAAGTAGACTCAAAGTCGAAAGATGGGAAGGCCAATTGAAAGTGGTGTTAAACACCAATACCCTACCATAATTATCAAGAATATTTATAGTTTATGAGACAGTGATAGTGTTTTGTAGATCATTGTTTGTCCTCAGGTACCACGAATGCTTTATTAGCTCTATTACTAAATAACACTGAAGCTTATTAGTAATAAAAATAAAAATAAATTGCTTGATAAGATCAATTAATGTTTGTATGAAATATAACTTACGTTTACAGTAATACGAAACTTGTAATGAGGCCTTCCCATCAGCCCAACATGAACTTCCGAGGTTGCTATTGGTAACATCAAAACTGCATTATTTACGGCCGTCGCACAAATTTTGGATGCCATATTTATCTTCATGACTACACATGTTGTAGCTATAAAGAACCGAGGATAGTTGTATGGTTTCGTTATATTCATCTGAACAAGTCAACATGGCTACATCTCCTTCTGAATATTGTATTGTGAATGGATCTGAAAATGAGAAAAAAAAACAAAAGAAACATTAATCTGAGTGATCGATTGCTGTTTAACGCCAAGTGAGTAATATTTCAGATGTATCATGGCGACAACAAGTTACATTCAATGAGATTATAATAATGTTGGTTTTGTACTAGACCAACACGCTTAAATATTTATAGTGATAGCTCGGTGGAACAAGAGTATGTGATTAGAAATATCGCTCAATTAGTAAACATTATCCCAGTTGCGAACCAAGCAGTCTGCTTTTACTACTCAATGTTGTGTGTTAGCGCAGAAGCAGAAACTATCAATCAATTTCATAATCTTTGTTTGACCCCACAGGGACCTGAACCCACAATATATCACACTCGAGGCGAGCACGCTAATCATTACACCACTTTTATGGTATAATTACGAAAAGGTGCAATTATATTAAAAAATATTTTCAACATGAATGACATCACGCAGGTATTTGGGTCAAACATGTTGGTACCTTTGAATTTGATCCAACATTTGTGACAATTGTGTACACATTTTTATATTCTATTTTATACTTGTGTCAATACTTTATGGATTTCTTCCGTATTATCTTACAGCTGTGTTCATTATACGGCAGGTATTTTTTTCTGTGTTTACTAAACTTGCATCCATTATATAGGACAAAAGCGGTAAATTGAAGGACAGTAAATTCAATGTCAAAAAAAAAAAAAAGCAAAAAAAGGCCAAAAAAAAAGGTGATCTCCGGTGCTCTGTATAGGTAATCAATTCCTGTAAGAATTGTTTGTTTTTCGGCACTTTGCTTGACAAGCACTTCGCTTGGTTGTAAGGTTCCAATAAAAGACAATTAATTATTGTAGAAGGCGAATATAAGCATTAAATATCAGAGACGAATTCGAATTATATATATATTCAATGTTTTTGAAGTGTCTTGAAATATAAAGTTTATGTGTATGAGTCTTAAAAACTGAGATAAAAACTGAGATTAAAACAAAATATATGTAAATGCTCTCGATTCCCATTACAATTAATATCACATCAAATGATATATGCATCGCTTTGCCCACTCGGTTACACAGCAACCCTGGAGAAACACAAAGTGCATAGCGTTGAAATGACATGGCGGCGTTGCAACAACATTGTTTGAACGTTAACATTACATCATGTGCCTGCTTAAGAAATGGCTGCCATTGTAGTTTAATACACGCAATACCACATATGTGATGTTTGTCAGGAACTTGTTCCAGGCGCGCCGTTTTTTTTCTATTGCTCAGGTTCCACAACACCATATCAACAGCTATTTATAGAAAGTTATTTTTAAGCACCGGTCAATTAAACCTTTATCTTATTATGTGTAAGATATATCAAATGTCATGTCACCTAACTACATCTCTCACATTTCCATCCTTCCGGAAAGATACACTTAATCAATAAAAACGTAGATACATGTATCTAAATTAGTGCGCACGACGCGTTTCTGGAATTACCTTCATCAAGCACGCTCAAAATCCGAAGATTGGAAAACCAAATGATTGACACTTTTGTGAGCATTAAAACCAAAGAGCCTAAGCATGATAGATAAAATCAGCTACGGTCATTTATGCCTGAGAGAGGATAACATTAAATTTATTAATAATTACATTATTTTGAAACTGTAAATTTCAGTAATCAATATAATAAGAAACCATGTCATTGTCGAAGCAGATATCAAATTTATTGCGTAGGACGCGTTTCTGGAATAATTATCATGAGATACGCTCAAAATCGAAAGATTGGAAAGCCAAATAATTTAAAGCTTTGGGAGCAATAAAATCCTAAACAGGATACATTAACGTTGATAATATATTTCACAATCTGCATTAACGATATGAGCAATCCTTTATTTACCAGCATGTGTCTTCATATTTTTTTTTTATTTCGTGCAATTTAATTCATTGGTTAATCGATTGATTGATTGATTTACATAACTATTTCAGACATTGTATTCATAGCAAGGTTAACAATGAAGGAAGCCGGAGTGTACGCAAGGGAGATATATAATGGAGTTTATCATGCACTCGATATACGCTGATAAGATGGCGACGTTCCGGTTTGCAAGATGTAAACACACATCTATGAATTCCTGTTATTTTCCATTATTCTGAGCAAATTATGTATGTTCTGTTGCATTCAAAAATAATATAAACGTTTGTACATGTCTAAATAAATAGGAATATTAATTGTGCAATACGTGAATTTTCCATCGCTCTCATGTTTCATCAGTTTCATTGGTGGAAGAAACAGGAGAACCCCGAGAAAACCACCGACCTGTCGCAAGTCATGATGTTGTACACTTCGTCCTGATCGAGATTTGAACTCACAACAATAGTGGTGATAGGCACTGATTGCATAAGTAGTTGTACATCCAACTACCATACGATTACGGCAACCACAGTTCCTTGTTTCTAAAGCGTTGTTTTGTGAATTAAAAACCATTGAGATATATCATATTATTTACATTTTGTGCATTAACTTGACTTGTATGTGGCTTAAAAAAAACTACCTGTTGTAATACAGGTATTACATGCATGAATAACGATTTTTAATCTGTGGACAAAAAACGAAGCAAAAGGCAGGTACAAATGTATTATGTACAGTTCTTGATGAAGATAATTGCCATTTAATAGTTACTTCCTTATATCATTTTTATTTCTATGTTATGGCGTATGCTATTTCTTACATTACACCAATATATATATATATATGGGAGATTTGGTCACATACAAGGCCTTGTAAAAAATATTGTGTGTATTTAAGAAAATTATTCGATGAAAAAAACAAAAACAAAAACACACAAAGCAAAAAACAAACAAACCAAAAAACAAAAAACAAAGCAAAAAACAAAAAACAAAGCATAAAAAAACCAAAGCAAGAAAAAAAAACAAACAAACACCAAAATAAATAAAAAGAAAATCAAATATAAGACAAATCGAACTCAAAGCAAAACAAAAAGAACAAGCAAAAGTAATCAGATATAAACAAATAAACAGAAAACATATAATTACAAAAAAAGAAGGGAAAAGAGACACAAAATTATAAAAAAGGGTAAGGACCAAAAAGCTTAAAAATAACAACAACAACAAAAACAACAACAAAAACAAACATTCGTATACAACTGTGTGGTCGTGGCTGAGTAGTATTTGTCTATCATTAGATTATTGTGATATATATACTATTTCAGTTGAAAAACGACGCTTAATGCACCACTTACTTTTTATTAAAACTATATATATATACTAGTAAGGTGTGGCTGTGTGATTAAATATTTTGATTAGTAAAAGAACTTGATAGATTTAGCAAACACGTAAACGGAAAAAGGACAAACAAAGAAGAAAAATCCGCTTTACTATATAAATGGGTGTTTATCTCAGCTCATTCACTTTTTCGCTTTCTCCATAAATGGGCTTTTCCCTCAATTACCTTAAGGAAACCAAATTGTTTTCTTAAACATATATTTTGTCCAGAGGAGGGGATATGTTCCTCCTCACCTGACCTATTGTACATTTCTTCAGGTATAATATTTTCAAAAATATTAATAATTTTAGAAATGACCCTCCCCCCACTAAGCTGTAATGATTGGGCAATTGGCAAAATACATATATTAACAATATGTTAAGTAAGTTGATGGATCAGAAAACAAATAAAAACTTACTTTCATCTGCAGAAATCCACGAGAATATAGTAAAATATACAATAAGAGAGACCCACATCTTTTTCGCCATTGCTACGACGCATTCAATATAAAACAAGGAAGACGTTGATCAAACGATCCTACGATGTAGGTGTTAATAACACGGTAGTAGGTTAGGGTTCAGACTTTAAAAAGTATATTTTGTATATTTGTATTACAACTAAAGAAATTATTAAATAACAGATTGCTATCAAGAAAATATTTAAGTTTTCCCATATTTTCTGAAAGAACTCACAAGGCAAGCAAAGTGATTTAGTATCTTTGAATTGCTATGGTAAATATCTGATGTGTTTAAAACTCTTCAATTCTACACCTAATTTTCCCATTGTGAACTTTCCATTGATATGTAGCAACATTCCAGCAGCACCTGCATATGTAGTATATATCTCTCATTGATACCATATTTCAGAGCTGTGGTTGCAATCAAGATTTCCTTGATATAGGGTTGCTGCTAACAAGGAAGCTACTGAACCAAGGCTTCCTATTGGTTATGTTGAAGTCGTCACTTCGAAAGTTTTACGATCGACACCATGACCACGGATATGCTACACTTGTCGTAAGCACTTCCCTTTCCTTTCCTCAATCATGACTTACCACCGGGTTTGTAATTATTTTAACACGACGGGTCCTCTAGCGAGTCAGGAACTGCTTACCCCTGGTTCTTAGTGAGGTTAGTATTACTTGATATTTAGTTTTATGCATAATGTTTTATAGATCGTTGTTTGTCCTTTTGTTCTTTTGGCAATTGTGTTGTTTGTTCTTTTTCGATTTATAGATTCTGATTATCCCTTTGGTATCATCAAACACTTCTCACAGTTATCTACACATCAGTCAACGCAACACATGATATTCTCTTATTGCTAATTCCAATGAACTTGATTTTTAGATCTTGTGTTAGGTTGAGTTACCAACGGGGTAATCAAAAGCGGTAAATAGAAGGATAGACAATGCAATGGCAAATAAAAAAAAACAAAAGGATACACAATGATCTGCAAAGTAATATATAAAAAAACTAAGACTGAGCAACAGAAACCCCTTTTAAGAAGAGTTTAAAGATACCAAAGGAGCAATCAGAAACCGTATATCGAAGAAGACACAATAGCCAAAAGAAAAAAGTACAAAAGGACAAACAACGATCTACACAAACACATAAAGCTAAAGATCGAGTAACGCGAACCCCACTAAAAACCGGGGGTGAACTCAGGTGCTCCGGAGGAGTAAGCAGTTCCTGCTCTAATAGTGGCACCCGTCGTGTTAATCTAGTTACAAACCGGGTAATAAGTCCTGAATGAGGACTGGATCGGGAAGTGCTTACGACTGGGGGTGAACACATGTGCTCCGGAAGGGTAGCAGTTCATGTTCCTCTAATAACACCGTCGTGCTACTGTTGTTACAAACCAGGCGATAAGCCATTAATGCAGAAAGGGCCACATTGCAATTACAACAAATGAAAAAAGTATTTGAAGATACCAAAAGAGGAATACGAAGCTGTAAATCGAATAAAGACAGACAATAACATAGCAACAACAAAAAATGTTACAAAGCGACAACAATAATCTACAAAACACAATGAAGAAAATTAACCATCGAGCAACAAAAATCCCACTAAAACCGGAAGTAAACTCAGATGCTCCGAGATAGTAAGCAGTTCTTGCTCCACTAGTGACACCTATAGTGTTGCTCTTGTTACAAACCCGATGATATGTCATGAATGAGGAAAGAAAGAGATTGTGATTACGAACATATCGGTGTTTATTTGTGACACATATATTCAGTAGCGGTTAACCAGGTCATAGTGGCGACCATAAAACATTCGAAGTGATGACTTCAACTTATGCACTAGGAAGACTTAGTTCAGTATCTTTCTTATAGGTGAGCAGCAATTCTCCATCAATCAATCTTTTGGTATTGATCAATGGCAGATATTAATGTCACTATTAATTTATATATATATATCTGTATGTAAGGAAACTAACAAATGAAGCATTGTTTATTCACAGATAGTGTACTGGACATCAAACTACCTATGATAACACATTTAATGTGCTTAAGGACAAACCGAAACCCTGGAAAAAAACGGCTGCAATAACAATTTCCTTTTTCCTTTTTGTGAATGGGCACATGCTAGAATTATCGACTTGTGCCTCTTTCTACGATTTTACTATATGATTTCGGAATGGTTCCGACAGTGTGCTATTTTTAATTTAAATTAATTAAATTTTTTTTTTCTTTTTTTTCTTATTTTTTTTTTTTTGCTTTACATCTTACTTCTTCCTGTTTATATAAGACCTTTTTAATACGACGGTTTTAAGCTTTCGTCATATATATAGTTTCCCTCTTCCTAGTTCAAAACACAATTAAAGTTAAAATCCACCTGTGATGTAAATCTATTGTCAAAACTCTCCATTATATCTAAGGAATGGATAGTTATTGTTCTCTTTGTACTTTATATACTATAAACAGACTTTTTTTTTTGCTACAAGATTAACAATTAACAAAATTAATATGGTAAAATGGATGGATGTTAAGTTGGAGAATGTTCTCGTATCTCTCCATTCCTTAAAAGCAATGAGCCTTTGACATTCTCCTATACTTAATGTACTAGTTACTTTTTTTCTTTAATTTATAACAATACATTTAATATTAGGTCGGTGATATTGCTAAATTAATGTACACACTAAAGTAGACATTTGACGTTCGAGATCGAGTTTACAAGAGGGCTATTGGGAATCCCATTAACCGGTTTAACACCACCACATTTTTGTGCATGTCCCAAGTGAGAATATAGCCATATGACGTGGTATTTTGCCTGTTTAGAAAGTTAAGGTGAGAAGTGATTGATCGATTTGTTGACATATTAGGAATTGTTGACATCACTGATTAAACTTCCTTTTCATAAATTAGATACATGTATTTACTTTTTACCTACAACTGGATACATACCTCTACTGGTTGGCTAGTAGTTACTGGATGTATTATCCTCCCAGTTAGGTCAATATTCCTCAGGCATAGGTAACCTTAGACGACTTTGGATATCATGTTTATGCCCTTTGGTTTACTTGATCACAAACAATTAAATCATATGGAATTTTGTCCAAGCTTTTGACCTTCAGCGTACATAATGAAGGTTATTCCAGATACACGTCGTGCCCACTAAATTGGACATCTATGTTTTTATTACATCATCTCTTTTATTCTGTGATTATATTGAGCATATCAATGAATAAAATATTTGGAATTCTGTAGGGGATAGCAAACCTCCCAACTTTTCTTGAAGTACGCTTGCTATCATAATATTCTTGATAGAGGGTTGCTGCTATCACGGAAGTTACTGAACCAATAGTTCCTATTGGTTAAGCTTAAGTAATCATTTCGAATGTTTTACGGTCGCCAACATGACTTGGTGAACCGTTACGGAAGAGTATATGTGTCACAAATGATCACGGATATGATTCATTTGTCGTTTGCTTGCTTGCTTGCTTGATCTTGTTAAACGCCACTTTCAACAATAGTCAGCTATATCGTGTCGATCAATTGTATTGTGGGAGGAAACCGAAGGATCCAGAGAAAACCCTCGACCTGTCGCAAGTCCCTGACAACCTTTATTTCATAATGTTGTACACCTCATCTCTCATCCAGATTCGAAATCACAAAATCAGTGGTGATATGCACTGATTGCATAGTTAGTTGTAAATCCAAGTATCATATGATCACGGCCACGACAGCCCACCATTTGTCGTAATCACATTATTGTCCTTTCCTTTCCTCATTCATGACTTGTCACCGGAATTGTAACTAGAGTAACATGACGGGTGCCACTATTGGAGCAGGAACTGCTTACTCTTCCGGAACATCGGAGTTCACCTCCGGTTTATGTGGGTTTTTTACTGCTCAATCCTTAGTTTTCTGTGCATTGCTTTGTAGATCATTGTTTGTCCTTTTGTCCTTTTTTCGTTGGCCATTGAATTGTCTATCCTGCCACTTACGGCTTTTGAGTACATCTCTGATATCTTCAAACTCTTCTTACATAACACTAGATCTAATATTCAAGTTAATTGGAATTGAGAATAAAAAATGCTACATTGACCGATGAACCGGTAACTGTAAAATAAATGTACAATTGAGGAGTTTTAAAAACATAAGATATTTATATTTGTTATTGCCATTGCCATAGCTATTCAATGACTTCATCACTATGCTTGATTTGGGTGCCCTTTTAAGAATATATGAAAAACGTAAAAAAAAATCCTGATAACAATCTATTATTTAATCATTTCTTTTTAAGTCTCAACCCTAACCAACTACTGTGTTAGTAATACCAAGTGTCGTTTTTATCAAAGTCTTTTTGGTTTTAATGAATACGTAGTGACAATGGCGAAAACAATATATGTCTCCTTAATTCTATGTCTTACTCTCTTTTCGTAGAATTCTGCCAATGAAGGTAAATTATATGTTTGCCTTTTATTTCATCTCAGCATTTAAAAAAAAAATAGTTTATATTTTCTCATTTGCCAAATTGTTACAATTTATTTGTGTTTTCTTAAATTAATATAAATTATAATAATTATTGAAATGATTATACCTGGACAAATTGACAACAGGACAAGTGAAGAGGAAAATTTTCTATTCTCTGTTAAAAGGAAATGTGAAAACATTGCGTCTCTGTAAAAGGATTGAGAGAACGCCCATACTTAGAAAAACCGATAAAGTGAAAGAGCTAAGATAAGCACCGATATATATAGCAAAAAGGAATTCTCTTTTTTTTCAATATAATAAACCATGTTCTTTCAAAATATCTTTATCATACAGACAAACCTTACTAGAATATATGAATCTGGTAGCATCTTGCTATCAAACATTCGAACTGAATGTTCTTGTTCACGCCACATAAACATTCAAACTGTATTAAGAGGTCACCTTTGAGATAAAGAAAACGTGATCTTTTAAGACTGATGACCTCTTAAAAGCGGTTCAAAATATATGAAGCTGTCTAAGACAGGACAAGAATAAGGCTGCCTTGTAATACATGTGACTGCTTAATAGAGGTGACCGCATGGGAAGGCTTGACTGTATATCATAAAATCATCAGCATCAAGTATAGATTGATAATAGAAAAAACAGGTAATCAAAAGCCGTATTTTCAAGAAGTTTTCTAAGACAAGACAAGAATAGGGTTGCCGTTTAATACATGTGACTGCTTAATAGAGGTGACCGCAAGGGAATGCTTGACTGCATATCATAAAGTCATCAGCATCAAGTATAGATTGATAATAGAAAAAACAGGTAATCAAAAGCCGTATTTTCAAGAAGTTTTCTAAGACAAGACAAGAATAAGGTGCCTTTTGATACATGTGACTGCTTAATAGAGACAGGTTTGACTGTATATCATGAAGTGTTGAACATTAAGGAAAGTGGATACAATAAAATGTCAAAATAAAAAGGATATAAATGATGGACAAAGCACAACACACAGAGTTAAAGGTTGGTAACTCGAACTCTACTTAAAACCTGGTGAGCTAAAACTGTGGAAGAGAAAACATTCCCTGTTCTACTAGTGTAAATTAAACGTTAGAGAAAATCGTAAGAGCAATCACCAATGGACAACCCAGAGACACTTGTAACATTATACATCATCTCCCTTCTCTAATATAGTGAGTTCGATCAAACAATTGTTAGTGTGATATAGTTAGACAATATCATCTGATATGAGGGTGGTTCTCTGTGGGTACTCCGGCTTCGCCCCACCAACAGCACCGTCAACACGTGCACTGAAACCTGGCGTGAAATTATTTATTTTTAATTTCAATGAAATTGATTTGGAGAATTTGAACCTTTCTGGTAGTTATTAGCACCAAGAAGATATACAAGATAAACTTGAGGACTCTGCGTTCGTTCTTGACTTACAATTCAAAACATTACAAATAGCATACCACTTAATTATAGGTAAGGACCATTAATTAAACTCTTAAGGGGGAATATGTTTTTCCTCCCGAGTCAGAATTTCTTTGACATCGAAAATCTGTTATTCTCTTCAGATTTTATTATTTTTTTAATTGTGTATGCAATTTGGCTAGAAATTATTTTTTGTCTTCAAAAAAGAGCATAGCAACAACCCCCTTAAAAGTTAAATTGTCACTATCTAAGAATAAAAAACAGCTGTAATATTCCTCACTCAATTTCTCAACCCCCACCCTAAAAAGAACAGCATCATAAAGCGTCGTTTTTCAACTGAAATAGTATATGCATCATAATAATCTAATGATAGGACAAAAAAGGCTCATATACGACCACACAGTTGTATATGCATTTGTCTATATATAATTTTAGCTTTACAGTTCTTACCCTTTTTCTTTATCATTTTTTCTGTCTTTTTCACTTCATTTGATTTCCAATTAAATTTGTTTTTCGTTTGTTTGTTTTGTTTGATTACATTTTGCTTGATCTTTTAGCTTTGCTTTGTTTTGTTTTGATTTTGTTTTGTCTTCTTTTTGTTT
This sequence comes from Bathymodiolus septemdierum, assembly GCA_963383655.1. NCBI lineage: Eukaryota > Metazoa > Mollusca > Bivalvia > Mytilida > Modiolidae > Bathymodiolus > Bathymodiolus septemdierum. Next base: position 84,050,610 of record OY726525.1, read on the forward strand.
GTTTTTGTTTTTATTTTGTTTGTGTTTTTTATTTTGTTTTTGATTTGTTTTGTATGCTTTTGCACTGTTTTTTCTTCTTCTTTTTCTTACCGCATTAAATAAAATAAAAAAACAACAATAATCATTAATAGTCCTTGCACGTTGTCAATTATCGAACATATATATTCGTGTAACGTATGAACTGTCATACGCCAAGCAAACAAAGGGGGAATAGAAGAAAGTAATGTTTGAATGACTACTATCTTGATCAACACCTGTCCCTTGTTGTGTATATTAAATCATTCTATGTTAGCCAAAAAAAAACAACACAAACATCGTTATTGAAGCATGTAATACATCAACTAGAACAAGAAGTTGTTATGTTTTTTAATAGACATACAATACAACTCAAGCTAGTACACAAAATATAAATAATATAATATATTTAAATGATATATCTGTAAAAACTTGTTATTTTTACTTTCAAATCTTTTGACCTTGATCGTACATGATGAAGGTTATTTCAGAAATGTGTCGTGAGCCCAAAAGTTAATATCTACATTTTATTGCATTTTTAATAATCTGATAATAATGTTTTCGTATTTATATGTTTTATTTACCACCAAGTAATATTAGTGCAGTGACGAATCGAGAAAAGACGCTTATTTTTCTAGCTTAATACCACACGCTGAAAGTTTCCCAGATGAAAGAGCATACATCAAAGTACCATGTTTGCCCTGTCGTCGCGTTTTCTCATGGTGCAGTTTTTTAGGAGAGCGTGGCATTTGGGGGTAATCGCATTTTCACATTTCTAAGTATGTCTACTTTGCGATACTGTTTTTTTAATATTTGACAAAAATGAAAACTCTTTTCTGATTAAATTGAGACTACTATATCTTATCTTTCATTTGAAATAACAAGGTAAATAAAGAAGAAAATTAGCAGGTAGAATTAAGATTATTCTCTGAGGGTCAATTTTCGTGACCATCCACCACCTTTCAATTCCATTTAAAATTGTTCCACGCTATTCGCGAGGAAAATATAATTCGCTCTGAATTGAAACTTTATTTGTAATAATATGTGTGTTAAATATGTCAATCAAAACTTGAAATTAAACGCTTATCATCTTTTTTTAAACTTTACTAGCATTCTGTAAATTTGATACTTACTGAGCTTGGTGTCGCGCCTTTGTCTATCACACCCCTGATTACATTGAGTGCAATGCGTGTCGTTTAAAATGAAATTACTATGACATTAACTTGTCTCTCAATGAAATAATGTATGTGCTTATTACAAGAATTCAGCTTAATATCTCATTTTATTGTGATGGTTTTAGTGTAGGATTTATTTAAAGCAGAATATCAGTTGTTGAAAATAAGCTCCTATAAGGTACAAATAATACACTGACCAAGTCAGAATACTTGTTTAATCCGGAAAATGTGCAGTCCCGTTAAATTTGCCCACTCTTTGCCGAAAAATGTCGAAACACAAGCAATTGGGGGTTATGTGTCATTTGTCAAATAAACACACCCGACAGTGTGTCCTGCGCTACAGATAAGTGAAGAGATACTCTGTTTGATGCGATCAACAAGCGACAAGATGATGTTTATCGTCGCCTGTATGATGAATTTAATTCTTTGAGCTTGGTTCCTTTAAATGAAATAAAGTATCATAGGTCTTGTTATAAAGCCTATAAAAGTAAAAGAAACTTACAACCGTTTGTCACCGATGTTCCAGAATGTAGCAACACTAGTAATGACGCTTCAGTGTCAACTATGAAGACACGTTCTAAAGCCTTGCCACAAATAAACTGGGACCATTGTATTTTTTGTAGACAAAAGACTATCAAGAAAGATAGAAAACTTAAGCGCATTGAAAGTAGTGAACCCGTCAAATACATTTTAAATGCCACAAGAGGTAAGTTTGATTATGATTTGTTGAGCCTATTGACCGTTGACGATGTCCAGGAAAGAGCGGAGTATCATTCGGCATGCATTGCAAATTATTTGCTGAAGTGGAAAAAAGAACATAGTGCTGATAATTACTCTACAATTAAAAATGAGTCGGAACATGATAATGCATTCAAAAAATTCTTAGACATTTTGCACCATGGCCTTTTTGAGAACAAGAAAGCGCTTACTATGTCTTCCTTGTTAGACATTTTTTTTTCCATTGCTTCCAGAGGGTTTATCGATAAAGTATTCTACTGCCAAATTACAGACAACGCTTCAAAATCATTACGCGATACTATTGTGATCGAAAGTCAAAAGGGACAAGGTCAATCAAATATAATTTTCAGTAGTTCGATATCAGTTGCTGACGCTATTCGTGCCGCAAGTAAGTTGAAAGCAGACCTCAAGTTTTCAGAGGTATAAGCTTCTTTCGTAGATGTCCCTGATATGCAGGAAGATCAGATTCTTCACGATGCTGCGAAGGTATTACGTGGCTCTTTACACGCAGTCGAAATTTCCAAAGATTTATATCCTTCTCCATCTCATCTTTCTCATCATAGATCATTACAATTCATTCCGCCTTCTCTTATGACCTTCCTTTCATGGTTGGTTGATGACAATTGTTTTCATATTGAAAGTGACTAAAACGCGTTGCCACACGATAAAGCTAGGAAATGTATTGCTGTAGCCGAAATGATAATATCCTAGCACAAAAACAACTTCACTCCATTTAATTTGGGATTGGCCCTACAACTTTACCATGGGTACGGATCTAAACATTTAATTGAAACCCTTCATGCATTTGGTATTTGTGCTTTTTACACTGAAGTGAGACACTTTTTGACCAGTGCCGCAAACCATGAGATAGCAAAAACTAAAGTGTCTTGCATTCCTTACGGGATAAGTCCTAATACGCTCGGCGGTGACTTTATTCAAGAAAGCGCTGACAACATAGACCTAAATACAGAAATCATAGACGGAAAAAAAATACTATGCACACTATGGCTCGAGCAGTTGTATAGGTAGTGCAAGATCATACACCAACTTCAGAAATCAGTTCAACCAAGATTAACCGAGGTCAAGACAGATCGTTTTTCATGACAGAGGAAACCACATCACTCATGGCATGTTTACTTTACCGTAAGCCTAAAGAAAGACATGGTCCACCAAGGTATCATGACCCAATAACTCTGATCGGAACAATTTCCGATCAATCGAAAGACGAGACTGATAAGGTTTGGGTGCTGCTCCGCATGTTGTCCTAACGGACAATCGAACTGCCAGTCTATACCAATAAAATCCAAAAAGTCGTGCCATTCTGGACTGGTTTTCATAAACTTCTTTCGGTCCATAAACCAGATTGTGTAGCCATTGAATATACACCAATCGTAGACGCAAAGTCTACTGACAGCGAAATTATACACGGCAATGAAGAGGTGATTAAATATGACAGTGGCAGCAGGTCAGAGCATCTCTATACAGACATTTGACCAACAACTCTATGCTATTGGCAGCAAGTCAAATCGTCAATGCTTGATAGTTTTCAGTCACACGATTTACGATTGGGAGGATTCCATACGTTGTCATGTTACATCTCAGCTGTTGGCAAACTTTGGTCTTCGTCTGGACTACGCGAGCTACTTGTCGATTCGGGTGCTTATGCAGGATGCACTGTTGATCAAATTCTAATTGGAAAACAGTTCAATCGTGGCATTCAAGCATATACACTAGTATATGAAGCTCTGATGACTTTGTGGTTGAGTGCTTTTTTTCAGTGGTGCTCAGAGGAAGGACACATGGGCAGTATTGAAGAAAATGTCTGGCAGTCAATACTTTTGCTTCAAGAACAGTTGATATCTCTAGATTCCATGATCTTTTCTTAGAACATCTATCACCACTGGTTTCCAGGTTTAGTGATATTTCTTCACAGGCGTCTCCAGCCTTCAAATTCTGGGATATGTGTTTACATGCCATAGAGGGAATGCTTATAAATATTCTAGTCGAGCGCGACGGTGATTGGCAACTGCATTTACAGTCTGTTTTGTCTATGTTGCCATATTTCTTTGTCACAAAGAAGACAAACTATGCCAGGTGGACGCCAGTTTATCTTCTAAACATGCTGAATCTTCCTGATGAGGTTCGTTCAGCATTTGAGTCTGGAAAATTTGCGGTTAAGCAAAAAGTTGGTGAATTCAACGGCGTATGGAGTGATATGGCAACAGAGAAGACAATTATGCGGGATTCAAAGGGCACTGGAGGTATTGTTGGTTTCACAACTCAGAAATTCGCTCCTCTCCGATGGACATTTACAAGATACATCCTTTCTAGGTATGCATCAGAAATGAGATGTAGATCTGGTGTTTGCTTTGATGCTGAGCTAGAGCATGAGGAGTCCAGACCTACTGCAATGGAACGTGATGAACAACAGGTAATGTATCTTATCGAATATATCCAGAACCACATGACTGATCCTTTTAGCATTAAAGAATGTCCAAAGTCACTAATCAATATTGCAACAGATTTACATGCTTCAAAGGAAGTCCAAGAATAACTCCTTGGTTCTATAGGGCGAGGTGCAAAAGCAGCTAACTCATTTATCCATGGCTGCATTAAAGAAAACGAAACAAGGGATTTTTATTCACCCATTTTCAGGTCCCAATTGAAGACGTTTGAAGATCTGACAAAGCGTTGTAACCTTAAATGTCGGTCTGGGGAAATTATTAAAGCCCATATAAACCCAGATATTGTCTTCAGAAGAGCCTTGGCCCTTGCAAATGTACGAGAGGAAGTTACTGTAGAAAAGGTTTTGGCTTTCCCAATCGGACAGATACCAACCGCTTTATTCCATGATGTTAGGATTAATGAGAAAGTCGTGTAAATCTGATTTGAACAACTTACTGGAAAAAGAGAACTGCTCGACGTTCACAATATGATAGAAGCAGGTCTGTACTTATCAGAGATTCAATGGCTATTATACATAGCATGAATGTAAAACGGTTCAAAAGTTTCGGTGATCTGGCAAAAGATTACTTTAAAGTTCTGTTGGCTTGTTTTCACAGCTTCTGTTGTGTTGTCGACGTGTTTGATCGATATGACGTGGAACACTCTGTTAAATCAACAGAAAGAAAGAGGAGGTCCGTCGGTAATATTGGTAGAGTCTTTCAAATCATAGACAGTAGACCCATACCAGACTGGAAAAAAATGCTTTCTGTTCCCGAAAACAAATCCGGTCTTATTAGGTTTCTTGGCGACTACACCTTGAAACATTACACAGGTTTCAAATTGAGAGACAATGACCAAATACAGCTTCGGGTGCTTCCAAAATCCTGAAATTGTGATGACCATCAGCTCTGGTTCTATAGATGATGTTCCCGAATTATTTAGTACACAATTATCCTGCAAGCATTGTTTGCAAACAAGAAAATATCATACAAAATCTCCCAAGGACGCATTGTAATCAAATCCTCTCAAATGTCTACTTTGCTTGCACTACTTTCCACAGATGTCGAACATTGAGGAGTTGTGGTTTCAGACGAGTAGTGTAAGCTCAATGAAAGACGCTCAGCGATTCGTTCCTGTGCATGACATTACCCTTGCAATTGGTCCTCTGGTGTGTAACATTCTACCAGCCGTTCATGCTCTCGTAGGGTGTGACACTACGTCTTCATTTGCTGGCTTAGGCAAAAAGACAGTGAATAAAACCTTATACAAAATCTGCAGAAATTCCAAAATGTGTTGAGTCTTGCTGGATCAGACGTAGAAACATCTGTTAATGTTGGGAGAAAGTTTGTTTTAGTTTTGTACGACCCGAAAGGTGCTGCTAAATCTGCCCATGACAATTTGAATAAACTGAGAGTTAAGACAGCCTTAGCCAAAGACGCATCTCTAGTGAGACTGCCTCCATTAGAGACGGCTTTTAAACAACACATTCACCGTGTATCTTTGCAAGTTTATGCTTGGATGAATTCACACGTTGCAAAGCCTTCTCCTAGATCTCCTTTGAAGCTTGGGTGGGCGATGGCTGATGGTTCTATGAAACCTGTATATTTTGAGGGTTCGATGTCTTCGGAGTTCTTGCAGGATCTCATCTGCACTTGTAAAGGAAAAATGCTTGTAGCAAATCATGCATTTGTACAGAACAAAGTTTAGCGTGCACAAGTATTTGTTCCTGTCAAGGCAATGAGGACTGTAAGAATCAATTGACTCACCGAGCAGTTCCAGAAAACATCACTGTAGTAATTGGAACTGTAGACGAAGACATGATGTAGACACATGACTAGATATGCATATATTTATATAATACTATTTGAAGAAAAAAAAACAAAACAAAACGTGAACAATAATGTAAAAAGTATATCCTACCAGTGGTCTCTGACCTTGTCGTGGTTGATGGGCTTTCATACTAACAAGAGACCAATTTATTCTATCAATTGTTTCATAAGTGAGATTCTATCCGCTATTGCAACTATTCTTTCTTTGAAGTTGCTTGAGATACTTATTCTGTATTGCACTTCATTTTTCGTTACGTAAATGGTTGTTTCACTTCTAAACCCACAATATATTTCAACTGTCCAATGCATTGTCTGCAAAAAAGGGGGGTTGCGTGTTGTAAGATTTCACGCTATTTTTTCTTAATAATTCCTATACATTTTAATCACATTTATCTTGCAAATCTTTAATATACATGATATGTAGTAACAAACTAGCTATTTCCATTTTTTTGTCTTTTTAATGCTTAAAATTGAGATATGAACTTTGTCCTTTTTGCTTGGTGTGAAATCTTCTTAGATGCTTGTTCTTGTTGTCGTAATCTTTTCCTTGTTTCTCTATGAATGTGGTTCAAACTTTCCAGAAAAGATATACATATATTGAATTATTCCTATCTTTAATTCTAAGAAATTTCAATGACTTGCGGTGAAAATATACGTCCGTTAATATCGATTTGTGAATTGTGTCCCTCCTTTTTAATTAGGCACATATTTCAGTTATGTTTTTAAAGTCAGACTTTTGTAACCGTAACAATCTCATTTTCAATGCCTGTCTCAACCATATGTATGAAATACGTTAAGCAGTGGCGAATGCTAGTTAAGATATTTCGGATAATGTATGAAAACATGAAAATGTCTTCGTTCTTAGATTTGACCTTTGACTCCGGATATAGAAAATCTGCACCATACTAGAATGCGACGACATGCCTAAATCGATGCAAAATGTTTTCTTTCTTCAAAATAATATCCAATGCAGCCATGTGGTATTTCGGTCCATTGCATTTTCCATTTTACCTTGATTGTCACTGCACTATAATAGTAATATATGGGTTAGAGTGATGGTTATGGTATATAACGCCACTTTCAATAATTTTGCGGTTATATAGTGGCGATAAGTTTTAGTGGTGGAGAAAAACAGAGTATCCAGAGAAAACCACCGACCTGGTGCAAGTCGTCACTAACAAGCTTTATTGCATAATAATGCACCCACTACCCCTCGCCACGATACAACATTATGTGATCAAGTTTGTTTGTGACCTGCGGCAGGTCGCTGGGTTTCTCCGTGTAGTCCGGGTAAACACCATATCATTATATAATTGAATCCCCTATTTATATTTGTATTGTTGTTAAAAGGAGTGGGGCCCATTATATCCAACGGGTATAACAATTTGACCTAGTTTCTCCGCTGTGCTGTACATCCCTCCGAGAAGGATGTGCAAACTGAATACACATAGCCTTAGTACAGATGGCATAATGGTTAGTGTGCAGTAGACCGTGGGTTCGATCCCAACCAAAGACTATGAATTTGATATTTGTTCCTTCTCCGTAAGCAAATAGTACTAAGGAGTAAGAGCATAAACTGTTTGGCTCGGAATCAGAATAATGTGCCCAAGTGGAATGGCATGTCTACTAGCACTATAAAATCCATCTGAGCGTGTTGATCTAGAAAGCGCATATTATCTTCATCTATTCGAATGCAACTTGCTCTCGCCATGACCCAGCTGTAATACAGACTTGCCAACTGATCCGCTTTTGGCGGATCACACCTGCAAAAACGCCCTGTCACCCGCCCCCTATCATGACCCGCGCGCGGCGGGTCATCGTTTTCACCCGCAAAATCACCCACCAAAAATTGATGCCAAATGGGTAAAGAAAGATAACTCTAACTCAATTAAAATCGGATGTACAACGCTAGATGCCCCTTTTCTTCGGAACGGATGTAATCAACAAAAAATCGCCGCAAGACAATTTGTTGAGTTGTTTTTATAATTATAATGTGTTAGATTTAAGTAATGGCTTCTTCAGGGAGGAAGAAATCTTTGTCTGGGCGCTGTACAAGTACACCATCAAAACGCAAGAAATATGTTTGCAAATATCAGCAGTTCTGGGAGAAAGAAAAAGAGTTTACGTGTTAACGTGGTTTAAAGCGATACTGGTGGTGAAGACATAGCGCACTGTAAACTTTGTAATACCAATTTTTCAGTCGCTGCCGGTGCCCTGTATGATGTTAAATGACATGCCAAGAGGTCCCCTTATGTTACTGCTGTAGAGGCGTCCTCAAAAACCAAGAGTATAACCAGCTTTGTTGATGATAAGAAATCATCCAGTGTTATATTATCTGAGTCTGAGACATTATTCAGCAATTTTGTGGCTGAACACAATCTGCCTTTTTCACTAGCAGACCACTTCACAAAATCACAACCAAAGCTATGTAAGTGGCTGTTACGACTTTAAGTCATCACCTGATGCTCTTAAAAGTGCTAACAGGCATTGAAATTTCCGCTAGTTCGATCGCCCGAGCGACTAAAACTAGCTGGGGATGACGTAAATTTTCTGCATAGGTAGTCCGCCGGATTAGTAAATTTGTTATACTTAAATGATTAAAAATGGTCATAAGAATAGGTGCCATATATGCATGCAGTTTTCAGTCGTCCCGTGGTTCGGGAATTACTTTTATTTACGTGTTTTCCATTCTAATTTTAAACTCTATAAATAGAAATAATATCCTATTGATTTTTGCTTGTCTGTTTGAGGAATCGTGATTCCCCGGTATGGTTTTTGGATGTATCAATAAATTAGATTTAAAATCAACACGGTATAACGTAACTTGTGAATTTTTTGTTTTTTTTGAAGGGTTAGGGTTAGGGTTAGGGTTAGGGTTAGGGTTAGGGTTAGGGTTAGGGTTTAGGGTTAGGGTTAGGGCTAGGGTTAGGGTTAGGGTTAGGGTTAGGGTTAGGGTTAGGGTTAGGGTTAGGGTTAGCGGAAAGCGTAGCCAAGTAGCCAAATTGGTTACCCGAAGCGTTGATTTGGTGTTTTTTGCGGGAATTGGCTATTTTTTTCGTTAAAATGGATACATTTTGCGGTAAACGGCTACAAATTAGAGGAAAATTTTCTAAGTCCAACTTTTTTACTTTTTTTTTATTCCTCATTTCAGGGTTGGTTTTTTTTTCGTTTTGTATGATTTGAAGTCGTTTTAGTCTATTTTGTAGGTGCATTTTTTTTTTTCACGAAAAGCCTTCAAAGTTGTGATAGGGTGTATATAATTATACTTTTACATGATACAAACTTTAGAAATACGTGATGGAAATGATAAATAATTGATTTTAGAATTACTCTATTGACAGCGACTATTTAAAAGGTTTACCTACCTTTGCTTTCCATTCCATCTTCAATTAATTTGTCTATGTCGAAATGATTCTTTGCTTAGACTTGTTCCCGTCCTGATTGTGTATGAAATCTTCGACTGTATCTATGTGAGGAATTAAGTCTGTCTGTCTGTCCGTCCGTCCGTCCGTCCGTCCGAATGAATGAATGAATGAATGAATGAATGAATGAATGAATGAATGAATGAATGAATGAATGAATGAATGAATGAATGAATGAATGAATGAATGAATGAATGAATGAATGGATGAATGGATGGATGGATGGATGGATGGATGAAGAGATATGGGGTATCTGTTAATCACACAGCGGGGGCCCGGGTGGCTCAATGAGTTAGGTCGCTGGATCTAACAACTCATACAAGCCAATCACCAATACGGCATGGGTTCGCGTCCGGCTTTGTAAATTACAAAAAGGGTACACTCGACTCGCAGCCGCATGTGATAAAGTTTACTAGTTGCTTGCCCATGGTCGGTGGTTCTCTCCGGGTACTCCGGCTTCCTCCACCACTAAAACTGGTCGCCATGATAAAACTGAAATATTGTTGAAAGTGGCGATAAGCACCAAAAATCAAATCAAATCAATCACACAGCAACCCATACATCTGCCTAACGTATTACAAAATAAATTAACTGGGGGATAAAGCACGGCCTTCACCGTGAATATCAACTCACACCGTAGAGTAAGCTCTAAGCAGCCCTTGAGAATAAAAAAGTGTTGATCAATTCAATAAAAATGACCAATGATCTAATTTGTAACAATAAAGATAAAAAAGAAAAACACTAGACAATTCATGAACAAATACAACCACCGACGACAGGTTCTTGGCTTGGGACAGGCACATATGGAACGTGTATATATGTTTATATGTAAAGTATGCGTTAGGATTATTGTTGAAGGCCTCATGGTGACTTCAAGATGAAGAACAACAATAAAAGAGGTGTTCCATTTCTTTGCATTTCGCTGTATTGATTGGGATTTTGGCTCATGTACATTTACTCCATATCCTTTCGTTTTTTCATGCATAAAATAAATGTGTATATAAGTGTTGGTTTACGTAGAATGTTCTTTGAAAATATGTGTCACTGGACCTAAGGATAAAAAATCAAAGTTGTGTGAATTAACTTTTATTACTAGGAACAATACTAATAAAATACAAATATAAAAAGCATCCAGCTGTAAATACACAAAACCGAAAATTACAAGCAAAAAAAAAATATGTCTTTTTCATTCATCAATTTCTTTCTAGACATAATATTGAAAAAATACAAATATCCTACAGCATCCGGCTGTAAATACACAAAACCGAAAATTACAAAAAAAAAAAACAATACTGAAAAAATACAAATATCAAACAGCATCCGGCTGTAAATACACAAAACCGAAAATTACAACAACAAAAAAACAATACTGAAAAAATACAAATATACAGCATCCGGCTGTAAATACACCAAACCGAAAATTACAAAAACAAAAAAACAATACTGAAAAAATACAAATATCAAACGCCATCCGGCTGTAAATACACAAAACCGAAAATTACAACAAAAAAAAAACAATACTGAAAAAATACAAATATCTTACAGCATCCGGCTGTAAATACACAAAACCGAAAATTACAACAACAAGAAAAAAACAATACTGAAAAAATAAAAATATCCTACAGCATCCGGCTGTAAATACACAAAACCGAAAATTACAAAAAAAAAACAATACTGAAAAAATACAAATATCAAACAGCATCCGGCTGCAAATACACAAAACCGAAAATTACAACAACAAAAAAACAATACTGAAAACATACAAATATACAGCATCTGGCTGTAAATACACAAAACATAAAATTAATATAAAACATGTTCCGTGTATCACCATTATCATAATATAATTAATCTACAATTTGACCTTCCTTCTCCTTTTTTTCTCTGTTTGCAGCCTGTCGGTTATTACCTTCCACACATCCTTGTATCGTCCTATTCTCGTTTGCAACTGAAGGAAAATAATTCTTCCCTCTTCACTTCCTGTAACCTTTTCCATGACAGCACTTTTAGTTATTGCCCCTTTCCAAATTACTTCATCGCATATTTCAATGAGTTTTTCAGCCTCATGGCCTTCAAATGATCTTCTGCCATGACATTTCTTTGTCGAAACCGTTATATTGTCACCTTTCTGTGTCGAATCTTGTGTAATATTGTCAAATTCCTGTGTCGAATCTTGTGTAATATTGTCAGTTTCATTTTCTTTCGGCCAGTGAATTGATTTCATTATGTTAACTGTAGACTTTGCAGGTTTCTTGCCTTCCATGACTGCCGATATCATGTTGGTGACAGGGACTGCTAATTCCCTTTGATTGTATAGGGCGTAGTGTCTGTCGGCTGTCTCCGGGTTGTGTGTCATGTGCCTGGCTAGAACCTCACGGCTACTTGGGATTGCAGTCCTCACTGCCGTAGAAGTTGCTTTTCTCAGGCGTGTGGCACTAATTGACTTCACAACTGGACCTAGTTCCCATATTCTGTTGATGGCTTTATTGACATGAGAGCTGGTCATCAATGCCACTGATCCATCTGTTTTCGGCCAAGATGTAAATATGCTTCTTTCATCGTCCAGATTGTATCCCGGTATGATACGGAGCATATCCAGATAGAGTCTTAAATAGCCATATAGTTTCGGATTTACTGCTAATACGGCCGGGCCACTCTCTGCCGTCTTGTGTTTGGCCACCTGAAAAAGATAAGTGTTACCAATCAACGCTCTATTGTAGCCAATTATCGCTGTAATGTAGCCCATTAACGCATTAATGTAGTAATTTACCGCACTCATGTATCCAATTAACGCATACATGTAAATTACCACCGCGTTAATTGGTTACTTCTTAGCGGGAAATGGCTACAATGTAACCATTTAACGCATATATGTATCCAATTAACGCATGAATGTATCCAATCACCGCTGCGTTAATTGGTTACTTCTTAGCGGGAAATGGCTACAATGTAACCATTTAACGCATATATGTATCCAATTAACGCATAAATGTATCCAATCATCGCTGCGTTAATTGGTTACTTCTTAGCGGGAAATGCCTACATTTTAGCGTTAATTGACAACCATATTGCGTTAATTGGCTACATTATGGTAAACATTTTACAAATTTCTAAAGTAAATGGTCTTGGCAATAGCTACCAAAAGAATTCTACTCTTAAACGTTTGTTTTTCGTCTAATGACATTGAATTAACATAGCATCAAATGGAAATTTTGCTATGTTGTTGCTGAGGTTTGTCCACGTCATATTTCCATTGGTATTTTATTAGTCATGGAACACTTACAATCAATCAAAACAGAATAGAAGGTATAGTTACCATTATTAAAGCACCACCATCGTCTGTTTTCTTTGCCCTGTCGATGGTCTTGGTTGTGATGTTCCTCACGGCCATAGGCCTCTGTGCATTGGTTGCAACAGTCGCAATAGGAGGTAATCTCGAATATTGAAGAAATCTGAAGGAACCACTTGCAGAGAGGGATTTTCTATCTTGTGCTCTATAGCTCTTGTTGCATCCGACATCAAATATTGTTGGATGTCAGCAGGTAGGATCATAGTTTCTACAAAAGAATAGATATAAGATATCAGCCACGGACCATATCGGGCACACCAACGTGTGTGTGTGTGTGTGTGCGCGCGCGCTTTGTACATTACAAAAAGGGTGCGCTCGACTCGCAACGCATGTGATAAAGTTTACTAGTTGCTTGCCAATGGTCGGTGGTTCTCTTCGGGTACTCCGGCTTCCTCCACCACTAAAAATGGTCGCCACGATATAACTGAAATATTGTTGAAAGTGGCGTTAAAACACCAAAAATTTATCAAATCAAATCAATTATTCTTACCTATTTCTTCGGTCTCGACCACAGTTCGTCTCAATTTGGCTCTCTTTTTAAGTTTCTTAGCTGTAATTTTAAGGGATTCCCTAAATCTCTGGCATCGGGATACATCTTTGACAATTCCCTTCTCAATCAGATATTCTGTAAACAATCCCATCGACGAAAGATAACTTCTGATCGTCCCAGGGGTCAATTTAAGCAGTTTGATTCCCGTCCATTCATTCAATTTACTGATTTCAAAAAGATCTTTGATTGTCAGGTTTGGAGTGATGTATTCCCATAAATCGTACACTTGGTGTGCATGTTGTATTGCAACTTTCAATGGTTTTAGACTTGGAGGTGCCACTTGGTCTTCTAAAAAGCCTTTCAATACTCTGTTCTCTTCTACTTTTCTGTGTTTGTCACGTCTTTCTTTTGTCATTGTTGAATAAGTGTTTCTTTCTACGTCTTCAAATCCCAGAGATCCAACTGAGTCTTTATCATCATTTGAGTCTTCTTTCTGTTCTTTTCTGATCACTTGAGTTGGCATGAAACTCAGGTGTGCTGTTTCAAATCCCAGAGATCCTACTGAGTCTTTATCATCATTTGAGTCGTTTTCCTTTTCCTTTCTGATCAGTTGAGTTGGCTGAAACATCAGAGATGTTACTGAATCTGAATCATCATTTGAATCGTTACTTGGAAAGTCTTGCTCTTCGTCTGATTCTATCTCGTTCCTTTCTTTTTTTACTGATTTGACATTCATGCATTCGCTGTCGTCATCGGATATTTCAATTATGTTTGGTTTATTATCTGGATTTGAAAAGTCAATGCTTGTGTTTGGGGATTCCTCTCTTTCTATTAACGGTACAGCTTGTTTCATCAGTCTATCCAACTTCTTTGTGTTTCTTTCAATTTTGTGTGTCCTTACTAGATGGTCCTTCATTCGTGTAATGACTGCTCCACAGTACTTGAACGGACAGATTCGTATAATATAGCCTCCCTTTCCCATAACATTTGATTCATTGTGGTCGTCCTTCTCTTTATTATGCATCTGTCGCCTGTGTCTCCAGATGTTTTTTTGAAGAGTTCCGCATTCTTGGCATTTAACATATGGTCTATATCTTTTTTGTAATGGTATGGTATCCTCCCCTGTCTTCTTTTTAGGTGTCGACATGGAAGTTATTGCCGCCTTTTCTGTTTTCTTGTGCACTGAATGCGAATCTGAATGTTGTGACTGTCTTTTTTGTTTTTCCTCCGCTTCACTTGGGAACTTGGATGCTTTGCCTCCAGTTGCAATAGTTTGTATCCATTCGGCTATTCTTTTTCTCTTTGCTTGTAAATACAATTCACTTTGTTCTTCAGATTCACTTTGTTCTTCAGATTCACTATGTAATTGTCTTTTCCGATTTTTCTTCTCTTCGGGTGTTTTTGATTTGAGTACTCTTATGTTTTTATCTAATGTTTTCTTCTTTGAGGATGGATCTGGATTTAGTGATTGTATCTTCGGATATCTATTCTCTCCCGGTAGTAATTTCCGTAGTTTAGCGCTTTGTTGTACGGTTTTCTTCTGTGGGGGTGGATCTGATTTTGGTGATTGTCTCACGTTTTGTTCTGAGGTTTTCTTTGAAGCATCTAAGTTTGATGAATGGAAGTCTATCGATTCCTCGGATTCACTAGTTAATTCAATCGTTTCCAGAATTGTCCTTCTTCGAATTTTTTTTAACATTACGACATTCAGCTTCCCCGAGTTACTAGGTGGTGATGGAGGAATTGCGTCGTCGTCTGAAGACATCTGAAAAAAGAAATTTGCATTCTCCATGAGATTATTCGTTACAGTTTGACGATACTGTGGATTCATATTTATTCGTGGGATACCAATTTTCGCTGATTTCGTAGGTCACACAAACCAGGAATTTAAGAATTCAATGAAGAATAATCGCAACAGTCGAGTGTTATCCCCTCGCTTAATGACGTAGTGACCTTGATCTTTGATCTATGACCTTGAAAATCAAAAGGATTCCAGATTTCCTTAAGGACTAAGTATGTATCAAGTTTCGTCAAAATCAATTGAAGGATTATGAGTCTAGAGTGTACACAAGAATGTTATGAAAAATTTGATCTGGTGATCTTGACCTATGACTTTGAAAATCAATATGATTCCAGATTTCTTAAGAACTAAGTACGCACACACACACACACACACACACACACACATACACACACACACACACACACACACACACACACACACACACACACACACACACACACACACACACACACACACACACACACACACACACACACACACACACACACACACACACACACACACACACACACACACACACATACACACGTATATATATATATATATATATATATATATATATATATATATATATATACGCACACACATGTGCATATACACACACACACAGAAACACACACACACACACACACACACACACACACACACATATATATACACATACATACACACGCACACATACCTATATATATGTATATATACACGCACACACATGTGCATATACACACACACAGAGAGACACAAACACACATATACACACACACAGACACGCACACACACACAGAATCACAGGACTAAGTATGTACCAAGCTTGGTCAAATTCCATTGAAGGACGTTGAGTCTAGAGTGTACACAAGGGTGTTACGGGCGGAGGAACGGATGGACGGACGGTAGCGTTACTATATCCCTTCGCAACTTCGTTTGCGAGGGGATAATTATTGTTGATTATAGGAGACAAATTTTGTGTGTGACAGGAGATTATAAATTAAAATTTCACACCTTTGACCAACAACATATTTATCTGTCATACGACATGCGTTTTGACATTAAACGGTATCAAATTTTATCCACTAAAAAGAAATCGGGGAAAACAAACTTTTCGATAAATTGTCGTCAAAGCATGTGTGTTTCTTTATTCTGGACAAAAACGACATTTTATCAAAATAAAATTTTACTAAACAATTTTTAAAGGGAGCTGGGAGGACAAAAATTGCTTTTCAAATAATATTTCGATAAATTGTCGTGAAAGCATGTTTGTTTCTTTATTCGGGTTGCTTTTCAAACAATATTTCGATAAATTGTCGTCAAAGCATGTATGTTTCTTTATTCGGGACAAAAACGACATTTCATCAAAATAAAATTTTACTAACAAAATTTTAAAGGGAGAATGTAGCCACTTAACGCATGAATGTATCCATTTAACGCACTGATGTATCCATTTAACGCACGAATGTATCCATTTAACGCATAAATGTATCCATTTAACGCACGAATGTATGCATTTAACGCACGAATGTATCCATTTAACGCAAATGACTTTGCGTTAGTTGGTTACATTCTTGCGTTAATTGGTTACATGTTTGCGTTAATTGGTTACATTCTGGTGCGTTAATTGGTTACATGTTTGCGTTAATTGGTTACATTCGTGCGTTAATTGGTTACATGCTTGCGTTAATTGGTTACATTCGTGCGTTAATGACTACATTTTTGCGGTATTTGGCGACATAAAAGTACGAGAAACCAAGTATAATTATTGTGTTGTTATTGCATACTATCTTATCTGTCATATGTAACATTTTCAATGATACTGCCAATGGGGTTTTGTCTCGAGAGCGGAAGTTTCCCATGGAATGTTGCCTGTGAGTGTTAACATATTGAAAATCTAGCTGAGCGTGTCGGTCTGGTACAAATCGAAACAATCTGAATTGTATTTCGATGTTTTTTCCGTCTTAATTATGAGTGAAATATTTATTGTCACTTGGACGTTAAACAAAAATCAATGGTATGCTATCTTTTCCAAGTTGATTAATCTCTTCTATACAGATATGAGGGGCCCGGGTGGCTCAATGAGTTAGGTCGCTGTATCTAACAACTCATACAAGCCTCTCACCAATACGGCGTGGGTTCGTCCCCGGCTTTGTACATTACAAACAAGGGTGCGCTCGACTCGCAACGCATGTGATAAAGTTTAACAGTTGCTTGCCCATGGTCGGTGGTTCTCTCCGGGTACTCCGGCTTCCCCCACCACTAAAACTGATCGCCACGATATAACTGAAATATTGTTGAAAGTGGCGTTAAAACTCCAAAAATCAATCAATCTATACAAATATGTGTACATATACATATTACTTACCTGCATCTTCTCTGTGTTCATTTCTTCTCTGTTTCTTCTACATCTCTGTGTTATTTTCTTTTAAACAAACTAAACAAAACAAAACTAAATAAAACGCAAAGAATAAAACAGAATAAAAGTAAACCTAAGAAAGTATTCAGCTTATAACATAGAAAACTTTACAAAATGAAATGCATTGTCATCACAATAAAAGGTTAAATGAAAAAAATCATGAAATGAAAATACCGCAATATAATTGAAACCATAAAACTGAAAATCCATTACATCCATATCACTATCTTGACAAAAGGTTAAGGCATCAATAAATTCCAAATTTGACCAAAAAACAATAAAACCATATGGATAAACAAAAGGATGTGTAGAATCTGCAGAATCTGCCATTTTCACTTTTGTCTGAAGTTAAAAAAATAACAAATATTATTCTTATACCTCATATATCAATTAACATAAATAGATTAATTTGATATTGAACAATGGGTAAAGATCAGAACACGTGATCACACATGACAAAAATAATAATCCATGAAATAAATATCATATTCCACCACTTCGGAGGCCTCGCGGGCGATTCCCTCGAGGAATATCTAAATTGCCTATTAAAACAATTCAGTCAATCAAAATCATTGTATTACGTCATCACATATATTTTACAATATTGGCAAGTTTTATTTTCTTTTTTAAACCGTCGAAACAAATTTTGCAAGTAGATATCGAAGTCGGAATGATGAAAACTGTTAATAATTTAATTCTTAAAAAAAAACATCATGAAAATCTGTCGAGTAATAAAGAAGTTATGAGAAAAAATATGAACTGACCTGTTTAGTGTAGTTTCTCCAAAATCCTAAAGCAAAATCATAGTACACGCCTTATATACCCCCTATCTTGCTGATGATTGGTCGAAAGAGTTTTGATCACAACTTTTTAAATTTTCCTCCTATTTAAAATTCCGATAAGAAACAACGGAAAATTAATAAACTGTAATACGTACTTAAATTAATATCAGAATTTCTTTATGTATTTTTGTGCTAGATGGCTATATCTTAATTATGAGTGAAATATTTATTGTCAATTGGACGTTAATCAACAATCAATTGTATGCTATGTTTTCCAAGTTGATTAATCTCTTCTATACAGATATGGTACCACTAGTGTTTCTGCCGATGTAAAGTTTGATTGTTATTGTAAAAAAAAAGATATTGGATATATTCGGAAAATGTTGCCTTGCGAATGGTCTTAAACGACCGCTTTTAAGATATTTAAAATAGCTATTTTTATGTTCAAGGAACGTGTTATTTTAGCAAGGACACTCGTCACAAC